>JAIXMR010000006.1:0-467583 GCA_025677835.1 Sporodiniella umbellata
TATTGTTGTTGGGAAGAACCATGTCAACTTAACAACAAATCCCTAACTTCGTATGTATTAACTATTGACTTTGATTTTAGTAGTATAAATACTACAACCTTTTTATTTAATAAACATCAGTCAATTATCAACCAAGTATATTCCTCTTAGACTATCCGTCTATTCTTCCTTTTTCCCTTTATACTGATAATTCGCCTCGTTCTTGCTTACCACTTCATTTGCAAGTCCTAATGTTCTGAAGCAAAAGAACAACTCATTACAATGCCACACCTCTTTCTCTCCAGTCGTGTCTATCCAAGCTTCTGTTCCTTTCCAGCTCCTCCTCTTCCTGTCTGCTTGAACAACTGACTCTTAAAATGAATATAATAACGTAAAACATACCTTGGGTGTTTCCTTGGGTTCCTTGTATATTTGAAGTTGACGTGTCACGCAAGTCTCGTTCTCCTAGCTCGTCAGAAGCACTGCAAACTCTTGATACAAAGCATTTATCTACTAAAGATCGTTCCTTCAGTTTGTTCACCATGGCTGTCAAATTTGCTAATCGGTTTGGTTGTTCCCCAGGTGACTTCCTCGCGTAACCAACAGTTTCGTATCCTTGTTCTTTCAGTTGTTTGATGTGATTTTGATGGTTGGGTAAGAACATGACAATGTTCTTAGCCAAATTAGCTACCATGTAAAAAACAAAAAAACAAAAGACAATGAGTATAACAAAGCAATATGAAACAACTATGCAGCTTTACCAATATATTCTTTTTTTAGGATGTATAGCTTCCGGGTTCTGGTATTGACACCGTGTTTTCGTTTTCTGGCGATGGGCAAACTTATGAATTCAACCTTATTCGTCCGGCACCATTGAGTAAATCCAAGAACCGTTTTGTCATTAAAAATGTCGGTATAAGGCAATATAGAAGTAAAGATATCCTTGGAAGTAATATCTTCTTGAGTATATGCAGGATTATTTGGCATTTCATTAACGCAGAAGGCAGCATTTATAAATTGAATCATATGAGTACCAAACGCTACATTACAAGAAAAAAACAAAAGTGCATATTAAAATCATACAGGTGCAAACATTCTTAGATTACATACTTAATGTACTTTAACATTTGTTGCATGATTTGCCGTAGATGACTGAATCAAATAGCGTTTGAATGTGAAAGGTGAGGCAAACATTCGTGACTTAGTGACAAGTACAGGGTTCAGTGGGTCGGTCTCATAGCACAATGCAAGCTCATCATAGCTTTCAACTCTCTTGGTCAACAGGTTAATGTTTTCTTCTGTATACTCCACAGAAAAAAACATGCATAATGCCTGGTCCTCTGTAATATTCATTTGATAAAGAGATAAGAAGACTAAAGAAAAAGAAGCTCCGATTCACACCGGTTCATTTTGCAGCTCACACTGGGTTTATAGTACACACCGTGTTAAGAGTCGGTTGTTCAAGCAGACAGGAAGAGGAGGAGCTGGAAAGGAACAGAAGCTTGGATAGACACGACTGGAGAGAAAGAGGTGTGGCATTGTAATGAGTTGTTCTTTTGCTTCAGAACATTAGGACTTGCAAATGAAGTGGTAAGCAAGAACGAGGCGAATTATCAGTATAAAGGGAAAAAGGAAGAATAGACGGATAGTCTAAGAGGAATATACTTGGTTGATAATTGACTGATGTTTATTAAATAAAAAGGTTGTAGTATTTATACTACTAAAATCAAAGTCAATAGTTAATACATACGAAGTTAGGGATTTGTTGTTAAGTTGGTGTAATTTGAGTATCCCTAACTTCGGAAAGAGGACAATCAGGAAATGTTATGACACACCGGTTCATTTTGCAGCACACACTGGGTTTATAGTACACACTGGTTCATTTTTTAGCTCCGGTTCACCTACGGTTAAGTCCAAAGTTAAACGCCATTCACTTAAGGACACAGAAACCCTGACTAATAGAATAGTCGAGGTTTGTGAAGAATTTTTCCTTCAGCATCTTCAAAACTGCATTCAAAATTCTGTGAAGCAATTTGACTGATGTTTGTTTATCACCAAGTATAGCCTGTCTGAAAAATGTTTTAAGGGGTGACCAATTGGAGTTCAAAAAAGTGACCAATTGGTTTTTGGAAAATGACCAATTTTTCGGTGAGGTGACGCTGGAAGCACTGTATAAAGTGCTGTTGTGTAAAAAGAGTTTGAAGATCTCCGATCGTAGTACAAAAGGGAGAAATTAGGAACAAATTCATGTTTATTTCATTTTTATTTCTTATTGTTTAAAGATGAGCAAGCATGTGGAGTACATTCTTTTGGCAGAGTTTGATATAGACAAAGGTGCTTCATTAAAGCATCAATACCCCAACGAAACTGGAACAGACGAACAGTAGGCAATTTTTTTTTTTTTTTTTGAGAGTATATTTCTAAAAACAGACTTTAGCATCTTGTCAGAACTCATGCTGCCTGATGGAGCCCATTTACGTTCAGAAGATTGGACTATTTTCTGTTTAAATCAACTTACGCCTGATCCTGAACTTGAAACAGAATGTGAGAAAAGCCCTTTACTCTATGTTCTGAACTTGGTGAGAAACAAACACGACAAGAATGCAAGAAGGTAGAGTAGTCATGATTAAAAAAAAAAAAAAGAGCGCGCTTTATTGATCTCTTCCGTTTTCTCTCCTTGTTTTAGAGGAGCTGAAGTAAAAGCAATGGCTATCTGTACTCGGCACCAATATCTTCATATATACAAGGTTTATATTGGGCTTTTTCAATTTGTATAGCATCGCTCATTCTCTCTCTTGTCTAGCCTGTGCTGCTATTGGCTTTGGAGAAATATCTTGAAAACCCAGCAATTGAGATACTCGAGTCATTGTACGAAGCGGTGAATTCGATGGATCTATCTCGTATGCCAAAGTTCACATGGCACGAGCGACAGATCTTGAGAGCTTCGAACAATAAGACCATGTTTGAAGAGATGTTTGTGGACGACGAAAAAGAGGAATTGGACGAAGAAGAAGAAACAGAATTTAACCGACAACGAAGAGGAACCTATATTGATCTAGCCTCAGGTCATTTACGTGAGCAGATTCCTTCTCTCAGCAAAGACAGACATTTTTTTGAAACCAAGATTGAGTATGAAGGTATTCCACTTCCTATCAAGATACCTTTGACTGTAAACCCAGAAGAAGTGGGGGATGTAAGTAGATAGAGAAGACTTATGTACACACACATACATATATATATATATATATATATATATATAGAACGGGCAGTTGAGCTTTTATGTATTAGTTTTCAGTAATCAAGTTGATCAATACCTTTTCACTTAATATCGGTCACCCGGGCTCGCCCAATCCTCATCATCCACACCTGGACAGTAGCGGGACACACACACATCCTATCATGATTCTCTTAAACGCTTTACTGACACAGAAGCGCATTATATTTTTGGGTTATGGGCATCCATCAGGTGAAGTTGCAAATTATGTATTGGCTGCATGTGCTTTAGGTAGTGGTTGTGGTACTGTTCTCCGAGGTTTTACAGAGCGTGCTTTTCCATATACAAACTTGACCAGTGTGGAAGACTTGCTGAAGTGGTATGAGGATAGATTAGTATAGATGAAGACGAATTTGGGCTGACCTTACCCCCTTTTTTTTTATATATATATACATATATATATCAAAGTCCAGGTTTTATTGCAGGTGTAACGAACCCAACCTACGAAGAGCATACACATTGGTGGGACGTTCTCTGCAATATCAGTACAGGCAAGATCACAGTCAGTAAAGATATTGAGGCTACTACCCATCGATTACAAAGTCGAAAAGGGTCTATTGCAGCTTCGATTATGGATGATGTCTCTTCGTTTAATTCAATGTCTATCGGCCGTAGCTCGAGTATGAATGCACATCAATACAAACAACAACAACAGGCTTCACCTCCTCCCAACGGCTCTCCCACACCTTCAATGATGCAGCCAAACTATACTTCATTACTAGCACTTGAAGAAAAAAGAGATACAGATGCTGAATTTATGAACGAGGTGCTGTCGGCCATTCAAGCACACTATGGCGAAACCTCCATTCGAGCCAAATTCCAAGACTACGTCTTTCGTTTTGTTCGACTGGCAGCTCTCTATGAAGAACAAGTATACCATCTGACGCGTGTTGGCTTGATAGGTGAAGAGGACGGTTTAGGTTATGGGCCTGTATTTACCGATGAAGTGGCTAAAAAGCGAGAGCTTTCTGTAAACGCGAGTCGTATTGAAGGTTGGAGACAGACCATCTCCTACAAATACTATCAAAAAGTAAACAGACAAAAGAAATCCATGTAGACTGACGATGATGTCTCTGTAGGATTTGACTACACGAATACAGACTTCGTGTATTCAAGATTTGGATGTGTATCGACAGATCAGTAAACTCAAACGACTCAAACAGATACCGGATCATGAAATTCATACTATTTATGAGGCTTTTCTCAAAAATATCATAACACACAGACAGGTCATCGAGGTAGGCTGCTTATGCCAAAAAAAAAAAAAAAAAAAAAAAAAAAAAAAAAACAATAGGGTGCTGATCCTTTTTTACGATAGTTTCTTTCCTTCTTACCTCAACACCAGGGTGGGTTAGCTCCTTTAGGTGTAGGCTTGTTTCATTCGAATAGTGCCATTCGAAAACTAGCGTTGGAGCTCTTTCGTAGATTAGAACGTAGCCCTGTGGGTATCAAGTTTGTACAAGATTTATCAAGGTTTCAAAAATTGGCTTATGAAAGACAGGTTGCTTATTTTACTAAAATGGACTAAATAATAAATTTTTTTATTATTTTTTTTTTTTTAATCTCTTCATTTCAACTTTTTTTTTTGAAAGACATTCAACTTGATGGTAAAAAGAATGGTTTTCAAAACAGTTTTTGTTTTATGAAACGCTTTAATAGTCACGTAAAGGGGTTTCTGCTGATGAGAAGCGAAAAAGAATTCAAAAGATATTTCATGAATCCGTAATAAGAACAACAAAAGTCGCACAGTCATTTTGCATAAACATTTTTTTGATTGTGCATTTTTTCAGGGTGAATTTTTCCAACTGAAAGATATTGAAAAATTAGGAGCTAAACGAGGTGTTGGTAAACTTTTAAAGTAAACAAATAAATGTATACTCAAAGGGATCAACTAGTATCTCAATCTGTCAAGGATGTTTTGATGAGTTTGGTGGATGATGGCTTGGTAACGATGGATAAAATCGGTACTTCGAACTATTTCTGGTCTTATCCATCCGCAGCCATTCAAGCAGTAAAAAAAAAAAAAAAAATAGAGGGTTTATCCAAGCCTATTCATCTCATTCGACCCACAATAGAACCAAACCAAGCTGGACACACTCCAAAAGCAAGTAGAACAAGAAAAAGAAACAAAGGCAAGATTGGAGGCTGAGGTTGAAAAGGCCAAAGAGTCAAGAAAAGAAACCGAGGAGCGCGAGAGCCTTCTCAAAGAACTGGAGGAGCTGAAAGCTACCCACCAAGCGCTACAAACCGAACTTGCTACCTACCAAGACAACGATCCTGTGTTGCATGCAAAGAAAGAAAAAGCAGCGCAGGTGGCTAAAGAGGCAGCCAATCGATGGACAGAGAATATTTGGGAAATAGAATCCTATTGCGTCAACCGCTTCCATATGGAGCGGTCAGTATTTAAGAAATCATTTGATATACCAGACGACTTTGATGTCTTGGACTGAGATTGGGTGGTAATAATAAAAGGTAGAGCCTGCATGATGCGTGTGTAGACTCTTATGCGGATGATCTTTTCCTAACTTTCCTCAAGCTGTTTGGTTTAAAGATCTCATAGACTATCTTTTTCTGGCTTCTAAGGAGTTTAAGTTACTGTAGGTCTAGGATTGTGAACCAATGCAACTTCAATAGAAGCTTTTTCTTTTTTTTTTTTTTTTTAAAAAAAATCAATGTGGACAGCCCAAGTAGTTTCCTGATCATTAGGTTATGTCATACGCTTTCTGACGGATCAGGGCTCGAATAAACGTCGTTTCTAGCAAATTATAGAATTGTTTTTCTAATACACTTTAAAAACAACGATTGTCTGATGTTTGAATATCTCTATTTAGAATGCTTTCTGTCATGCTCAAGGACCCAAGTGTTTTGAGAAGCCTTGGCTCATCGTATGGCTGGGTATTAAGCAAAGAGGGTGAAAAGATTTCACTACCATAGCAAACAAGACATCGCTCGTTTAGATAGCCCAAAGCTCCTGATAGGCTTTACTCCACTTGGACTGATTCCTTTTTCAGTGATTTTATGTACCAGGAAAGATCCCATTGTGATCAAAGACATGTGAATACTCTAAACCAATCAGACCGATCGTTTATTCTAGTCTCCGACCAGCGGCCTAGTATGACGTTTCTATTTTCTATTCTCTTTTATCTTTTTTTTTTTTTTTTATATATCCTTTTCTTTCTTTTTACCTGACTGGAATTAATACACTAGATTATGAATCCCGAATAGTAAGCCTATCGTTGACTAGAGTCAGTGTTTAATGCAACTTTGATCCATAGCGATTATTTGTTTAAACTTTTGCTTATTGGCGACTCTGGAGTAGGAAAATCCTGTCTTTTGTTACGTTTTGCGGACGATACTTATACCGAGAGTTATATCTCTACTATCGGGGTAGACTTTGTAAGTCGATAGGCTATGTATGAACCGTTTGACTCATATCTATATGCTTTCTAGAAAATCAGAACAATCGAATTAGAAGGAAAGACGGTCAAGTTACAGATCGTAAGTTAAAACAGTAAGATCTTATCATGTTTATAACAGCGATTTATAGTGGGATACAGCAGGACAAGAGCGTTTCCGTACCATCACTTCGTCTTATTACCGAGGTGCTCATGGTATTATTGTAGTGTACGATGTCACTGACGCTGACAGTTTCAACAACGTCAAGCAGTGGTTACAAGAGATTGACCGTTATGCTGCTGAAGGTGTCAACAAGTTATTGGTGGGTAACAAGAGTGATTTGGTAGATAAAAAAGCTGTTGAAACAGAACAGGCCAAGGTAAACAAGGAGAGGGGGGGGAAGCCTTGTCATGTATTCAAGGTGACTTTTTTTATTTATATATATATATATATATATATACATCTACAGGAATTAGCCGATGGGCTTCATATTCCACTTTTGGAAACCTCAGCCAAAGATGCTACCAACGTTGAACAAGCTTTTTTGACTATGGCTAAACATATCAAAGACCGTATGGGATCTACGATGCAACAACAACAACAAGCAAAGTCCACTGTGAGAGTGGGTCAAGGAGCTGCTGTTCAGCCTCAATCATCAGGTGGTTGCTGTTAAGAGCTATAAATACTTTCTTTAAAAACAACACACACACACACACACACAAACATATCCTCTCATCCAAACCAATAAAAGTAGAGTCTGGATACCTACTCTTCTTTTACTTGATCTCTCTCTCTTTTTATTTTTATTTTAAGAAGCTATTCTAAATTGGTTTCACAACGTAAAAGTTAATATTGTATACAAATAAACATTTGTGAACAAGAGATACGCACAACTTCTTTGAATAGGTGTATGTGTAACTTAATTATGTAAGTTATTTTGAAATGATTCTTTTTCTCAACGGCTTTTTTTTTTTTTTTTTTTTTTTTATTTTATTTCATTTATTCAATCAACCTGATGAACAATCAAACAGACGTATTTATTGTAGGCACAGGTAGAGTAGGCAAATACAAAAAGGATTCGGTTTATGATTATATAAAAAAAAAAAGGGTAGGTTTGTCAGGATTATATGCTGCTCTGGTGCTATCAAAAATGAACATGACGGTGTATATGATAGGTAGTTTGAAAGAAAGAGGATTGAAAGTGAGACTGATCTGATGGGTTCAGAAAACAATCAGGATGAATACGAAGCGCTTTTTTTACTTTCGCCTCGTATTTTGCAACTCTTGAATCAACAGGGACTTTTGGATCGAATTCTTCCGTTAGGTACAGTGCATCGTATGCTTCATTTTTATCAGAGTGGAAGATCTGTCTGTAGCCATCCGGTCTTTGAGAACCAAAACACCGGGTTTGATTACAGTCTGTTGATCGAAAAAGAAGATCTGTATCAGGTCTTGCTAGACCGTCTGGTCCAACTTGGGATTTCTTTTGGCAAGGAGACATTGATAAAAATCGAAGAAGCGTCGGATCGAAAGCTTGTCTATTTGAATAACAAGCAAGTCTGGAAAACACGCGTGGTGTTGATCGAAAACGATAGTACCAACATTGCTAGACAGGCATTGGGTAAAAGAAAAATCAAGCCTCTCTCCATTGTACTCATCTGTCCATACAAGGGATCAACTACAAATACTACTACTTCAATCCAAGGGCAAGATATTTCTATACAATGAAAGCCAAAATCAAAGCTACCAATTTTCCAGAGATCCAAGGGATGTGTGTGATCAATAGGGAGGCGTATGCCCTTTACACACTAGGTAAGATGAGCGAGTAAAAGATGAGTTTGGTATGAGTAATGTTGGTATAGGTTGCGACGAGAGTGTCTATATCACGTTTGAGCATGAGCCTCGTTGGAAAAAACTCAGTCTGGATAAGAAAGTACCGATCCCTTTAGCGATGGACTATATCAAGCATGTGTTTGAGCCTTATTCTATAGAGTTGGAAGACGTAGAGAGCTATACGCGATGGAAAAGTAAAGTAGTTTATGTGAGGCATGAGCGTTTTTTTTTTTTTTTTTTTTTTTTTTAATTAGAGTAGTCTAAGCCTTCCAAAAAAGTAACCTCACTCTAGGCGAACAACGTAAAAGTGAAGTGTTAGGGTACGATCATGGCTATTTTTTCATTGGACCTTCTTCACAAGTCTCCTCGCCACGAGGTTTTATGGATCTCACGGTCTATCTTGAGGAGATACAAAATGTATGTTGGAAATTAGCGTTCCACTTCCGCCAGTGTGCCTTTCTGTTAGATACACTTGAGCCAGAGATGGAGCGAAGATCCAAAGAGGCCGTGTTTGCAGCGGATGTGTGGTTAAATCTGTTGATGAAGGGCACCACCCATCAGACGTTTGGTTATTACGCCAGTCGACTGGGGAGAACGTTTATTGGCAATCTGCCGCACGATATGAACCGAATTAATCAGTCGATGAAGACTTTGGAAGAGCAAGAGAGTGACGACGACTGGCAGGGCACCTTGGCCCCCCTGTCTGCGTCTGTGGGATGTCTAGCGCCCGAAGGCAAACTCAAGCCTTACTCTTTAGATCAAATGCAGAGACAGAAGGAAGGCCCTCTACGAGCCATGACGACCGAACGATGGCGTGGGATCCGACCGAACTATGCGAAATTACATGCTCAACTTGAACATGCGAACCCAAAGGGGTTAAGCTTTACCTTGCTCGTCTTTTGTGATGGCACGCTTCCGCCCACACCTGCGTTTATAGAGTTTATGCAACAGTTGTGTTCGCCCTTGTCACTACTTCATCAGTATAACGGAGAAAGATGCCCACAGAAAAAAAGCCCGTTTGAAGACCTCGAGAGTTCTTTATTCTCTCTTCTTGTCATTAGCCCTGCCTCTCGACAGGAAGCTCAGCTCTATCTCGAACAGACGTCTTTGCCCGTGATTCAAACTCATTTTCCCTGCGGACTCCAAAAGGTCTTTTTAGACCACGATCAACAGTGTTACAAAGCCTATGAAATGCATTCGCCTGGAGTGGTTTTGATTCGACCCGATGGCTTTATTGGCACGCGATTGTTACTGGATTACTCACTTTTAACTCTTTATTTACGTTCGATCTTTACACTCGAACAAAATGCTGCTTCGGTGTTTGCTGCTGGTTACACGCAATAAACAAAGCGTGAAAATATATATAAAAATAAAAAAAATAAAAAAATGATAGGTAGGCGTGTGACAACCTAGGTTGCTATTGAACCAACCCAAAAAAAAAAAAAAAAAAAAAAAACGAAATACAAAAGAAAAAAAAACGAAATACATAAGAAAAAAAAACCGCCATTAGTTTCTTTTAAAGTGTACACTGGAAATAAAAGAATACGACAAAAAAAAAACAAAAAAATAAAGGGCAAAATTTCATGAAAATTTTTGACATTTGAGTCGAATGGTAAAAGCTAAAGTAGTGTAACAGAAGAGAGATGTATAAATAAAGAGAGAGTTTTTTTTTTTTTTTTTTTTTTTTTTACTCCCCCTTTTTTTTCTTTATCTATAATTATTTATTGTGATGGGGAACAGTCAATCGGATATCAAAAGTCGATTTTCATTGTATTCATTACCAAAACACCTGAGGCCTTTGGGAACGAAAAAACTGAATAAATTAAAAAAACTAAATAAAGAGTATTGTGCTTCACAGAATCCAACGAGGCAAGAGAGCCAAAAGACAGTTCATTATTTTGGATGTCCAGCAAAACAAGAGGAACCTGGACCGAGTGGGGCATTTTTATGGTTGAAAGGACGACGATTTTTCAACAAGACATCCCCTTCGTTATTACCCAACGATCAACTCGAATTGGACCGAGCGAGAGTTCAGGCTTATATCTTGCGTTGGGCTTTTGGTGGGTAAGCAACTGAAAGGGAATATAAAAAAGGGATGAATGATGGATTGGTTTGTAGTGTGAGTGCGCCAGTAGAATTAGAAAAAGGAAAGACGGTACTGAACGTAGGGTGAGTTGGGTTCTTTTGATCTAGTTGGGTTCTCATGCTTCTTCTTTGATAGTCATGGTCCCGGGATGTGGGTAAGAGAGGAAGAAAAATAAAAGATTGGTTCTTAAACATACGATTTAGCCTGGCCACCATATGATTGATTTAGCGCTAGACTATCGAGATTCTTACTTTGTGGCGGTAGATGTCTACGATTTATTACCGGACGATTTTGAACAGGAACAAGAAAGGTTAGAGGCAGGGGATGAAGTGGAAGAAAGAACCTGTTGTCATCCTTTCACGCCTGTCCATCCTCACTTGTCAGTCCAGTTACAGACCATGGCCACACCACCCATGGATCCTAGCGCTTCCAGCTTCAGTCAAAGCACACATTCGGATACCGTGTTGGAAGAAGAAAGCCTCGGCCAAGAACGGCCTACGAAAAGAACTCTCTTGAAAAACCTAGATTTTTACAGACATAACGCGGTGGAAGAAAGATTGCCTTTTGCAGACAACCAATTTGATTTTGTGAAACAACGATTGTCCGTCGCTTCCTTGACTCTCGAAAGTTGGCAGCATGTTTTGATCGATTTACTGCGTGTCACCAAGCCGGGTGGCTGGATTGGTCTGATGGAAGTGGATTTCTATACAACCAATTTGGGTCCGGTCGGTCGACAGTTTGAATTACAAAGTAATAAGTACATATGTGTGTGTGTGTGTGTGTGGTATTGACCGCTTGCTGTAGTGATCAAAGTAGCTCAAAGTCAAGGAATGGAACCGCAAATGGCACCTCATCTGCGTGAACTTCTTCAGGCCTTAGGACTTGAAGACATTCGACCTCAATCCGTATCGATTCCTTTGGGTGAATGGGGAATGGACCTTGGCATGCTCTGGAAAAACAATCTCGAATCGTTTGCGGATTCTGTCGAGCCTTTCATGTGCCAACTGCTGAACCTGACCAATGAGCAATACAAGGAAAAATGGCGTATTTATTTTGAAGAAGGAAAAGAAACAAAACCTTTTTCCAACGTATATGTGGCGTGGGGTAGAAAACCTCTTGAAGCGCAACCTCCAGTGGATTGGTCTTTATGTAGTGTATTTAATAAACGTACGCCTACTTGATACGGAATTATAAAAAAAAAAAAAAAAGTATAACCTGCGTTTTCTTTATTTTTTTTTTTTTTTTGTATTTTGGGACAATGACAGAAGAGTGTTCACCTAAACCTACAGCCTTTCGAGCGATTGCACCTTCTATTTCCAACCTACCGTCTTCACCCAGCTCTTCTGTTGACATCAAAAAGCGTGGTTGGAAAGATTCAATGGACAGTGCAACAGGTAAGCGGATGACCCGGTAGATAAACAGTGTAAGGGCTTACGCTGGATAGACAATCAGCATTCAAGACGTAAGGAACAAAATCGAGCAGCGCAAAGAGCCTTTAGAGAACGCAAAGAAAAATATGTCAAAGAGTTGGAAGACAAGATGGTTCAACTCTGTGCATCGCATGCGTCTGAAGTGGAAGGGTTAAAAAAAGAGAACGAGATGCTTCGTTCGTTGCTGAAATTGAGAGGAGAAGAAAGCGAGCCATCCAAAGACTGCGTTCGAGACAAGACGGGTATCTCGTTTTGTGAGCGTCTGAGGGAAGAAGTGTGCTCGAATGCCTATAACCAGTTATTGACAGAACCCTTGTTTGATTCCCAAGGCTGTCTCAACGAAACAGTGACAGAGCATCCGGTACCGATCGTGACCTCGATGATGAAAAGATCCCGTATATTTAATCAAATGGAACAGTCGTTATCCGAGTCTTTGCCAGAGATGGAAACGGAGGATGCTGCAGACGATCTGATTTCTTGTGCTGATATCTGGAAAAGATTACAAGCCAATCCTTTGTTTGACAAGTTTGATATCGACACGCTCTGTGCGCAATTGAAAACCAAAGCCATGTGTTCACAGTCTGGCCCTATGTTTTCAGAGCGTGCCATTCGTGGTATCATTCAATCCATCGAAGACAAAGCAAGAGAAAAAGACGCTGATAAGCCATAGCCAACATACACACACACACACACACACACACATATATATATATATAGTCTCTGTTCTTACTACATTTCATCCTTCATCCAAAATAAACTACCTCTTGTGCATACAAACACCCTCCCATAGAAGACAATCGACCGTTTTCTTTGTCGAGAAAAGGCTCTGTGACGTCACTCCCAGCACCAAAGACAAGCGATAGGAACTGGGCTTAAAATAAAGAATCACACTTCTAGATATGAGGCATTATTTTTTTTTTTTTGATTATTTTTTTGTTTTTTTCCTTCTCTTTCAATTTCTTTTTTTTTTTAGAGTGTGAAACCATGTCGCGTGCTCCTGTAACGGTACCTTGTAAATACAAAACAGGCCGAGTGCTTGGTAATGGAACCTATGCCACGGTCAAAGGTAAAAGAGGTTCTTGTTTTCTAGTGTTTACTTAATTTTTTTTTTCTAGAGGCGATGCATGTAAACAAGTGATGGTTGAAACCTCAACCGGTACCTGACCCAAGTATTATTATTATTGTTTTTTTTTTTTATTATTATTAGATTGAGACCGGGAAATATTACGCTGTAAAGATTATCAACAAGAAACTGATGGAAGGACGTGAGCATATGATTCGAAACGAAATCAATATCTTGAAAAAGGTGTCATTGGGAAACAAGAATATTCTGAGTCTGGTAGACTATTTTGAAACGATGAACAACCGTAAGTAAGACGACGAGAAGGCATGGAGAATAACGTAGAGTGTATAGTCTATTTGGTGACGGATCTGGCCTCGGGTGGAGAGTTATTTGATCGTATCTGTGAAAAAGGAAGTTATTTTGAAAAGGATGCTGCCCATGTTATCCAAACGATCTGTGTGGCTGTGGCCTATCTTCATGACCATGGCATTGTTCATCGAGGTAAGACTCTATTGATACTCTTGAAACACTTGCTTACCTTGTTATAGATTTAAAGGTAACACCCGCTTTTTTGTTTTGTTTTTGTTTTTTTTTTTTTAAAAAAAAAAAGAAAAAAAGAAAAAAAAAAAAAAAAAAAAAAAAAATAGGCTGATACGTTCTATAGCCAGAAAATCTCTTGTTTCGTGAGCGTGACGAGAACGCTGACTTGTTGATTGCCGACTTTGGTTTGTCCCGTATTATGGATACCGACAAATTCCATACGCTTAAAACCACCTGTGGTACACCCGGCTATATGGCGCCTGAAATCTTTAAAAAGACAGGGCATGGAAAACCTGTGTAAGTGATGGTAAAAAAAAAAAAGAGAGAGAGAGAGAGAGAGAGAGAGAGAGAGAGAGAGAGAGAGCAAGATTTTTCTAACCTTGTAGCTAAAAGTGACATGTGGGCTATCGGTGTGATTGTTTACTTTTTGTTGTCAGGTTATACGCCATTTGAAGGAGCCAACAATATTGAAGAGATGAATGCGATTATGAGTGCAGACTATAGCTTTGATGATCCATGTTGGGATGGCATCAGTCAACAAGGTAAACTGAAAACAACGGTTGTTTATTCTTATCCTTGTTAGCCAAGGACTTTATCCAACGTTGTCTGACCATCGATGTGGAGAAACGCATCACAGCACATCAAGCGCTTGAACACCCCTGGCTGGTTGAAAAAGAAGTGGGTCCCTCAGATCAAGAAAAGAGTAAAGAAGATCTGCTGCCCAACTTGCGTACCAACTTTAACGCCCGTCGTACCTTCAAAAAGGCCATCAACATGGTCACTCTCTCCAACCATTTCGGCCATCTGTCCAAGAGTAACAGCACAAGCAGTTCGGTGGATCAACTCAAGCCTGTGAATGAAGGAATTGATCAAGTATTGGAAACTTTAGATAAAGAATAATATAATCAAAAAAAAAAAATAAAGAAACGAAAGGTTGGTTTTAACAATGTTTATATTCAAGAATGGGTCCACCCATTTCAGTTACTTCTGCCAGAGTACATTTTAGATCAAATACTTTGGCCAAAACGATTTTATAAATTTTTTGGACGTTAATCGATTCTGCTGTAGAACAGAAAATAAGGGGTGCTTTCATCACACGAGAATATTTACGAGCCTAGAGAAGGATGACTGTTATTATTATTATTATTATTATTATTATTATTATTATTATTATTTTTTTAAAAAAAAGGGACATTGTTTTTACTTGTCTTGTAATCTCTTCTTGTTTATCACTGGACAAGTTGACAAAAGCATCATATTTCGTGCCTACCAAAAGTGGAACAGCACACTAAACAAAAAAAAGTGAACAAAGAAACCCTCGGGACTTGCTCATTTTTACCCTATTGATCCCTCTCACCTGTCTATACCAATCTCTCAAGTTATTCAAGGTATTCAGTCTAGAAAGATCAAAAGTAAAAAGAATAGCCACAGCGTCATTACACACCAAAGGTAACATACTTGCAAATTGTTTTTGTCCTAATGAAAAAGAAAAGGGTTGGCTCTTGGCTATCTCTCTTTCTTTATTACCACCCAAATCCCAAATACTAAAAGTGATTTCCATTTGTCGAATGAGGATTGTTTTATCCATAAAGTTGACACCTAATACGTGTTGGTTAACACGATTTGTATCTCTCTTATACAAGTGTATGTAGAGAAAACCTAAGGTTTGAGTATACTCTGGATCGTAGGCACCCTCAGCATATTTTATCATTAAGCTTGTCTTTCCAATCTGTGTATCGCCCACAATCCCCATCTTTAATATGACACTAAACAGAACGTTTAGGTGGAAAACAAGTACGTTTTGATTTTGAATGTACCTTGTGCCTGGTTGAGGAGGATCCGTAGGGGGAATCATCGATTGTTCATGAAAAGTCATGTTTCTATAGAAAAAAGAAAAAGGAAAAAAAAAAAAAAAAAGAGAGAGAACGTGTTTATTTAGACCGAAAGAAACAATGAAAACAAGATAAAGAATTCTTTGCTAAAACACGGACTCAGATAAAACCTGTTCTTCTGCCAATCGCCATCATCACCGACACATAGACCATCATGCCCATAATGATCCAAAAGAACCAAGTAAGGTCTGTGTTGGACTTTCCGGGCACAGTGACGTTCATACCAAATAGACCGCCGATCAGGTTCTAAAACAAGAGTCAAAAAAAAAAAAAAAAAAAAAAGAAAGGAAGGATCGATGGCTTACCAGAGGTACGATAATAGTGGCAAAAAAAGTAAGGCGATTGATCACCTCGTTTGTCATATTACCAGCCTGAGAGAGTTCGATGGTGATCTGACCAAGGTAGTTCCGATGGGCACGACCGAGAATAGAGTCGTAATGGTTTGCGTTCTGTAACATGGTAAGGATATGATCCTGAATATCACCCAAATAGAGCGTAACTTCGTGGTGGGTTTTGGCCTGGTAGAGTCCTGTGGGTCGAATGTCTTTCTCGCTGTAACGTTTGATCAAGCTTCGGAGTACGTCTGCTTTGGAACCCAGGAGGCGGATGAGCTGCATGACTGTCTTTCGACTGCTGCCAATCCGTCGAAGCATGTCGTTTTGCTCAGAGCCGTTAAGGACCAAGACCAGATCATCAATCGAGTCTACTTCCAGTTCGGTATGTTGAAGAATGGGTGCAAATCCATCCGTAATGCTATCAATCAACGCATAGTTGACCCATTCGGGCGTGACTTGAATGAAATCCTTGAGTTGATGGATACGCCGTCGTACGTTCTGTGGATGGGGTACGTCCTGGAATCGAAACTAGTTTCCCACCCAGTGTCCTTTTTTTTTAGCCTTCCTTCTCTCTACATACACTAACTTACCGTCAAAATGCCATCTTTAAACACAAGAATGTAAAAGTTGATGGCTTCCAAATAACGTGGACTGTTAAGATCTTGATCAAACGTACGGAAACTGACAAACACATAACGTTGAAAGATTTCACATTTCTCTCGAGATTCCTGCGCTTGAATATCCTCCGTTGTCAATGGATGGATTCGAAAGATCTAACATGATCAGTTCCCCACACCCAAAGCATTTATCTATCTATTTTACCTTACTGATCTGCCTCATTTCATCATCGGTCGGTGCCAGGATATCAAGCCACCAATTGGCAGTATCTATCAACAGCCTGGCTACCTGAGTATCGGCATAACGCATGGTCAAAAGTGTCTTGAGTGATCGATTTTCAAGTGAGCCTAGCTCAGCAGAATAAAAAGTGTACCGGTTCAGGTTGGGATCCATCGAGTACGGATTCTAATCAAACAAAAGACGTAAGGCTGGCTTTCTAAGGCGTAAAGTGATCTTACTCGAACATTTTCACCATACAAACTAAGTCTTCGTTTGTCAGGTTCGCCATGCTCTAGCCAATCTTCCAACACAGGCTCTTTCAAGGCCAATGTCAGTGCCGCTCTGTCGATCGTCTGCCTAGGGTCATCCTCATAAGGATAACAGATCTCTACAGCCTTTGTCTTGCTCGATGGCTCTACCGTTCGATCTTTTAATCCAATCGTTGTTTCCATGTTCAAGATATAATCCCTTGAACCTACTGAGTCTTGCCTTGGCCTCAAAGGGTGAACATGATCTTCCATTCTCTCTCTCTCTCTCTCTCTCTTTTTCTTCTTTTTCTCTCTCTCTCTTTTTCTTCTTTTTCTCTCTCTCTCTTTTGTCTTCTAACCGTTGGTTTCTATTTCATAAAGAAACAGTCGATAACAAACAGGTAGGCTACAATCTCGAGGATCAAAAGTGTCTCGCTTTCTAAATTAAAATATAAATACAAAAAAAAAAAAAAAAAAAAAAAAAAAAAAAAAAAAGGCATTTCTATTTTGATTTAAATATCCTAGAATGTATGTGACACGCTTTTTCTTAAATAGGATTTTCCCCCCTCACCAATCGCAGTCTTGTCCCACACATGCGCTATTTTTTGTTTTTTTTTTTTTTTTTTTTTTTTTTTTATGCCAAAAGAGTGGAGAAAGTATACGTTGATTGAAAAGGAGGAGGCTATAGAAGATTTTGGTACTGTCTTTTTTTGTTTGTTTGTTTGGTTCGTTGTGTACTGCTTTTTCTCAATGAACATCCCATCACCAGCTGTGTTTTGAACCGCTCAAGGTGTGGCCTGTAGCGCGGACTCTTAACGCGATCCACTCTATTTTTTTTTTTTTTTTTTTTCAATTGTTTGCTTACAGAATGCCAGAAAAAGGAAACAACCGATACAATCTAACAGCTGCTCAAGTTCAACAAAAGGAACTTGACCGTTTATTTCAGAAAATAGATAAACCCATTCCCATGCCGACCGTTTCTCAAGATGGATCTCCTATTGTAGCACCACCTAAAGATTTCGTTCGCAACGTGTCGGGTAAGAGCACACCCTGTGTGGAAAGAGGCACTTGTTGAAGTATTCGGTTAGGTTCAAGTGCAGGTGCTGGCAGTGGTGACTTTCATGTCTATCGAGCGCAGAGAAGAAGAGAATACGCACGGATGAAGACAATGGAGGATCAAGAAAAACAAGTACAGTTTTTTTTTCTAACCCCCATGCCTATTGATTTTCTTTTGATCTCTAGGAAAAGATCCACGATGAATATCAGTTGAAACTCGCTCGTTTACGTGAACAGGATGAAGAACGTACAGCCAAAAAGCGAGCCAAACGTCAAAAGAGAAACAATAACAAAAAGAAAAAAGTAGAAACACAAGAACCGAAATAAATAAAACACGCCATCTCCCAAAGAAAAGAAAAAAGAGGAAAAAGATCCAACCGCCTGCTTATATATATATATATGTGTATGTGTGTGTGTGTGTGTGTGTGTATGTGTATGTTTGTGTGTGTGTGTGTGTGTTATTTTGATTTATTCAAGTGAGCCATGGCTTCTGGCGGTATGGTAGGCGTGAGGTGATCATGTACAAAAGCTAGTTGAGCGGTGGTAGGAATGGAAAAAGGAAGCATACGACGTGAATCCTTGATTGCTTCTTGTTCTTTTACTTTTTCAGATGGGTTTCCAAACGGCTGTATTATTCTGGGCTCGTTGGCTTCGTAGCGGTAGTTGAGAATGCAACGATGGATCTCTGGTGGGTTCAACGCGTCAAAGGCTTCGATAGCTTCAGGCGAATCAAGTTGGGAGACACATTGAAGGAACTGAACGAGCTGGATGACAGGTGTGAGGTAGGTGAGTAAAGTGAGAGGTAACTGGCCATGTCGGATCCACTCCTCCAGTACGCTGAGGTTCATTCTGAGCTGGATAGCCTTGGATCGAGAAAGGTACTTTTTTTGCGTCAGGATCCGATTGAAGCTCTCGCAGGACACAAAATGGAAAAATTGAGCCAAAGCCTGGAGAACGATCGATGGGTGTACCTCATAGCCTTCCAACACACAGACGAGACGCGACAAAAGACGGGTGAGGGTCTCGGGCGAAGGTAGGTTGGGATTTGGAAACTCTCCTGAGTTACGCTGTACACCCGGGACCTTGGGCTTTTTACGAAAGAACCAAGAAGACCAGTCATTGGCAACGTGGGTGGCTTCCATGCCCAGGAGAGGGTCGACAAACTCCAGTAGGGCCGGCTCTAGAATGGCTGTCAGCCTTTTTTCTGTATCCTGTACGATGTAGACGTAGCTTTCGGAGATCAACTCAGACAGAGAGAGTTGACTCTGCGCCGTGGCAGTCACCAAACGCTGATCTTTTTTGAGGCAGTAGAGTAGCCGGGTCATGTTACTCAGCCAATAGGCAAGCCGAGAGACGTTCTCTGTGTTGGCCTAAAAAAAAAAAAAAAAAAAAAAAATGAGAAAAAGAAAAAAAAAAAAAAAAAGCCAGAAGCATTGTTGACCTGGATAGAAACCTGGATACGTTCAAGCGCTTGTTGTATTACCCGTTCAGCCAGTCCCAGGTAGTGATGTGCAAACCGAGCACAGAGAAAAATCACATGCGCTGGTAAAAACACTGGGTGTGCCTCCATCGCACCCTCCTGACTGATCGTGTCCAGAATCAAGGGCAGATCGTCTGCCACAAACACAAACATCTGATCTGGTCTACATTGAGCCCAGTCAAATTTCACATTCTGCTGATACGCTTCCTTTAGCCTCGACCGATGTTCATTGTCTGCGTCCAGCCACGCCTTAGCGCCAGGCGTCTTTGCTCCCAGACTTTCGGATGGCATCCATTCCAGCACGCTCGATGCTAGGCTGGGGATGCCCGCCAACATCCCAGCCATCGTATCGTGCTTGACAAAGTCAAAGACCGTTCTTCCCCTGGCTGACCGCGTCTGTGCATCGGCGCCATGCTCCAGTAAGCATTTGGCCATCAGCGCGTGATGGTTGGTGGTCGCCCACATCAATGGGGTCCATCCGCCTAGGCTGTCAAGGTCAATCCTCGTTTATTGTTTTTTTGTTTTTGTTTTTTTTTTTGTCATTGTTCTTTACGTGCGTCCTGAACATCCACCTTGGCTCCTGCTGCGATCAATGCCTGGGCTATCTCCAGCTTACCAAAGCAGGCAGCGTAAATCAGAGGCGTATTGCCTTCATCGTCCTGGGCATCGATATCAATACAAGAGCGCATGGTATAGAGCCATCTCGCTACCGCCTCTCGATCGCCCTGAGCTACCGATTGTTGAAAGAGCACTGTGGCCGGGCTGGTGTCACCCTGTGTTCTGTGAATCGCTGGCGGGCTGCTAAGATAGCGAGAAAGCTGACGTTGGCTTTCTGCAATACACCTAGACATCTCATCGTAACTCATCCCTTCGTCCTTAACATACATCCAGAAACAATCAAAGAATAAAAAGAAAAGCAAGCCAAGTTTGAAACTGGCTGTCTGTCTGTACCTTGATTTTTTTCTGGGTCGGAGTTGGCGTCCAGGGAGCGTTCAGATCCCGCCGCCTTTCTTTTTTCTCTCTCTCTCTCTCTCTTTTTTTTTTTTTTTTTTTTTTTTTCTTCTTCTGCCTTGGTTTTTAACCTGATGACCACCGTGCTTGAGTTTTGTACGCCTGCCGTTCCAGGTGAGACGCACAAATACTATGGCTTATCCCATAACAAGTTTATCAAACTACCCCTCGCAATGCCTACACTGACTACGGCAACACCTGTCATCGTTCGACAGAACCGGTCTCAGGAACAGAAAACGATTCGATCGGTCGCTTTGGCAGGCAACTTGCCCCTGTTTAAGAAATTCTTGCAGATTGTACCGGATCCTCTAAAAGCAGTCAACGATGCTCATCCCGCCACAGGTTGGACCTGTCTTCATTTCGCTGCATCTCGCGGTCATTTAAACATTGTTCAGTTACTTATTGAGGAATTCGCTGTACGTGTGGATTCGGTGGATAAAGAAGGCGAGGTAGACTTTTTTTTTTAAAAAAAAAAACAACATTCTTAGGATCAAGTTTGATAGACGGCTCTGTTAAAAGCGGCTTATAACGGTCATTATTCGGTCGTTCATTATCTTTTGGAAAGCAACGCCAACTTACACCATAAAGATAAAGATGGTTGGACAGCACTTCATAACGCTTGCTCCCGAGGTTATTTTAGAATCGCTCGGCTGTTGATCGAAAGAAACGCCAAAGTAGACGTAAAGAGCAAGATGGGTCACACACCGTTGAGTAAGGCTCCGTTTGATGATGAATGTGAGTATTTACATTTTTTTTTGGGGGGAATGATTAGTCAATGCTGCCTCCAAAGGCTATATGAGTATTGTGGAATATCTCTTGGATGAAGGACATGCAAACCCTTTATTGAAGAACAATTTCGGCGAGGCTGCTTACGATGTGAGTGCGGCGGCAGGTGAATCTTATATTTGTGAATTACTTGAAAGAGCAGGTCGTAAATGGTGGCATCTTCAGCGTACAGAAGGTAAAAAAAAAAAAAAAAAAAAAAAAAAAGCAAAAAAACACGCCAGCCTTTGTTGATTGATCTATTCCAAAGGTATTTTGAATCCAAGCAATAAGCGTGCGTCGATGTTTGGTGCAACTTACGACCTTCAAGAGTTCCATGTGACGATGATTGTGATCTTGCATGAAAACGAACGCTCTACCTCACTCCTGGGTCTGTCCCGGCCTCAGTTCAGTGAGAATTATTTAACCAAGAGCGACGCTCGAGGTCCTTGGTCTCTTCACCCTACAGGAGAACCCAAGACAAAGGAGATGGTATCTTTGCCCGAAACCGTCACGCATAATCACCGCATCTCCACACTCTCCCATTGGTTTTGGCTTACGGATTGGGATATTGACTATAGCAATCCGCGGGTCGATCCCACCTCGGGTTGGCAGTACGCTCGCTCCTTTGACGACGAGGAAGCCCTCTGGACCCCGGTGGCGCCTACCAGCGGGTATGCCTGGGTCAGACGTAGACGCTGGGTGCGCGTCATGAAAAGAAGGATGGATCTCACCAAAGGAAGCCATCATGGCGAACACATCGCCATGCTTGACAGCGAGGAAGAAGAAGAAGAAGAAGAAGAGCCCGACTATCTGTTTGAAGCAGAGACGATCGTTCAATCGGTCCATTCGGATATACCCGACGCAGAAGCTGAAAAGCTATTGAAAGAAAACATGGATAAATATCAAGAAGCCATCGTTGTTTTATCTAACGCTCTCCAAGGCGACGAGAACGAATTCAGAAAAAATCAGGCTACGACTCTGATCAAGTCTTATATGACCCAGGTGGAAAAAATAAGTGGCCAGATAGAAACCGCCATCAGCCATGGCTGGTCCGACTGGAGCTCGAATGGAAAAAACCTTTGGGAATCTGACAAACATGTCAAAACCTGTAGAGCGTGCGATAAAAAGTTTGGTTTCTTACTAAGACGTCACCACTGCCGAAAATGTGGCACAATCGTATGTGATCGATGCTCTTCTTGGAAAATTTTCCTCAAACCCAACGAAATCTTACAAGACCCTCAAGCTCTCCCTGAACCTTCTGATCTTCTTGCCGCACGTCCCCAACGGGTCTGTGAAAAATGTTATAGCCAAAGAGCCGTTTTTTGAAATCCCCTCCCTCAAAAAAAAAAAAAAAAAGGCTTTCAATACCAAATAAAAGTGTATCTCGGATCAAGCGATTGGTTAGGGAAAGAGACAGTGCCACTTTTTCAACAACAACAACAACAACAAAAAAGAAAAATAACATGTCAAGTGGCTCAGCAATCCTTTATTTTTAGAGAGAGAGAGAGAGAGAGAGAGAGAGAGAGAGAGAGAAAAAAGAAAAAAAAAAAAAAAAAAAAAAAAGGTGGAAAAGAAAAGAGGAAAACTTATTTTTGTAATTCTTGAATACTATACAATCTAGTAAGACTGGGTCCAGCAAACTGGTTGAGTTGCTTTGTAAAGTTGTGCATCTGGGCGTTTAAAATCATCGAGTCTAAGCGGCTGGGCTCAGGAGGCAATTTGAACAATGTGTTGACTTCATCCTCAGGCAAAGGTTCTTGTCCTTTTTGTGCACGTTCAGCATTTTCTTGTTTCTATTAGAATAGGTAGATAAGAACACACACACACACACACACATACATAAAGGGAAGAGGGGTTATAGTCTTACTCTTGAAGTCAACCAGGATTGCATCTTGGCCTGCTCACGAGAAACAGCCTTCTTCCAGTATTGATGGCTATATTGCTCCTGTTGTTGAAGTTCGGTGCAGTCCAGAAGGTATTGAAGATTCTTTTGCATAAAAGGATCCAATTCCAAATCAAGCACATCAAAGTTGGGTGCTAAAGGTCTAGCTTCTTCCAATGCAAGTTGTGTCTTCTTTGAAGAGGTAAACGTAGAAAGATAACCAAGACGGTCAGCATCTAACTTGGGCATCTCGATATTGTGAAGCATCATCGTTACATAGTGAGAGTTGTGAATCTGAACAGGGAGTTCCTCGAAAATGTTGGAGAATGACAATTTGGCTTCCGCAAGACTTTCACTGGTAAACTTCTTGCTTTCGTAAGCCTTCATAAAGACGTCGGTCAGTCGGAAAGCACGGATGCTCAGGTTACCGTGAGCAGCACTCTTTGAAACGTCGTGAATAAGAACAACAGATTGAGCACTGAGAGAGTTTTGGTAACTGTATTGGGTTTCGATCAAGCTGAGGTCAACAAAATTACCCAAGTGAGCAGAACGATACCAACCCACAGTGTTGTTATCCACATTAACAGCACGGAGACAACGCATCATATCCAACTGATATTGAGCTACAGGTAATTACAAAAAAAAAAAAAAAAAAGGGTAAGATGAAGCTTTTTTTTTTTTTTTTTTTTTTTTTTTTTTGGTGAATTTACCACTGGTGTCATCATCACCGTCAGAAGGGAAAGGGAAACAGTTAGTTACTTCCAAGACACTCTTATCATCCAAACCAAGCAATTGGCCGGTAACATCAACAGGGTAGGATTCTCTACAGTGCTTAATGATCTTCAAAACGACCTAGGTAAAGTAAAGGCAAAGAAAAAAACTCTGTTAACTCAAAACGCTCTCCCTCCAAAAAAAAAAAAAAAGAAAATTAACCAGTTTGTAATTTTACCAAACCATCCAATTGAATCGTCCTAAGTGGCTCAGTATTATTGTTAGCCATTTCAACCTTTTTATTATTGAGAAAGAAAAAAAAAAAAAGAAAAGAAAATTAACTACTGCAAAGACAAAAGTGGCTTCTTTTGAATTTTTTTTTGTGTACTGTGACTTGTTTGTTTATCCATTGGTAACTATAAAAGTCAATAGCTAGGTTTTGCTGATGGAAAGAAAGAAAACTTTTGTTTTGTGCGTATATATTTATTTTTCATTTTCCAAAAAAAAAAAAAAAAAAAAAAAAGGTTAGTCATGAATTCTGCTATCACGGTAACTGCGACCTCTCGATGCTCTGTTACTTCTTCTGTTATCAAAAGAAGTGTTGGGACGATTGATGACCAGTCTGTTATCACGGAACGTGGCACCATTCTTTAGCAGGGCTTGTTCCAGAGCCAATTGGCTGACGAATTCTACATAACAATGAGCTTTGGGTAACTGAGTATTAGGGTCCATTGGGAATTTAACAAAGGCAACCTTTCAAAGAGAGAACACAAAAGTTAGCTTATGTCTATATACATGTATTCCGTGCGTGTACATTTTCAACACCAAAGAATTCACGAATGTCATTTTCGTTCACGGTCGTATTGGAGAGACCCCCGACATAAGCAGTAAACGGGTTACGTTGTTGCTAATCATAAAAAGTCAAGCTTATGATAGACATCTAACAAGACTTACTGTGCTTTGTCGTTTTTTGTTGGTGTCTGCCAATTCTGGAGGGGAACCAGTGTTTGCGTTATTTTTTCTGAAAGAGACGTTTAAACCATGAGATTTCATTTCAGAAGAAATCGAACCGTCGCGAATACATAACACAAGTGAACCGTAATCTGAATCAGGCAAATTGAAGTTCCACATATTTTTGAAGGCAATCTCATCCTTTTCTCTGGTCTCAGACTCTTCAATTTCTGATGAAGAAGGCGGAATACGGTTCACGACATTCAAAGCGTTACGAAGCAGTTGGTATTGATGATCACTAAAAGATTAGAAAGGCATGAGTCCACTTGCAATAAGGGTTGTACTTACTCTACTGAGCTTGCCACTTGATCTTTTACTGACTCCCATACCATCATAAATTGTTGCTGTGATTCCAACAGTCGATTTCTGAAATGGTCGATATCAGGTTGACAAGCAAATTCATTATAGGCAATATTGTATCGGAAATGAAGACCTGCAGAAATGGTAAAGTCAGCCTATAATACGAGTCAACAACAAAAAAAAAGAAAAAAAAAAAAAAAAAGAAAGAGGTTTGTCGATAGGCAAAAGGCAGTGTGTTTTCATTTTTATATGATTTACATGTAATGTCAAAGCCAATTGAGCCAGAAGGCCCTCTCTGCCTGGACTAGCCAAGGTGACAAGCACACGGGTTTCGGAGGGATCATAGACACTTGCAGCCAATTCTACAAGTTCACCAATTTGCAATGTTGTGGTCCACATCACACCCAATCCACCAGCAATTGTATCCGCTCCTTCCCCATTGTCAAACAACTTGTGTGGTACAACCGCACCACCCAGACCAAACAGACGCAGACTAACCCCGCCAATGTCCAAAAGATGCGTAGAGGCTTCATCCAGAATAAAAAGATTGTCAATGGCATATTCTCGAGACCGAAACTTTTCAAGGATAGCCACATCTTCGCATGCACCCCAGACTGTATAGACAGGTACCTCTAATCGCTTATCCCCAGATAAGAAATCTGAAAATTCCGAGAAAAGTGTCTGAGGAGATTGTTCAAGAGCTCGATAGATAGCTTCATGAGGGTATGTCAACAAACGGGAGCGTGTAGAAGGGGGAATCAGCGTGCTGTACTGAATCCAATGCTTTAAAGGTCTATGCCATCCCATATATTTCAATATCCTTTTCTTTACTATTTTGAATTTTTTTTTTTTTTTTTTTTTTTTACCTTTCACCGATACGCTCCAAGCTAGAGCGGTCTATTATTTATTTATTAGAAAAAAAAAAAAAAAAAAAGTCAGCCTGTTGGCAAAGCCCCTCTTCTTGCTACTTCTTTTTTTTTTTCTTACCATAGAAACCGAAATCGCCAGAGTGAATCACATAATCTGCTTGATGTTCTCTCGCTAATCTGTTGAGTTCAGAAAGGTTACCTGTTTTTTTTTTTTTTTTTAGTGAAAGAAACATTCATAGAGTATTATGCACAGAACACACACACACGTACCTCTCACGTCTGCAATACACAGAATGCGTCTGCCCTCGACAGTATGTAATGTGGGATTCATTGTACTTGTTAAAAAGAAAAAGGTACGAGATGAAAAAAGGAATGAGAAAAAAAAAAAAATGAAAAAGCAAAGGGCTTTATTTTGGGAAGGAGAAATAAAAAGGTTACACTTTAATGTCGTGACACACCCTTTCTTTCTTTTGTATCAATGGATAACATGCGTTATACCATAGTATATGTTGATAAGCATGCCGGCTAATATACCTTGATTAATAAAAAAAAAATAAAAAAAGTTAACCTCTGGATTTTTTTGGGTGCAAATAAACCAAAGCCCCCCCCCCTTCCTTTTTTTTTTTTTTTTTATTCGTTTACCCATTTGGTGCCTTCTGGTAAATACAGTTTCTTTCAGCCAAAATAAATTAAGTATCCCTAGAGCGCAACCTAACAACAGTCCACAGATCATTTCTTTTATTGTGCCTATAACAACAACAAGAAAAAAATCAACTAAAGTCAAATCGACCAAAAAAAAAAAAAAAAAAAAAAAACCTCATTACTTTCTTCTGGTAACCGGTTTCCAGTCTCTCTTAACCAATCTTCTTCAAACTCCAAGAGGGTTTGATTTGGAGGCTCTAAGTGTACAGAAGGATAGGGCATAAATTCAGATTGGCATATCCATAAGGCTGATGTATGTACCTCCATCAATATAGTCTGTGCGAGAATGTGAAAGGTGAAAGCGAGTACGAATGCTTCGTATTTCTTCTTCGTTATAGCCAGAATCTTTGAATTTATCAAACCCTCTATCTGATTTTATCTTTGTCTGAGTTGCAGGTTGAATGATTTCATAGCGACCGGTGAGTTGACAGTGAATATAGACTCTCTCTGAGTATATCCGGTATTCCTTTAGTGTAAATGTATCGTGAGTTAGTAGTTGTCCTCGGTACATCAGCCGAATTATTATTGAGGGTTCATTGAGTTGTTGGGATATCTTTTTTTTTTTTAAAAAAAAAAATCAAGTAGAGAAAGATGTGTGTTTAGACAATCAAAAAAGTAGGCATTTCTATCTTAATTACTTGGTGCCTTAGGGATCGTATGGTTTGACTTGATTCTGTGTGGAATATTAAATCGTCTCTCTGTATAAACCGTATGACAACCTGCATAGTAAAAAGTAAAGACGAAAAAAGAAAGAGAAAAAAAGAAAAGAAAAAAAGAAAAGAAAAAAAAAGAAAAAAAAATAAAGCCTTTCTATTCGTTTAATTTTTTAAATGCACTGGTAGACCATGAAACAGTGGTCCCACGCTTGCTTCGTATTTAGGTCTAGGTGATGTTCTTTTAAGAAAAAAAATAGTAAACAAAACCAAAGGATAGCAGGGAGCTGTATGAATGAAGGCGGTCATTGTGACGGCTCTAATGGCCTAAAGTGTGGATTCTATCGTTTAGAGAGGGTCCTTTTTTTTTTCCGTTTGTTTATCTCAAGTTAACCAAAAAAAGAAGGTAGAAAGGAAAAAAAAAGAACTGTAAGTGAGAAAAACATTTATGATAGTTGAGGTTTAGGCGGGTAGTTGGCAGGATTAGCTCTGCGGAAAGAAGACATACCGGGCTGTTCGATATCTTTACTTTCTTTTGCTGGTTCTTCGAGATCCTTTGCTTTTTCCTAAGAAACAGAATAAGCAACTGAACACACACACACACATATATATATATATATATATGTGTGATCTACAACACTTACAGCTCTAAAAAATGTCCAATCAAAGATATAGTCGTAGCAATAGCCTTCCCTTATAAAGAGGTCTCTAAAAAGCTTACGAAGGTAGCTGTAGTCTGGTTTGTCATCGAACCTTAGAGAGCGTGTGTAGTTTAGATAAATAGCAAATTCGCTGGGGTGACTACGACACAGCAGCTCGGTGGGTGTCGTCATCTTTTTTTCCATGATACGATCGTACTTTTGTTTCTTTGTCGTGGCTTTCAATCCCTGCCAAGGTAAGGATCCTCGACAAAAATACATCAAAACATATCCAAGGGATTCCAAATCATCTCTTCTAGATTGCTCTGTTTTCCTGCAGCGTTGAGTGGACTTTGATACAATATGTTTTTTGGGGACTTACCGACTCCTAGATGCGTATTGATGCTTGCATAACGGGCTGTGCCAGTCAGGTTTTTATTTTCTCTATAAGGAATGTGCAGGTGTGTTCTCGGGTCACGATATTTCTTTGCTAACCCGAAATCAATGACATTCACTTGGTTTCCTCTTTTCGCAACTCCCATCAAAAAATTGTCTGGCTTAATATCACGATGAATAAAGTTCTTGGAGTGAACATATTCAATTCGAGATAGCTAATAAGGAGTTAGCTTTCAAAAAAAAAAAAAAAAAAGGGGGGAGGAGGAGGAGGAGGAGAAGGCTGTTTTCTTTACTCGCTTACCATTTGATCGGCTAACAGCAGAACTGTCTTTAAAGAAAACTTTCGATTGCAAAAATTAAATAGGTCTTCCAGTGAAGCTAAAAAGTGATAATAAAATTGAGTATGTTTCTATTTGTTGATATGCTACGTTGCTGTAAAGCTATCTTTTTTCTTTTCTTACGTCCCAAGAGGTCAATGACCATAGCATAATAATCACATTCAGAGCCAAACCACTTTAACGTGGGCAAGCCTACGCCTCCATTCAAAGCTTTATATACTTTGGCTTCATATTCAAGCTGTGGATGTTTAGCTTTTGCAGATTCTAATTTGATGGCAACTTCTTCGCCGGTAATCATGTTGGTGCCTAAAATAATGGTTTAATCAAAAAACACTATCTCTTTGATAACTTACCAAGATAAATATCACCAAATGAGCCAGCTCCAATCTTCTTTCCAATTCTAAACTTATTCGCAACCCTCAAATCCATCAGTGATCGTATACAATAATCCTTTAGCTAATTCCAAAGAGCTTTTTTTTTTTTCTTTTTTTTTTTGATGTGTAAAAAAAACAGAAAAAAAAAAATATAAGAGGAAAAAAAACAAAAAAAAAAAAAAAAAAGAAAAATTATAATAACAATAAACTTATTTACACTTTACCGTAAACACATGCACACGCACCCAATTTTTTAGTATTTTTTTATTATTATTGTTTTTTCCCTGCTCTCCTGGCGTTTTTCCTAGCAAGAGCTGGTGATTGTTTAAGGATCAAGGGCCTTTTTGATTGGCCACCTTTATTCCCGGAGACTCAAAGTGTCATTCATTAGAGACTGGAATTACACAAAAAGGGGGTCTGGGGAGGGTCATACACACAGCTTCTGTTTTTGTTTTGTGTTTTGAACTATTTTATGCAAAAATTGTAAATTGGTGAGCGGTTTGTTCTTCAACGTAGGTCCATATATTAATGTGATATCATACATTTGATTTTTTTTTTTCTCTACTTGCGAAAAAAAAAAAACAAAAACAAATAAATGACGATAAAAAGCCTTTTGTCATCTGCTTTTTTGAACTTTTGAAGGTATTTACGCTCCCTTTTCTCACTCCTCTTTATCTCTCTCTCTCTCTCTTTTTTTGCTTTACTATATTTTTAATGCATCTAATCATAAACCCTAAAGCTACATGCTCATCGCATCTTTTCTGCCTTGTTCTTTTTAATCCTTTTATGTATACTAAAAAGAATGAGTAAGTGAGGACTACTTTTAGAGCATATGATAATGATAATTGGGATAGGCATCATATTCTAGCACGAGCTTGTGCTCTGTAAGACGAAGATTTATTGAATCTGCACACAGCATGACATATGCTTTTATGTTTGCCACATTTTTGTGCTATTATCATTTTGATGACAGGTCTATATTTTAGGATTGGTATTCTCTTTTTTTTAAAAAAAAAAAAAAAAAAAATGAAGATCAGCATAAACAGTAGCCAAACTTATAGATGTAGAGCTACTTTTATATATATATATTTTGGCTTTCAATCTAAATAAAGAAGCAAAATTAAATATAAAAAAGGCAACCGTTTTCAGTGACATTAGCTTAAAGTGGCCCCCTTTTTTTTTCTACATGTTTTTTGACAAGTAAATAAAAGGCCACTTCTTTAAAAATTGGCTATCCAAATATATGCATATACCAGTATACATATATATCATTTTATTTGGTTTATTACGATTCTGAGCTCTTTACTTTGGTATAAAAAAATCCACTACCTCCTCTGGAAGACATCTAACCTTGCCGTCCAAAAGCCATTCTGAAAGCATTTTACCTGTGATGGGCGAGTTCAAAATACCCCAAAAAGAGTGTCCGGTAGCCAAAAATAGACCAGAACAAACAGCGTGGGGTCCGATCAGAGGTGTGCCTGTTGCGGATACAGGTAGATAGCATGCTTGACGTTTCAAAACATGAGCTTCCGAAAGCCGATTGGAGATAAGTCCAGCTTGAGAAATGAGAGAATCTATTGATTCTGAAGAAACGGGCACTTGGTCTGCTGAGGGAGGTAAAGGTTCTTTATCAGAGCTACCACAAATATAGACCGTACCATCCTAATTACGTACATTATGAATTTTGTAAATATTTGATAAGAAAAGAAAAATAAATTGTATCTTACAGATCTGGGGTATACTTCAGGTTCAAATGCTTTCGATTCATGAGAAATAGAAGTGAAGAGGGCTGTTCCAGGTACTTCATGATCTAGTACAATAGAGTGAACATGTGTACCGTCGACAGGTATTTTGGCCCATGGCAAAGGAAGTTGGCCACTCCAAGGTCCCATGGCAATCACCACTTGATCCGCTTCGATTTTTGTACCATCTTCCAGAATTACGCCTTGACAGGTCGAACCTTCAAGCAGAAGCTCTGCCACGCCCTGTCCTTCACGAACCTGAACACGACCGGTTTTCTCTGCTTCTTTGAGCAAAGTATGAGTAAAGAGCTCAGGGGTCAGTTGGGCAGTCGTTTCTTTAGTTCCTATCTTTTCTGCTGATATATGAGGATTTACCCATTCGACAAGTCTATTTGACTTTCCTCCTTTTCCAAAAGTAATGGAATAAGTCTCAAGTGCTCGATAGCCATAGTTTTTGGCACCCTCAAGTGTTTGGGCCAGCTCTTGGTGAAGCCGAAAAGAGGCTCTGGAAAACTTGCTCAAATAGTTTGAATGATCGTTCCTATTAAGCTGTGTTTATAAGGCGTTGCTTTATTCATTTATTTTATTACCAGTCTAAAGCTAAGAAACCTCCAGATTTTCCACTAGCTGCACAGGCAATTGATGTTTTTTCAATCACCGTAACACTGCACGATAGGCTCTTGGACAAAAAAAAAGCTGTAGAGGCACCCATAACCCCAGCTCCAATAATAACAATATGCTTATTATCTTTCATAGATATATGTATATATTTTTGGTCTCAAGAAGAAAAATAGAAAAAAAAAAAAAAAGTGTTAAATATGACGTTTTAATGCACTTTTAGTTGCCCAATCAAAACTCAAATTTTTGTACAACAAGACAAAGAGAACAGAATCGAATAGTGGTCTTGCATCGCAAACCAAAGCTTACGCCAACATCTTTTATTTAGGAACAAATCTGTCAGCCAATTCTTGTGAAATACACTCTACTTTTCCTTTCAAGATCCATTCTGACAGTATTTTGCCCGTAACAGGTGAGTTCAGCATTCCCCATCTTGAGTGTCCCGCACCTATATATAGGTTTTTGTAAGAAGTAAGAGGGCCAACCAAAGGAGTCTCAGTTTCAGCTATGGGCAAATTACAAGCTTGCCGTTTCAAAATATCGGCTTTCGCTAAAGAACCACATACTTTCTCTGTCTCCAAAAGCAAATCGTCAATCACTTGGGGATCAACAAGCACTTTGTCTGCAGAGGGTGCTAATGGTAAATCGCTAGGGTCATCAAAACAAACATACACTGTTTCATTCTATGTAAATAAACAAAGCAGTAGTTTAGGAGGTATTTATGTCAGTAAACTTCATTAGTATGAGAGAAATTCTTACAGGTCTTGGCACAATAACAATATTTTCTGTCTTGGACTTGGATATAAGTGCAGCAAATACAGATTTTGCTGACAGATTGTGCTTCAGTATTACAGAGTGAATATGGCCGCCAGTGATAGGCAACTTGCCTTTTGGCAAAGGGAGTTGGCCACTCCAAGGTCCCATGGCAATCACCACTTGATCCGCTTCGATTTTTGTACCATCTTCCAGAATTACGCCTTGGCAACTCAAGTCTTCAAACAAAAGCTCTGATACACCCTGCCCTTCGCGAACCTGAACGCGACCAGTTTTTTCTGCTGCTTTGAGTAAGGTATGAGTAAAAAGGTCGGGAGTTATCTGAGCGATTGTCTCCTCTGAGCCTGTCTTTTTCACTGACGTGGGGGGGTTCATCCATTTAATTGGGCTTTCAATAGAGCCTATCTCCAACGAGTAACTTTTGAATCAGTCTATTGCTCACTCTTTTTTTTTTTTTTTTTTTTTTTTTTTACCTTCACCATCAAAAGTAGTCTCGTACGACTCACAAGGGCGATAATCGTAATTTTTAGGACCGTCTAATGTTTTTGCTAACTCTTGGTGAAGCTTAAAAGAAGCATTTGAAAATTGAATCATGTGATCCTCTTCGCTCCTATTATGATTTTTTAACCGTTTATATTTTTTTTTGGAAAACAGAACGCTACCAGCCATATGCTAGAAATCCTGCTGACTTTCCGCTAGCAGCACATGCAACGGAAACTTTTTCTATTATGGTCACTTTACACGACTCACTTCTAGAAAGATAATAAGCTGTAGCAGAACCAACCACACCTGCTCCAATAATGATAATATGTTTGTTGTTTTCCATAGTAAGATTTTCTCGTCTTTTTTGTTAAAAAAATAGTTGAAACAAAAAAATGGCCTCGTATTTATATTTAAAAAAGACCGGGTTTTGTATATATCAGCAAAAATAAAACTGATCTTGTGCTTTAATACATATTAGGGAAATTTATGAATAAAACAAAAAAAAAAAATGTAAGTTGTATTATGTACATATTATGCTGTCTTTTTTTAGAAACCAAACTGTTTTCAAAGGATAGTAAACTAAAGCATACTTTATTTGTTGGGAACAAAAAATTTAGATACCCCTTCAGGTACACAGCTTACTTTGCCATCCAAGACCCACTCTGAGAGCATTTTACCAGTAATTGGAGCTTGCAAAATACCCCATAACCCATGACCAATACCCACATATAAGTTTGAATAAGGCGATTGAGGTCCAATGAATGGGTTTCCAGTTCCAGTCATGGGTATGTATCCAGATTGACGACTCAATATTCGGGAATTGCGGACTTCCTTAGATATCATTCCTACTTGGTACAATGTATCATTGATTGATTCGTTTGTAATCCTTGCTTCTTTGGGAGTCCTTGGCAACGTTACATCATCTGCTTCGCCACACATATAAGTCGTTCCATCCTACAAATACATACGTTTGTTTACTTGTCTGCACATATGTTCATAGTAGTTCAAAAAAGGGTGACTTACCGGCCTTGAGTAGATATCGCCTACAAAGGCTTTTGAATTATACGCAACGTTGTGAAATACAGACCCTGCAGGTGCGTCATGTTCAAACAAAAGAGTATTCCAACGCCATCCTTTAATAGGCAGCTTGCCGTAGGGTAAAGAGAGTTGTCCACTCCAAGGTCCCATAGCAACAATCACTTTATCAGCTTTAACCTTAGTACCATCTTCAAGAATTACACCCTGACAGTCTAGGTCTTGAAATATCAGCTCTGAAACGCCTTTGCCTTGAAGTATTTCGACGCGGCCAGTTTTCTCTGCCTCTTTCAGTAAAGCACGGACAAAAGGCTCTGGGGTCAGCTGGGCTGTTGATTCCTCTGTACTAATTTTTTTCATGGAGATAGGTGGATTTACCCAATCCACAGGTTTGTTATCCAAGTCTACATCTTCTGGTTTGACGCCGTAAGTATCAAAGAATTCCCGTGTAGCCTTGTCCAAAGCTTCTCCTTCCTGTCCAAAATTAGCGGCGTAGGCATTCATAGGCCGGAACCCGTAGTTTTTAGCACCATCCATTTCTTTTGCTAGCTCGTGATGAAGGTCAAAAGAGATTTTTGAAATTTCATCAGCATGTTCCATATGAGCGTTCCTACATTATTTATTTAGCTGTTATTTGTCCTTTTTCAAAGGACTTACCAGTTTGAAGCAATCATCCCACCAGCTACTCCACTAGTGCCAGCACAGATTGATTCTTTTTCAATAATTGTCACTTTACACGACTCCCTTTTGGATAAATAGTATGCTGTTGCAGAACCAACCACACCTGCTCCAACAATAATTATATGACTGCTACTTCCCATTTTAATTTTTAAAAAAAAACAATAGTAATGATGGAAATCTGGTACTTTTTATACACGACTTTTTTTTCCAAGAAAAAAAATACAACAAAAAAACTGTGGAATGAAGTCAGAAGTTGTGTGGTGATGATCCACTGCTCTTTAGGTGTTTTTTTTTTCAACTAGTTATACCTTTATTTGGGATACTGTCTATAGTATATCTGTCCAAAAGCTGCAAGTATGACTTGCGCTTTTTTTTTACTTGTTGTCAATTTCAGACACTCCAAAAAAAATGTGCACTCAAAATTATATTACGTACGCAATGCTACATTTTTAGCTCATAAATTACTAACATAAGAAAGGTCCTAATCATGTACGCTTTATCTACAACCTTGTTTTTTTCTGGGAAGAAATTTCTTTTTGCATAAACTTAAAATATGCAATAGCCTCCTGACTGCATTACTGCAAATAAATAGGCGCAACACTGCTGTATTTCTACTGGGTGAAGCGCCATATGTATACTATTGTTAATACGCGTGATGGGATATACCCGGTGTCATATTAATTTGCTACGTCGATGAACGGTACTTGGAGACAAAGTCGTTGATTTTTCAACAAAAGCCCAGCAATTTTCTCTACCGCGATCAAAGTACAGGTAAGCAAAAAACGATTAAATTCTACTTTAAAAGGACTAGAGTTTTGAATCTTACTAGTAAATAATAGCTAACCAGTAAGAATTGAATAGAGTAAAAAAAAAAACCAATTTCTTCGAAATCTGACTTGACTTTGTTTGCAGAAATAAAAAAGAAAACTGCTTCTTTCTGTTGCCTTGTAATTTTGGGATGGGCTTTTTCAGTCGAGAGTAAGGGTACCTTCTGCATTTTATGATTACTATTGTATAAAACTACTTGGCCTCTTTTTCTTTTACGACCATATGCAATGCGCTTCTCATTATTATTATTTTTTTTAGTTTTTTGACATACGTAACGTTGTCATAAGAGTATTTTTTTCGAATGCAAACAATTAAAAAGAAGACCGATCGAGACACACTCCTTGACAGTATAATAGCCAAAACATTTAACCGGGCAATTGAACAGAAAGTAAAAGACTTTGATAAAGTATAACAACCGTAGGCTGAAGGAAAGTCTATTTATAACGGCCAAGTGATTGTAAAGGCGCTTCACTATATTATGAACCGTGGTACCATTATTTTCGTTGACTGTGTTTCTATTTACTTTCACGTAAATCAGATAAACGAATCTTTTAACTCTTTAGCGACTTGCGACCTAAAATATTAAAATAACAACGTTCTACTTTGTTACACTTTTACTAATATTTTTAAAAAGGCAGGAGTTGCTCAGAGAATTTTTGAGCAAACTGCCAATAATATTTGTATATATGCATGTTATGAAACATGATTTTTTGTCTGCGCCGATAAAAAAAAACTAGTGTTTTGTGTAGCGAGTGCAAGAAAAGCTAATTTGAAGCCACTCTGCATGTATACCAGCAACTTTTAACCAGGCATTGACTAAATAAAGTCATGAGTTGTACTAGTAAAATTTTTTATGCTGTGTGTTATCAAAAACAAGTGTTAAAAGCTTTATAATCAAATTTCAACTCTAAGGCCTTTGGATAACAAAACTTAAAAGACTTGGAATTTTGTAAGATGATTTGATTCAAATAATTGAAGCGTATATTATTTGAATATTATCACTATAAAAGTTAGAGTTTGCTTGTATATTTATATGTCTTAATGAGTACTATAACTAGAAAAGCATTTTATGAGCCCTCAAGAAAAATATTCAATGAATGTGCACAAAATACTAAACCACGTATGTTTTGTCTCTCAATTGATATAAGCCATTTGGGCTCGTTTTCGACGATACGTACATTTTCTATAAACAATTTTGAACTTCTGTATGCTTGTAAATTGGGTCAAGTCGTCCTATAATGCGATACGTATAACTATTGATAACCTTGATCTGCCATCACAGCAGTGCTTTTTCTCAGTCACAATGGCAAACAAGTGGAGTCTCAAAAAAAAAAAAAAAAAAAAAAAACTTTAGCCCTTGCTCTATCAAGTCTTTCACTCAAAAACATGCACCACGGAAAACATGTTCGACGATTAAACCGCTCAAGTGGCCACAGAAACTCTTTGCTTAGAAATCTTGTTTCTTCATTGATTGAGCATGGACGCATAGAAACTACAGTAGCAAAGGCAAAAACCATTCAGCCCATTGCTGATGCTATGGTTACTCTCGGCAAACAAGGGAATGTTGAAGCCAAGAAGAGAGCCCTTAACTACCTCAGTGTAAGATCTACTTGTATTTTATTTTGGAAGTGGGCTTTTAATTTTCTTGGTTTTAGAGTCGAGATGTCACAATACCAAAACTTTTTGATGAGCTTGCACCTCGTTTTGCCAACAGAGCTGGAGGATATACTCGCATTCAACGTATCGGAAAGCGATACGGAGATAACGCACCTATGGCTGTAATTGAATATATCGATGGGCCCACAGACATTAAAAAAGAACTTGTCACCAATTTGCTTGCACGAAAGTTTAGCGAAACTCAAATAACCTCTAGTCAAGAAATCCTTCACAATGAAGAAAAGTTGAAAGAGCTGAACCTACCTAAGAGTATAGTTAGAGACCTGAAAAAGGTACAATTCTCGAACTCATTAGAACAAATTGATATGGCAGTTAAAAGAAAAATGGAAGGATTGTAAATAAAGTGCAGTTTCGGTTTTATTATTGTTTTAATGTTTATCATGCGCTTGGAATATAGTTTTTTTGTAATAAAAACCAAATCGGGCTGTCGGAAATGAGAGGCCAAGGTAGTTTGTGTTTTTATTTATTAAACACGCTTCTAATTTCATGTATAGCAATGATTGCTACGACCCCAAGGTATGAGTTTTTGTTTTGATCTGCATATCTTTTAATAATCTGTATGGAGCGCTCAAACCCTATGAATTGCCCAAAACAGTATCTCTGGTCTGTAACGCTTTTGGTTTAAAGTGTCCTTGCATCTTTATTTATAAAAATGCCAGCGGGTTACCATCTATTTGAAAACTGTTGAAAAGAATCGCACAAGCTATGTATAAATATATACTTGTTTTGTTTTTTTTTTTTTTTGTATTCGGTTTGACTAAAGATTCGAGTTTTGACTAACTTGTCAAAAGCAGATAGTTTCTTTAGATGTCTTTGAAGCCTGCCGTTCTAAAAATAATATAATAAACAATTTTATATTTACCGTTTTTAAGATGAATATCAGCTGGATTGAATGTGCATCATACTGCTTACACAAAAAAAAAAGACAAAAAAAAGAGGGAAGGAAAAAGAGAGAAGATTAAATCTAATGACAACTGGCATTCGTTTTGATTACAGACACAGTTCATATTACTGCCATAGGTGTATTTATAGTTCAAATTTTAATCATCATTGAAGCGAAAGAAGCTATGCCAAAACGTGATTTCTAATTGCATTTTGCTCGGCCGACTCCCTTCGCCTTGCCCTTGTTTGTTTCTTGTTCTAACGCTTTATCTCTATACTTTATTTTCACCCTCTTTACATATACACACGTGTTCGCAAGTGTATGATGTGCGTATTCTTCTTTTTTTCTTTCTTTTTTTTTTTTTTTTTTTTCTCTTTTTTTTTTCTTTTTTGGCTTTGTCGATTTTTTTATTTTCCCCCTTCTCTTTCTACTTTTTATCTTGCTTTTATCCCTTTCAAATCATAAATAGAATCAATGAACATGAATAGCTCAAAGCCTGTTAGTGACTTTCTGCCTCACCAGATATCATTGGACAACCCTTCCAACGCTTTGTCCGCTTACAGTACAAACCCTTATTTTGAATCAAACTCAATGAGTAAACCAAAGTCTCCATATCTCTTCACTTTGTTTTTAACACTCCAAAACAGATTATAGTGAAGTAGACTCGCGAACTACATTTGGGAACGCTTCGTATCCGCGTCTTCCTTTAGCTACAAGACCTAGGCTAACAACAACCTTATGGAAAGATGAAGGAACAGTCTGTTATCAAATGGACATTAGAGGAATTTGTGTAGCAAGAAGACAAGGTGATTAACTTGCATACAAATCTTATCCTAATAGATCAATAGATAACGACATGATTAATGGAACCAAGCTGCTCAATGTCACCGGCATGTCTCGCGGTAAACGAGATGGGATCTTGAAAAACGAAAAAGGCCGTGTAGTCATCAAAGCGGGCGCTATGCATTTAAAGGGTGTCTGGTAAAAAAAAACCTTTTTTGTAACATAAATGTTTCAAAGTAACTGACCTTCATACTATAGGATTACGTTTGACAGAGCAAAAGCATTAGCCACACAATTTAATGTGGACGATGTCTTATACCCGCTCTTTGTAGAAGACCCTATTGTATTTTTGTATTCATCTGCTCATTATCCTTTGAACAGACCTAGCCAGCCAAATCCTTGGAGCGTTTTTCAATCTCCTAATGGAAACGATAATAGCATGGTATTACCTTCTACTACTTCTTTATCGCATTTGGATTATAACAACAACAAGAAAATACCTGAAAATTTGTACGAGAGTTTTATCGCAAATGATAAACTTTCAAAACCTGGAAAATCATCTGCCTTTCATTCACCGTACTCGATCGATCCATTTTCATCACCAACTCATGCACAAACACCCTCCAATCATCGCTATCACCCTTATAAGCCTAACACTATGTCTTATAAGCATGAAAAAAGCGAAGCCCACAAACAGCCTTGGTAATTAAAAAAAGAAAAAGTCAACCAGAAAAACCAAAAAGAAGAAAAATAAGAAAGTAGAGAAAATAGCTAAATAAATTGTGTATGTTTCATCTATTTATTGTAATTGATTATTGCGATTTTTAGTGAAAAAAAAGCTCCTTATAATCTTTTCTTTTGTCTCTGGTTTCAACAAATGAAAATAAAAGTACTTACATAGATACAGTGCATTTAAGGACACGCTATGATCTGCGAGATCATACGAAAGAAGAGAGCGGCAAAATAAAAGTGATAAGTAAATCAAAGAATAATCGATTGTCAAGACCTTATAGCTATTCCAAAAAAAAAAAAAAAAAAGCAAAAACCGAAGACTCTATCAAGTATTACACTTAAATCGTTTTCTTGAATTGCCAAAGAAAAACCAGACAAAAGCTTTAAAATAGCCTCGTTGAAGTACCCAATTAAAGACTTGAGGAAAACGATCATTATGGACACAGTCTCCTGGTGTAAAACATTTATCCTAATTTTTAAATAGCAAAAATATATGCACAACAAACAGAAAGACTTACGCACCAGAAAAAAAAATACCTATTTTGGTCGTTAAGGTCAAAACAAAAAGCATCAAGTGAACAGGGTTTTACTGTGAAAAATATATTGTTCCCACCAAACTTAAAGAAGTATGGTATATAGTTAAAGCGAAGTACATACATCTGTATAAACAAAATGCGCCTATATAGTAACATAAAAACGAAATACAAAGGCGTGTGTGTATGTAAAAGCAGAGGTTTTTTAGTGAGTGTTTTCGTAAGCGGTATTATGGAAGCTGACTATTGAATTTTTAACATAATACAATGCCCTTTCTTTGCAAAGCTTTGATCAACTAAGTAATGTGCACTGACCATATTTAATGATAAACCAACTTTGAGCCCCTTTTACTACCATTTTTTATTTAAAGGTCTTTTCTGTCTTGAGATCTACTTAGTAACTGTGCACAGGCTTTAAGCAACAGATCTGAGATTCACATATTTGTATAAAAATATTACTTTTTATTAGTGTAGCCGTTGCGTGCTGTCGATTTTTTTGATGCAGCAATGGCCATTTTAAGCTCATTTTTGCTTAGTTCTTTAATATCTTTTTTGCCAGAAATTGTGGCAGCAGTTGTTTCTTCCATATTTCTTCGCTGTCTCTTTGTGTTCTTTTCGACACGGGCTTTCTTTGCCTCTCGTGCTTTTTCGTACTGATCTTCCATAGGATCAGCATGGTCTGGCACAGGAATAAGCCAGTCTTCGGCCAAGGCATCTTTGTCTTTACGTTTATAGCCCCAGCGTGCCTCATATTCTCCTGTTTCTTCATTGAGAACCATCTTGTCTCTCTTCTTGTTTTGGATTCCCTTTGTTTTAGCGAACTTCTCCCAGCGTGTCAAAGGTCGATCCTTAGGAAGGGGTTTTTCTCTTGGAATCACTGTGTTTCTAGAAGGCAATGTAGCCAGTACACCAATGTCTGCACTTGTAACCGGCAATTTGAAAAGTTCGTTTACTAAAAGCTGAGTGTTGTCCCGGGTCAATTCTTTCAAATAATCTTCAGTTTTGCTTTTAGTTCTAAAATAGTGTGGATGCATAGTTAGAATTTGTCAATTTTAAATAAAATCCTCTAATCTTTACTTGAGTCTTTTTTCATCAAAGGGACATATATCGGAAGCGACTAACAAATTTAAATCGAAGTCAAGAGGTACTGGCTTTTCAACAGCGATAGCTTTCCTACATTCAGATTTAGCTTCTATTTTTTCGATCGCAGTAATGTGAAAAGGTTTTTCGGAAATTCAGACTTACGCAACTTCTTCTTGCTTTTTAAGAATTTCTGTAACATCCATTTGGATCGAAAGGATTTTTGTGTAAAAGAGCAATCAGAAAGTTTTTTAATCGATGTTTAGCTTTCAATACACATTTATAATTAGGATAAATGAAAACAAGTCACTCTCGATTGCGGCGCTGAATCTGATGCCATTGTCTGAACTTTAATTGTCGTTGAAGATCTCCCGTATTTTGTATCGGCTACAGCCAAGTGCATGGTGCCACTCTCGTGTACGAGCTTTGACAGGGTTTGGCTCGGAGGTATTGAACTAAAAAAAAAAACAGCTATTTCTCTTATGAAATAATCGCAATAAAAATTTCCCTTGACCAAAAAATAGTAGACAGTTTTTAATACTTTTTATCAAAGATATTCATTTTTCTTTTTTTGAGTATAGCTTTATAAGAATAAAACGCTTTGGTCAGTAAAATACGTCTTAGCCAGTTTTATTATAAAAAGCTAGCATGTATATATTAAGGGTTTTAAAAACAAAAATCTTTCAAAAAGTATAGAAGATTACCGGCTATATTCTGGATAAAAAGAGCATTCGGCTTGGGTAAATTTGTAAAATAATATACTAGACTTGAGCCCAGGCACGTTAAAAGGAAAGTTTAAGTTTTTAAACTTGCTTTTTAATGATGTTTGATGATGTTTAAATATATCGTTAAAAAACTCTCAAAAGCCCCGTACTTTGGAACGTTTATTTAGCAATATATACAAGTAAAACTTTCGAGGGTAAATAAAGTTTTTTTTTACTATAGTTCATTTACTTGAATTACATACTTTAAGGGCTACACACTAAACAATTATTCATTACGATACGTCTGGAAGCTACTAGTATTTTCTGAAATAATGGTCCGCCCCAAGCTTTTGCTATAAAAGCCTTTATCAATGATAAACATATATTTTTAAATAAACAGAAAAAACAATAAAGATTTGTCAAACAAAAAAAAAACAAAGCTACATCAAATATAGGCATGCATACATTTTTGTACGTGCGCTTTTATTTACTTTGCATTAATAAGTACACTGTGTAAGCTTTTAATGTAGATATATATTTTCAGGGACAATTACAAATGAAATGTAGATAGACATCTTTTTTTTTAATCTGGCTTTTTTTAAGCGGGCTGTATATTTATAAACGTTTTCCATATAAAGAACGCCATATGAAAAGTATTCTACTCCTTTTCAACAAAAACAACTTGAGGCAGACTAATTCAAAGCCTTTGAATCATGAAACCGGTTAGAATAGATCATCTAAATTACAATTATACTCTATGAACAGTGGGTTTCTAATTGTGATAAATTTATGAATACACTTAATGCTATTAAGCAGGTACTATAAGAAGGTCTTTTGTTTCTTTTTTTTTTTTTACAAAAGAAATAGAGAAAGCCGCCCTTACGATTTACAAGTCAGCTTATGCATGTTCTTGTACAAGGAACATAGCTTTAAATAAAGCCCGTTTCACTACATATTACCGATAGTCTCTCAGTTTGCATAATATTTACTATTTAGCCTAAAAAAGCATTTCGATGTCCATGTAATTTTTTTAAGGTATTGTGCTTTCAATAAAGAAAAAGTTCCATAAATCTTCAACACCTCTACTCACAAAGTTTGTTTCTAGAGCTAAAAGCATGAAACAAAAAGTAGTCGGAGACCAATTTACCAGAAACGTCACAAGCTCGCTTTTCGTGAAAAAACGCGCTTACTGTTTCTTTATTTTTTTAATTTTTTAGACCTAAGTTAAATGGATAAATTTGTGATTAGAGTAAATAAAAGATTGGCCGCATAAACGATAAAGCTAAACTATTTAAATTAGGTCAAAAGAGACAATAAAAATAGTAAGCCTTTTTTTTTCGTTACCTAATATTGAGTATTTGATTAACTTTGTTACAGATAAGACTAGTACTACAGACGATGATTTGTAAGAATGCGCCTTTTTTTTTTTTTTTTTTCTTTCTTTCTTCTTTTTTTCGTGTAATTCAACTTAACTTGTTTTAGTCAATCAACTGTCAAATCCAAACACTTTGAAAAGAAAAACGGAGAGTAATAATAAAGAAAAAAAAAACACAGCTGCTTTGTTTGTTTTGCTATTATAAATATTTTTGAGTTAAATACTAAAACTTTTTCTTTTTCTTTCTTTAAGAAAAAAACGCGTGATTGACAAAGGCCCAAGTGAAGCCTTAAAAGAAAACAAACAAACACACAAAACTGAAAATTCTGACGAACCAAAGCTTTCAACAAAAAGAAAAAGCACAATGATCAGTAGTGATGACGACCAAGATGTGGTTATCCCAATTGCAGCAAAGAAAGGTTCCAGAGCTAACAAAAAAGTAAAGCTTCAAGCAGACAAGGAGGAGAAGCCCACACCTGCTAAGGAAAAGCCTGCTGCCAAGAGTAACTATTATGCGATGATGAATCGTGAGCTGCCTAAAGGCTTAGGTACTCGACCTGAACCTGTTGGGGCTCCGAACTGTTTGGAAGGTTATGCGTTTGTTATTTCTGGGGTATTGGAAACTTTAACAAAAGAACAGACACGGGATATTATTATGCGCTATGGAGGGTATGTTATATTCAAACTGTAAAATTAAATCCCAACCATAACTCACCTGCATGCATATAGTCGTACGACTGAAAGTATCAGCGGAAAAACAAGCTTTCTGGTACTTGGTAGGGACGCTGGAAAATCCAAATCAGAAAAAGCGGAAAAGCTTGGTACAAAAGTTTTGGATGAAGACGCTTTCTATAAACTCGTAGAGTCCTCTTCTGCAAAGGAGGAGAAATCGGTTGTCGAACCCAAGCCAGCTCCAAAGAAAGCCAAGAAAGAGATAATGACAAATCAAGAGAAAGTCATAAAGGCAGAACCTGTATCTACAACGTAAAAAAGAAGAAGATACAGCTTTGTGCAAAGTCTTAGTTTTCTTTATAGGCCATCTGCCACTACTGCAGACAAAGCTCTATTATGGACCGAGAAGCACAAACCAAGATCTATTGACGAAATTGTTGGCAATAAGGAGCTACTTAAAAAAATTACCACCTGGCTTTATCAATGGAACCATAGATCGTTTGACTCTAAACCAAATGATAAAGAAATTGAAACATGCCGTGGTGTCATAATCAGTGGCCCTCCTGGTGTTGGTAAGACTACAGCTGCTCACTTGATTTCGTCATCTTGTGGCTATGAGCCTTTAGAACTGAATGCAAGTGATGTTCGTAATAAGAAAATATTGGAAGAAGCGCTTTCTGGAATGATGGAAAATAGAACTATGACTGAATTCTTTACTGGAGCAAAAAAAGTAAACCTAGTAATTCATTGTTGAGTTGCTAACACTATATGCAAATTTATAGGCCAGAAAAAGAAAGCTTATTTTGATTATGGATGAAGTCGATGGTATGTCCGCAGGTGATAGAGGTGGATCAGTCGAATTGGCTTCCCAAATCAAAAAAAGCAAAATACCCGTTATCTGTATTTGTAACGACATCAGATCTACAAAAGTTGCACCACTATTAAAGGTTTGCTTTGATGCAAGATTTAGAAGGTAAATCAGAGAAAAAGCTAGAAAAAAAAAACAGTTTTTAAAGATTCTGTACACTCTATAGAACACCAGCCAATCAAATCAGATCAAGAATCATGTCTATAGCACACAAGTAAAATATTTTCCTACCAAAAAAAAGTTACTAACACTTTCCGTCTTGCATCTAGAGAAAAACTCGATGTTAAAGCTAATGCTGTTGATGAGCTGGTTGCTTCTACTCAAAACGATATCCGACAAATTATAAATATTCTCTCAACATACAAACTAAGCAAGTCAGCTATGGATTATGACGAAGCCAAGTCTATGTAGGTATTAAATGTAGTTCTTCAAGGTATTCTTACAAATATTTGTAGTGGAAAAACAAACAACAAAAATACGGCAATCAATGTATTTGACATGCCAATAGAGTTTTTTTCTGTTAATAGCTGGAGACAAAAAACGCTCACCGAATTATCCGATGTTTATTTTCACGACTATGACATCGCACCGTTAGTAGTTCAGGAAAACTACCTAAAAGTCAAATCATCTAAACCATCTCAAATGACCCAGTCAGGAAATCCTAGAGAAATAGCCTGTACTGAAATGGATTTGTTGGCAAAATCGGCCGAAGCTGTTGCAGATGGTGATCTGGTAGACCGCATGATTCATGGGTCCACACAACAATACTCACTGATGCCGGTTCACGCCATCATGTCCTGTGTTAGACCTGCATACTACGTAACTGGCCAATTCCAAGCACGAACTGGATTTCCTGGGTATTTAGAAACACAAAACAAGCAACGCAGTAACTAACTAATTTCATTATTTCTAGATGGCTTGGTCAAAACTCTAAAGCAGGCAAACACGCTAGGTTGTTAGGTGAATTACAGGCTCGTTTGAGAGCAAGAACATTGGGAGACAAATCTGAAGTTAGACAGAACTATGTCGATACACTCAATGAACGCATCTTTGGCAGTATTAAGGAGAATGATTTCGAAAGCGCAATTGAATACATGGATAACTACTATCTTGATCGTGAAAGCTTGGAGACACTAAATGATATTATTTGTACTACGGATAAGAAAAAGACACCAATGGCAGAAATTCCTACTAAAACAAAGACATCTTTTACCAAAAAGTAAGAAGAAAAATGGAAGACGTTTTATTAACTTCTAATAGATACAATTCTGAACGACATCCTATTTTATTCCAACCTTTGGGTGAACCTGTTGAGTAAATATAATAAATTTTGTCTTTGCTCATAAAACATTCTTTCTCTCTGATCGATCTCGTCACTATTGTCCCTTCTATCAACTGTCATACATATTGTTTTGAGGGCAGCGTACAGAAATCTTGTTGAAAACAGTAGTAGAGCCATTTGATTCAAAGGGCTTACTGGCTTGGTTCACATCTTTACCCTTACTGAACACAGTACCATTGTTATAAAGTAAACAATCAGATTACTTGTGTTATTCAAGATTTCATGAAGGGAATGTGAAAACCAATATAAACATTTTTATTAAGTGAGCGCTCTGGCTTCCAGGTGTAGTATTATAACTTGAAAATTTTTTTGTGTGAGACGTTTTTTTTAAGTATTTGCAATAAATAAATCTATTTCAATTATACAATGAACACCGAAGCTGAGACTTCATAACAGTGAATTTGAGACGTAATAAAATCCGAAAAGATTCAGTTCCAGTACTATATTATCAATTAGCAAACTCATAGAATAGAATTACAGTTATTTTTATTTTGATAGATGTCTTTTGAATTTGGCTATGCTATTCTTATGTTCAGTTGAGAGAAGTTTTTTTTTAGATAGAAAACATATAGTCAGTCCTTTTTTTTTTAAAAAAAAAGAAACACTAGCAAGAGTTTACAGAAAACGAAATTGAAAGTAAAAGATAGTATAGGGGACTGAGTAATATTATTTAGAGATGAGTTGTAGGGATTGGGAGGTTGTTTACATAGGCTTCACAACCAGTAAAGAAAACCAATAGGATATCCAGATAGCCGGTATGTGAAAGGCAGTGATTAGAGGCTATAAGGTAGCGATATGCTTTGGTAATGCTACTTTTTAGTAATAAGGGTTACTAACCCCAGTCTTAGAGATACAGTTACGTTTTTGAATCCATTGAGCGTGCGCCGAATTTGGGTTTTATTACCAATAGAAAATGCGTGACTTTAAAAGTTATGAGAGAGCCAGCCATAGGCATGACTAGCAATTAAAGCTCAAATTTTTTTTTGAGTAACCAATTTTCAAGGATGACTAGCGTGCTATACTTTTTTTCTTTTTTCTTCTGAAACTTATAAAATGCTAAAAGTCCTTGTGTATCTGACAGCTCTGTTATGTATATCATATAGTGTAACAATTAAAGATGCTATTTTTTCTTTCATTGTATATTGATTGGGTATTTGTGCTTAGGCTATTGTATTTTTATTGACTTTTGACACTCCACAAAAAATGTAAGTAGTCTTACGAAAAAGAAAAAATTAAATAGCTAATAGGTTGCTGTTTTTGCATTGGGTGAAGTTTCCTATGAACCCCAAGTATGATTTGCCTGAGTACTATGGCTTTGGACGTAAGACAAACAAACAATAAAAAAGAAAAGGGAACCTACATAACCTCAAACAGACAATAGAGTTAAAAATTTCAAGATTCAAACGCTTGATAATGTCACTATCGGTACTTTTTTTTTCTTTTTCTTTTTTTTTTTTTTTTGAAAGAAAGCCCAAACTAAATAGGTATAGGTGCATGGCATATTCTGCCTGAAAGCTACGATCAATCTCAACAAAACGCTTTCGAACAAGCTCTAAAAGATAATCATGTTTTTGTGTATTTCCATGGGAACGCTATGCACAGAGCATCTCCATGGAGGGTTCAATTTTATAAGGTAAATCTTGAAGCTTTGACCATTGCAACTGAAAGGTACCAGACGCTGTCAGCCAAATTCAAAAAATCCAATATTATTGCCATCGACTATCGAGGATATGGGGACTCCGGTAATATAGAATGCCTTTCAACGTATCCAACCTAAATATGTGCTAGAGTCATCACCTACTGAAAACGGATTACGCATAGACGCTCAGGCTACTTTAAATTGGTTAAACAAAAAGCAGGGTTAGTATTTAAGCTTGTATTTTTTTTCTTTTTTCGTGTTTATTTACCTACTTGGTTTGTAGTCACCAATGACCGTATATCACTAATTGGACACTCTTTGGGTACTGGTGTAGCAACTACATTAGCCCATGATATGACAAAATCAGGTAAGTCACCATTCTGGAAATTGCGCTTTTAATATGTTATTGCGGTAGGAAATCCACCCAATTCGCTTATTTTGCAAGCTGGGTATTCTTCTATTAAAACTCTAGTTTTTGAATACAACATACTACCCTTTGTTCCGCTACTGACACCTTTGACCTACTTTCCAGTTTTACATGGTAAACAAATTTATAATAAATTGAAGTAGTAAAATTCCAAGGATGCTAACGAAAAACAGAGTGGACTCTATCGAAACTAAACCATCACTTTGATTCCCTTTCCAAAATAAAAGTAAGGATCACTACAACAAGCAGAAACTGACGCAAACTTTAGGCATTGGAATGCCCTATATTGATAATCTATGGAGCAAAAGACTGGGAAATACCAATACTTAACTCTCATAGACTATTTCATAGAGCAATTACAGGGGATCAAGAGTATAAAGAGATTGAATCTCTTGTAGACCTCCTAGCTACTAGCAGTGTTATTTCTAATGAAGCTGTAGTTTATAGAAACAATGAGGGGCCATTTAAAATACATATGGTTCAAGTAGATCACGCAAATCACAATAACTGTAAATATCACTTTTTTTTTAATCCACTAACAGTTATTTTTAGTGGGATACTTTGATATAACTTATGAATCTATGAGAGAAATCATTCAATAAAGCATAGAGCCATACTTTTGAATAGGGTGCACACAACTTAGCTTAAATCTCGGGTCTTTTTTTTGCCATTTTCGGAATGTGAGGTATCAAAGGTTAAAGACGTAAATAAGCTACTTTTGTGCTCTGAACAACACCCGGAACCAAACCCATTAGCTGATAACTGTAAAAAAAAAATACAAGTCCCGGTTAGTTTAATTGTAAACAAAGGTGATATAAAAAGGTTCCAATCTCAGCAAATCCCTTTTTCTTTACACTATCATGTTTTCTCGCTTTATCAAAAAAACTTCCCCTGTGCTGCTAAGCAAAAGAGTACTGAACAGACAAATTGCGCGTTTGCACCTTTATACATAAAAATCTAAAACTTCAACCTGGAACATTAGGCCTTTCATAATCCATTTGTAAATTCGTGGGCAGAAGCACCCTCTGCGCAATCTCTCATTCCTATTGTTGTTGAACAAACTGTAAAAAAAAAGAAAAAAAAAAAAAGAACGAGAAAAGAAAAAGATAATAACAAAAAAAAAAACCTTTTTAGGGAAGAGGAGAAAGATCTTACGACATCTTTTCCAGATTACTAAAGGAGCGCATAATCTGTTTAAACGGACCTGTAAAGTCTGAGGATATTCAAGTAAAACAAACTGATACAGTTCAACTAGGTGAACGATAATGTAGCATCCGTTATAGTTGCTCAGCTTTTGTTTTTGGAAGCAGAAAATCCAGAAAAGCAAATCAATTTGTACATCAATTCGCCAGGAGGAAGTGTAACTGCTGGTATGGCCATTTACGATACTGTATGTATACATACTTATAAATCTATGACTAGTTCTTATTCCTAAATGTTATATATAGATGCAGGTACCAATGAGACAAAATAAAAACCGTGTTTTAAATCTACCTAGTATATTCAATCGCCTGTATCCACCCTATGCAACGGCCAAGCTTGCTCTATGGGATCACTTTTACTTACAGCTGGTAAAAAATAACCAAAAAGAAAAAAAACAGAGCTTTGACATTTTCTAGGTGAACCTGGTAAACGGTTTGCTTTGCCAAATGCATCAATCATGATACATCAGCCTTCAGGAGGAGCTGCAGGCCAAGCCTCTGACATTGCTATTCATGCACGCGAAATACTTCGAGTAAGAGAAAGATTAAATAGAATTTATCAAAAGCATACTGGCATGCGAGAAATAGATACAGTTGGTAAGTATTATTTTATTTTATTTTATTTTATTTCTACAAAAAAAAAGAGAAAAAGTCTTAAAAAAGAACTAGAAAAAATGATGGAGAGAGACTACTTTATGACTGCAGAAGAAGCTGTTAGTTTTGGTTTGATTGATAAAGTACTTGAAAAGCGCACGGTAGATCCTAAAACAGATGACAGAAAATAAACAATATGTGTCTTTTATTACAAATTTGATACAACAGATTTGGTGAATTGAGTGGTACTGCTCTTGCCTCCCATATCGCGCGTATTAAACTTTTTCTGTTGAATAACACGGTAAACAGCATTCGAGATACTGTTGGCGTGCTCAAGCAAACCAAGATGTCTCAACATCATTACTGAGCTGAGAATCATAGCTGTAGGATTTGCAACGTCGTTGCCACCAATATCTTGACCTACGTGACGACAACCCTATGCACATATTATTTCAAAGTTTTAGTATTGTGTTTTAGATACTTACCGGCTCGAATATGGCATATTCTCTTCCAGTACTAGATCCAGGGATCAAACCTGGGCCACCGATTAACCCTGCCCCTACATTGGAAAGAATATTGCCATAAAGGTTGGGCAGAACAACTACATCAAACTGCTGAGGACGAGAAACAAGCTGCATAGATGCATTGTCGACAATCATATCGTCCAGTTGTAAATGAGTCATAGAGTATTCGTTCTTATAGATATCGCGAACAGTCCTTAAAAATAGGCCATCTCCCAATTTCCTTTAAAGAGTTCTTGTGTTTAGGTTTTGAACCAAGACCTTCTACTGTTATACACTTACATGATATTGGCTTTATGTACACAAGTGACCTTTTTGCGGTTATTTTTTAGAGCAAAATCAAAGGCGAATCGTGCAATACGCTCTGTTTTTCGTCGCGTCACAATCTTTAAGGATTCCACTACACCTGGGTGAGATTGGTGTTCTAGACCAGAGTATTCGCCTTCTGTATTTTCTCGAATGATAGCTAAATCTACATCTTGAAATCTTGATGGAACACCAGGAATATTTTTGACCAAAGAAGTGGCAGCATAGATATCCAAGTCTTTTCGCATCGATACATTGAAAGAGGCATGACCTAGTCTTGAAACAGGCGTATACAGGGTTCCTTTTAATCCAACCTTGTTGCGGCGTAAGGATTCTAAAGCATTTTTCATCAGAGCGTCGTTTTTTGTGACGTGTCCTGATAAGTCAAATTGCTCGAATTCTACGGGCACTTTAGCAGCCTTAAAGATCGTTTTGACTGACTCAGAAAGCTCTTGGCCTACACCGTCGCCAGGAATTAATGTCACTTTTTTAGTCTACATCTTGGCGTCAGCGATTTGTTGCAAAAAAACAAAACAAAACAAAACAAAACAAAAAAAAAGACTTACAGCTGCAGTAGCAAAAGCCCTGGATACTATCTAAAGAAAAGTTTAATAAGCTACCAACCGGCTCCTATTTAAGATTTATATCTACTTTGGTTTTAACGTGAGGTGTGCCTAAAGCGAGTTTGAACATTTTTTTTGAAATACGTAAAAAGCGAAAATATTGAAAAAGAAAAATAAAATAAAATAATAAAAACTAGTGGAACTATCAAAACCACCGTACGTATGTCACAACCCATTACTTAAATAACCAATTGGATATGATTAGGAAATCTTAGTCTTGAATCGGACTTTCAATATAAGTATTGGCGGCATTGTGTTTTTTTTCTTGGCCTGTTGGTCCCCTTGGGCACATTTGAGCATTCGTATTTTGTTTTCTATGCTTTTTTTTCTTTTCTTTTTTTTTTTTTTTTTTTTTTGGAAACTAAGAAAAGCATGCTTAAGCAAAATGAAGTAGTTAACTAAAGTAAAGCCTATTTACATGTCGTATCAGATCGCTACAGAAACGGGCTGCCATTGTAGAGACGCAACACGACTCAATTAGAAAACCGATCCAGTCAACCCTCAAAAAGCTCCAAAATCTTGAGTGGGGTTTGCAGAGTCAATTGACTTTCAAAGAAACATAGCAACCTATTTTACTTTTGAACTTTGTTTAATGTGTAACACATATTCGAAATACATTGTGGCAAACCAGTTAGTAGACGATGCTCTACTATGAATGTAGACAAGTACTGTGTGTTGTACCTCCTCAGAGAGCATAAATTTTCATTTATCAATAGTAACGATTTTCTTCCGGTCAAGATGCTGGAAAGTGCTCAGAAACTAACATTCGGGATAGTGAAATAAGGTGGCTTTTTGTTTTTGGTTTTAATGATGGTTTTTATTAACGATCAATTATTTGAATATCGTTATCAATATTTTATTGCTTTTTTTGTTATGTTTTGTTTTTTGTTTTAAAAATCAACCATCACAAGATCAAAGTCACCATCCTTCAATGGCTTTGATCAGTTTCACCTTACTTGAAAAAAATAGCGCAGATGTTAGCAGCCAAAAAAAACTCTAGCGATAATACACAGGTTTTTTCTACGAGTAATACAAGACATGGACAGTAAGCATATTTAACTAAAAAAAAACCTTAAAAGGATCACAGGCAGTACCATCAGACTCTACAAATTAAAGATAGACTGCATCAACATTTTCTTGTCTAAATAATTATTTAGGACTTTGGAACTACGGACTGTGGTATGCTTCACTAGCCTTAATCTTTACTGATTCTTTTTCTAGTAATTTTCCTCGCTTAGTTTTAGTTTTAGACAATTGTTTAATGACTACTAGAAACCAACGCGGCCCGCGATATATGAGTAAGGCTCTATTAAGGGACCAATCAATGGCGATACTAACTAATTTCAATTGAACATATAATCATGGAAAAAAAGAAAAGCTTTACTATGTTTGCATAGCGCGCACATCCGTATATTTGTCTGTTCTCGGTAAAATTCGCGCCGATAGAAATCTCGTTGTCAATAAAATATAATTGTGTGATCCGAGAGAACTATTTCTATATTGGACACTGAACCCAAAATTGAATAGCTTTATTATTGTCGCATCCTTCTGCTTTGCGGTTTTTCTTTCTGCTGTAGCAAAACGCAGCACTGATGTGGTTTATTGACTAGTAAAAAAGAAGTGTACTGAATTTATGGGTTTGCTTATAAGATTCAGTTCAGGCAAAAACATGTACCCATGATGTTTTCTTTCGTAATTATTTACAAGTCATACTCTGATGATGTATTGGTACAAATGTTCGATTATGTTATTTTATATTATGTCACATTCAAAAAAAAAACTAGCAAGGTATGCATTCTTTTGATTATATACAAGTAGACGCGCCGTTATCTTGAATTGTCCTTAAAATTGCGCAGCAAAAACGGTCTTTCTGGTGTTATGTTTACCCATTTTAGTTGCTGCTATTCAATTGCTATGGCAAAACTACTGTTCTGCTGTTTTTCCGGTCAAAGCGTATGACTTGTGAGAAAAAAAAATCAAATCATACGTTTCATGTATGAGCTTAGTTATCAGATCAGATTAAAAAAATAAAAATAAAAAAAAAAGTAAAAACAAAAACAGAAAAAGAAAAAAATATATGTAGAAAAACTCTATTCTTTCTACTTTTGTACTACAATCACACGATACCCAAACACAATTACACGATTTGACCTGTGTCTAAAATAAAATGACAACCCTTTATAAAAGAGTTGTGTGGTTGCTTACAAATATATCTTTTCATTTTAAAATATTTTTTTTTTTCTATTTTGGTGAAATGGTGGAGTCAAATATGGAGAATTCGAGTACTTTAACAGATACTACCGAAAGAACAGATTTAGAAAATCAAAAAATCACAACAGAAAAGAAATTAGCCTATGGTTTCAAAGACGAACCCGATAATCCATTGGTAAATCAAATTTGTTTTATACAGGCTCTCTTATTGTATTGATTAGAACTGGCCAAAGCGCAAAAGGTACTCTGTCTTTTTCGTTGTCTTTTGGGTATCGTTTGTCGGTTATTTTAGCTCTTCTATATATGTAATCATCCCTTTGTTATTTTCTTACTCGAGTTTGCTCATAAAGTTATTGTAGATCCCCGCTTTGAAAGATATCACGGCATATTTTGACACAGATCCAAATGTAAAGAAGAGAAGCCATAGGACAAATCTAAACTTCTGAACTCACACATACATATATTTATATATATATATCTTTTTAATAGGTAATGAATGCCACTGTTGCTCTATTCATATTGATGAACGCCATTGCTGTAAGAACACAATGTTTCTGTTTGGTAGATCTCTAACGCATCTTGATCTAGCCTTTGTTTTTCGCACCATTGAGTGAAAGAGTCGGACGAAGGTAAGGGGGCTATATTTTGTGCATGTGTGTTTATGTTTGATTTCCGCTTTTAAAAAATAACGACGTATAATACTAATAGATGGGTGTATATTCCATGCATGTTTCTCTATACGGTATGTACCATTGTCTGCGGTGTATCCAACAACCTTGGTCTATTCTTTGCTTTCAGATTACTGCAAGGTGTATTTGGAAGTGTAGGCCAAGCTGTGGGTGGAGGTTCTGTATCCGATCTTTTTGAGCCTCATGAAAGAGGAAAAGCCATGGGTTTTTATTTTCTAGGGTAAAAAAAAAAAAAAAAGGCGATGAATGCTAAGCTACTTGTTTTCAATGAAACAGAACAGTTTCCGGCCCCGCCGTAGCGCCAGTTATTGGTGGCTATACAGACCAATATTTGGGATGGCGATGGATTTTTTATTTACAGACGATAATAGGTGGGATTATCACTTTAGCACTTATTTTTTTTGCCCCAGAAACATTACACAAACCAGGCACAAAATTATCTGGAGTGAGTTACAAAGAGCGATTGGCGAGGCTCAAATTTAACCCAGTAAGTTTTTTTTTCTTGAGATGCAGTTTTTTTAAAACAAAAAATATGGTAGTTTGTCAGTTTACGATTACTTTTATACCCTGAAGTTGGACTGTCCTGCATACCTATCGCTATAGCATTCGGATGGTTTTACTATCTAGTAACCATCCTTCCAAGGGTGTATTCCTCTAAATACGACTTCTCTACTGGCAGTATTGGTTTATGTTATATCGCTGGTGGTTTAGGTAACATACTGGGTTCTGTTTTTGGAGGGATCTACTCCGATAGATCGTATACAAGAAAAGTGGCCAAAAACAATGGCACAAAAGTCAAAGAGTGGCGTCTGGAGCCGGTCTATATTGGTTGTACTATTTACCTAGTAGGAGCTCTACTCTATGGCTGGTTAGTTGAATATAGAATATTCTGGTTTGCTCCTCTTGTCGGGTACACCATCGGTAAGAAGCCATATTTAGTTTTTTTTTTAGTAACTGTTTATTTTGTAGTGACTTTTGGGCTTATGTTTGCTGTTACCAGTACAAATACGTACCTATTAGAGTCGCATACAAAAACAGCTGCATCTGGTAAAAAAAAAAACTTTAGAATACGGACCTGTTTTTTATTTTGTTTTTTATCCTTATATAGTTGTCTCCTCAAATGCGTTTTTAAGAAATGTATTTGCCATGATTCTTTCATTGTGTTCTATTCCTATTAGAAGCGCTTTAGGGGACGGATGGTCATAGTAAGCTCAATTGAAATGAATGACTGTTTGTTTCTAAATACAAATAAATAGTACACTTATGGGACTAATGGTATTTGCTTCTTGTCTTATTCTTTTACCGATCGTCCAAAAATATGGCCCCCAATGGAGAGAAAGATCTGCTTGAACGAAGAAAAGAAAAGCGTACATATATATACATATAGAAAGTTACTACATTAGTTACAAGCCAGACTGCCTCTATTTTAAAGGACATATAAGTCAAAGCTGTTCATCAATAACCAAATAAAACAATACAATCAAAAATGCTTTTTTTCTAAAAAAAAAAAAAAAAAAAAAAGAGATACTCGCTATCAGTGTTTTCAGTACAAAATTTAGCATTACAATCAAATTATCACTAAGAAAATATTGTTGTCAAAGGTATCAGATAGGTTTACAGTAGTGTATAGCTGCCATTAGCTTTCACACTAATATTTTTTGTAAAAAAGACTTTTTTTTTCAATTCTGTTACTTTTAAGAGCTAATAACGGTTCAGAGCTCAAAATCAGTTTACGTAGCCATTCAAAGTAAACAATCTTCGAAAATACAAATAAAGTATACTACTGGCTGTAATACAAGATAAAGCCTTGTATAAACGAAATAACAATGGTAGGATAAAAAATTGTACTTGAACAATAGTATGCCTGAATAGTATAAAGAAACTTAGAGTAGTATCTTGTCGGTAGTCTCTACTATGTATAAGAAAGTTAATCAGCTGAAGATAAAACAAAATATCTGTTACAACATCAAGTTTTGGCTATTGTGTTTATAGGCCTACACTTTTTTAAGTTTGATAGTCTTTGCATTTTTTTTTTTTTGGTTTAACAAGTTTTTGCGCTTCAGGAGTATTCCAGCTTTTGTGCATGCATTGATTACCATCGTTTTTTTTTTTTTTTGTGAATACGAAATTAAAAAAAACTTTCATATACATCCACAACTAGTTATGACGACAGACAGATAGTGCTAAAACACCAATTATTTCCAAAATAATAATAGTAATGATAATAAAAATCTTAGAAAAAGGTCTTTAAAAGTAGGCAAATAGCATGAAGCAGCCTCCATACTGTATTGTTACTTTTATAGACGCACTGCAAGTTGCTGTAATATTGTTTACATTGACTCCTTTAAAACATTGTATTGCTATCATACTCTGATACAAAATTTTACTTTTCAATTTTACAGCAAACAAAACTGTTGCTCTACACCAAAGGCATATATTCATATAAATATTTTACTGAAAGCAACTTTGCTGGATCAATGCCAATATATAACTCTTGTACTTGAGCAGATTTATATTTAGTCTTTATACAAGCGTGACAATCACATTTAGAATAGAATCTAGTTAGAAAATATCTCAAAAGATAGAGTTTTTGGGCTCGAGTGAATTCCAAATATATATATATATATAAATAAATATGCACGTAAAAATTTTTTTTAACAAAGTATTTTTATCTTTTTGCATTCCAAAGCCATTTTTTTCTGAATTTTTTTTATTTTTTACTGTCCAAAGATTACTCTTAAATAAAAAGTCTATTGTAGCCTATTGTGTGCTATTAACAACTCTATGACTATTTTTACACAGGCTTTCCTTTTCTTTTTAAAAAAGAGGAAGGGGGTATAGATTCAATGTTGTATTCTGCTTTTTTTTAGTTTGGAAAAGCAACTGTAACAATAAATCTTGTAATATCAATGTATCAAAAAAAAGAAGAAAAAAACTTACCTTTTGCATCTCCTTTCTGTTTTACAAATTCTTTGGTTGTTTCTTACTTATTAACGATTGCGTATATTTATTAATGAATGATATGAATAGCCTGAGAGCATTCTTTATGCAGAGGGTATATGTATTATGGAGTGTCAAACTTCTATTTGTGTATTATCAGTATCGCAGGATGTATTTCCTACAGATTTGTTGAACAAATTTGGGGCTTTGTAACCTTCATCTGAGAGTGCTTTTTCAGTGTACAAATTAGAATCCGACATTCGACGTAGCTCTGTAGGCCTTAATTGTCTCTTATCAGGGGCTCGAGATGCTGAAGCTGAGTGATCCAAGCTGATATGGGAAGAGGAGATATCTTTATTCCAGCGTCTTTGTTGTAGTTGGCGAATAGCTTTGGTAACATCAGAATCGTAACCCAAAAGTACAATAAAAATAATATTGATTATAGGCCATACTAACATTATGTACTCATTTTTGTTTCTCTGTATATATATATATATATATGTATGAGTAGGAAAAACAAGAAAGAAAAAATGAGTACAGTGTGATAGGCTTTGTTTTGGGTATAACAACTTACTGTGATAATGAACACAGCTGAAATGGTGTTGACAATAGTAAGTAATACAGTTCGAATTATGTTGTTATATACAACTGATGTATACAAAGATATATTGACGCGTATGCTGCCCAAATCAAGTGAGCGAATGTGTGATATAAGTACAACACTGATTACAACCGTTACATAAAGATCGATAAAAGTGTCATAAATAGTATAGACTGGACCCCACTATAATAGCAATAAAAGTTTAGAGAGTGTGTTTAACTGTATTTTTTTAGTTCTTACGTATTCTGTATCTTTATAATCGCATGCTCCATTTTCGAATGTTCCAATAGTCACTACAGCTGTGCCAACAACACCAAACACCAGCCGTATAACAACCATAGATATGTGTGTTACAAGAGCAGGCCGTTTCCATTGAATCGGTATAATAGGGTTAACGCGGGATACTAGCACTGCCGTGCCTGCAGTCATGGATAGATGATAGAATAGGTCGGATGTTCTTCCAATAATGTCACAAGCTGGATTTCCTATACTGAATCCAAAAAAAAAAAGTAAGTACACTTTAAAGCCATTGTGTAACGTCTACTGTACCTTGCATGAAAGGCTAGAAATAAAAATGTTTTCACTGACATAGTCAAGCCCATCAAAAATTTAAACACTCTTATATGAAGCAGCTTATTTCTTTTTGAAGACAAACAACGTATAGACAGCTCTGCCGAAACAATAACCGATGCGCCCTGTAAAGCTACAGTTGCTATGGTTATGGCCGATGACATAAAAGTTGTTCAAAAAAAAAAAACTAGAAGAAAAAAAAAAGTATAAAAGAAAGAAGAAGATTTTTTAAAAAAAAAAGAAAAAATTAAAAAAAAAAAGGTAGATCATCTTTTTCCAGCATGGTATGACACCCATGCGGTGCTTGTTTTTTTTTTTAAAAAAAAAAATAATAAGCATGTCTTCCGAAACTTTGTAAACCTGTCCAATAAGTTTTATATTAAATTTACAAAGCAAATGTGAAAGTAATAGCTGAAAAGTATCAACAATGTATGTGCTATCTACACATAGAGCGCTTTTGTTTGTTACGGCTCACGAAAAAAGTGTGGAGAGATTTGGAAAGTTTTCTTTTTGCTTTGGTTGGGAAGCGACAATATATGCAAAGGCTTTTGCCTTTTTAAGTTACACTTCAGTACGAACTTTTATTTTTTTTTAGGGCATTGGCCTTAGTATTTGCTCTTCTTGGCAGTAATCCTGCTTTGTTTCTCCTTGTTTTCCATGCTTTTTTCTTTTTAATAAAAGTACCGCCACTCTCGTTTCTCCTCATTTTAGTGCGTATGTACCTTATTTTCGTAAGTTAGAAGAATCTCTGGCAAGCTCATCAAGAACAGTACCCTGTCAAATTTTCAACATCAGTGTTCAATCACACTAAACTTCCCTCTATAAATAGATAGTTTGTTAAAATAATAAGCCTTTCAAAGGATCATTGTAGAGAAATTTGCTTAATGAGTGTGGTTCAAGTACCGCTGGGAATTGTGCATAATTTAACAAATCAGGAAATGGGCAGGCGGTCTTAGTTTCAAGAAAGGCTGGCAGATATACAGTACTTCTAACTTTAAGTACATCCGTTTTTACTAAAAATTCAAGTTGTTGCACTCTATATGGATTGAACAATGAGTAGTATTTTGCACACAGTTAGAAAACTGTGTACTTTCTTTAGCATCCTATTGTCTTCGCTTGCACAATACTTTATTGTCCGCCACTGTTGAAACAGTGAGCAGGTTCAGCTCTTGTACCAGTGTTGAGTCACTTTATACTTTAGTAAACTTGCAACTACGCTTTAAAAGAAATTGAACCGGTCTTTTTTTTTTTTAAAAAAAAAACAAGAGCTGAAGCTTTTATTTTTTTACCAAATGGCCATTACCAGTGTACGTTATGTGGTTTTCTTAAACCATTTTCAGCCTATTTGGTACTGTAAATAGCTGTAACTGTTGACATGGCCTTTACCTCATACTTAAATTAATTGACTTATAATTAATTGGCCTCTGATGTAAAAAGAGAAAACATTGATGGATTTTGATTATCAACAAAAATAAGACAAAGCTGTTGGTTCAATCAAAGCGTTTTGCTGAGGAAAAAGGCCCCAGCTCTTTCTTTTTATCCTCCAATTGGAATAGAGGCACAACTTGTATGTACTGTTGACCACATTAATAGTGGCTGGTACTCTCAGCTTCACTTTTTTTTTCTGGGTATCTATTTTCAACCAGCACAACCAAGTCACGGTGTAGTATTTTCTCTTCGATTATCTCTTTTTCTCTTTCCATTCTCAACTATGCTTTTCAACAATGATTCTATAGAGAACTTTACAGCTACATTAAAGACTTTTGAAAAGCATGGCGGCTACGATGTTGCCCAAAAACTTGCAGCATTCTTGTTAGAAGAGTAAAAAAAAAAAAAGAAATAGTACAAAAGAAAAGAAAGGGCTCATTCAATCTCTTTGACAGTAAACACAATGTTTTGCAGCAAGCTGAAAGTAATACCTGGAAACTATTAGCTATATTGGATGGGTAAGCCATTGGAGCTCGAAAAAGAAAAAAAAATCGCGTTCTAAACAAACTATTTGTCATTTACCAACCTTCAGCCAAAACACAAAATCACGACTATACAAACTCGCGGTATTAAAAAAATTAGACAAAATATTTGGAATCTCATTTAGATTAATAGGCTTTAAAAGAATGGGTCTCTAAAATTCGTATAGGAGATGACCTTCTAGAGAGAGTAAAACAAAAGGTACTGGACGAAGAAGAAATTGAAGAAGATATTATGCAGATAGTGCGAAAAAATCGAATTTTGCAACCCCATAAAGAGCCACCCAGTAAAAAAGCAAAGCTTTCAGAAGAAGGGAACAAAGACAGTATCCATAAGGATCGATGGAAGCAACTAAGACAAGGAAATTATGAACGTGTTTATTGTAAAAAAGAAGACGATCCTACAGCAGTTTATTTATACAATGAATATATTCGATTTAATTTGATTGCATTTGGTAAGTCTAACTGTCCTATCATGTCTTGTCCAACAATCTATAGAAAAAGACAACTCGCAATATACAGATAAAGAGTGGGCAACGTGGTACGAATGTGTGCAGAGCATCGCTAAAAATGTAAGCTAGATCAACAGACCCTTTTCTCTTGCTCCATTCCCTTATATATATATATATATATGTGTTTTTCAAATAGCCATCTATTGGAGTTTATGAAAAAATGCTATACAATACGTTGCTAGGAAATACAGATAGCTTGACCGAGTCTGTATTGTGTCAGACTTGGGAAGATATTGTTTGGGCTTACCTGAATGGCTTCTTGACCGAAGAGCTGGAGCTTTCTAGAACATCAACTTCAGCGTACTCTTACAAAGAAGCTTTCAATCGAGCTAATTTCAAAGACTGCATCTTGGAAAAGTAAGCGATTCAAGAAAAAAAAAGCGATCTAATATATCTTAGAGGAGATCCCCGAATTTTTTTTCACAAAGTACAGTCTTTTATTATACAAAACGATATTGGTGGGTTGATAGAAGAGCTATACAAAGCATTTGTTTTAAAAAATGCTTATTCTGACCTTTATACGCGGTAAAATAACATCGGGTGATTATTCTTGTTAATTCTTGATCCGCTGATTTTATTTTAGACCGGAGTGCTTTCCAGGCGCACTGAGATTTGCAGCAACACTTGTATTATATGGTCGTCAATATTGTGAATGGATAGAGGATGACAAATCAACTGCGATTGTTGCTCAGTTCACCGAATTCAACTCCCAAGCTGATTTTTTTAAGCCGTTGACTGTCATTGTTTATACCTCAAAGCTCTCTCAAGCAGATCAGCTTTCAGTATACTCTAAATTTCTAGAAGGTAAAATTGTTGAAGCCGTACAAGTTATTTGGTGCCCTCATCTTTTTTTTTTTTTTTTTTTTTTTGAGAGCAGATTTTGTTGGTGACGATGAGGAAATTGCTATTTTAGTTCACTTGAGCAAACAGCACAATATAAACATCAAGGAAACTTTAGAAAAAACCAGCAATCGTTTAACTCAAAAAGCAATAGTTCAGATGAATAATGCTCAGAAAGAACAGGCAACAGAAACCTTTTTACGAGCTTTGCAATGGCTTACAGTCGATAAGAAACTATGTCTGAAAGCCTTGAACACATCCAATTATATCATACGTTATCTACTAAAAACGCGCTATCATTTAGAAATTGCAAATACAATATCCAAAGCTATACCTCAAGAGTTGGAAATCGTTGCTTCTAATATACCAGATCCAGAATACAATTTGAAAGAACACAAGTCGCACAAAAGATTCCTAAACGCTTTTTGGTTGAAGAAAGATTGGGATAGTTTACTTGAAAACAAACCAATAGATGAGTAAGTTTTGCTCGTTTATAACAAAGAAAAAATAGACTAAATAATCTTTTTAGTGGTTCATTAGACATGTTTATAGAGACTTTAGAGTGGCGTCGAAGTTTTCAAGTAAGATTGGAGAGCAAGCTTGAGAAGCAACTGGTTGACTAATACTAAATTTAGGAACAAACTGATATACTAGAGCGAGAGATGAAGTTTCTTTTGGAAAGCGGGTGGCTAGGCAAAGAAGCAATAGAAATGGAACATGTGACCAAATCAGAGCTTTTATACGAACATATTCCTGAGCTGGTTATTCAGTACCATCAATTGTTACATCTATCATCAAGCGTTATTCCAAAGTAAGCAATATATATTAGATCAACAGGCAATCTAAATATAGTTGTAGAAACTCCAAAAAAAGTGAAGAGCTAGGGACTTTTATTAATGTAAAACAAAGAGACCTGTTCCATATCATTAAAGAAGCGAAGAAAATGAAGGAAGTTGTCAAGGAACTTAGTAAATCATTTGAAGGCAGTCATAAAGAGTAATAAAGCGTAAGGCTAATCATTTAGATATTAACTTTTTTTCTTGTTGTTGCTGTTTTTTTCTTGAACTCTAGCATGCTTTAGTTTTTGTGCTTACTATTACATTGTTTTATTATCTGTTTATTCTATACGTGAAATCAGAATAGTTTCCATGTATATAACAAATGAGCAATTGCTGTTTTTGATCAACTCGTTTCAAAAGTATACAATCGCATACTGAACTACTACAGATTAGTAGTTATAATGAGACCCAAACTGTCAAAAATGAGTGTACACTTTTTATTAATAGTGAGTTGTGTATGTCTATATCGAAGCACATAAAATACTCTCTCTTTTTTTTTGCCTTAGACTTAAAAAGCAGTTGCCCAAGAATATATTGTTTACGTTAGCTCACGTCTTTTGAAGCTTATAAGACCTTTATAAGTCAAAAGTAATACATTTTTCAATTAAAATTGTAATTTCAACTTTTTTAATCTAATAAATCAGCACCCCAATACAAAACGTGAGACCAACCGGTCAATATAACATGTTTTTTCTCTACCAAAACTCAGAAGATTCTTTGTTCTTTCTACACTTATACATCGTTTAGAGTTTATGCAGACATACAGGAAAGATGCTTTAATTTGTTTATTCGAGTCAGATATATGTACTATACAGAAATGAATTCACTTATTGATATATAGCAGAACAATAGCGTTTGATAGAAAACATACAATAAAAAGACCATGTATTTGAGTACCATAGAAATTGAGCTATACCTTTACATGTTTAATTGCCTTATAACAAAGCAAAATAGAGCGCTTTAAGTCAGCTTTTAGATGACATTTACAGTGTCCATCAGTCCATTATATATGAACACGCATTTTTTTTTAACAAAATTCAAATACTTTAAGAAGCGAATATAATCGTGTCTTTAGTGAAGCTATTCTTTTTTTTTTTTTTTTTTTTTTTTTTTTTTGCTTACTGTGTTATTTGTCGTGTTAAAAAAGGATATTCCAATGTTAACTTATTTTATTTATTTTTCTGTTACTCCAGCACAAGCCTGAGTTACACTCTGAAGGCTGATTGTGTTAGAGGCTGGTCACAACAATAAATCGTAAATAGTTGCTCAGCCAAATTGAAAAGAAAAAGGAACCTAGACCACCAAAAGGCCAGTTTCCTACTAATAGTACACTATATGGACTTGTGTAAATGCTCTATCTACGTTTTACTTTATTTAAAAATTACCCAAGGGATACTTGAATACCTTTATTCGCCAAATCAATCGCGTGAAGGTGTTACTTGTAATACATAGTGACCAACGTTTATTCGTTCCGGTTTTCTATATATGGCACCGGACAACACTATTAGATTGGCTGTTTCAGAACAAAAAGCAGCATGTTTGTAAAATGAATAGTACAAGTAGTGACGATTGTCTGGGCTGTTTTATCTTTTGTAGCACTCGTTTTTACAGAAAGAATAATCTAATGTAGGCTGTGTTTTTTTGAGCAGTTTTTTGCTTTTTTTTCATTTGTTTTGTATTGGTCTGCATTTTTTGTCGCTTCAAGCACATTTCAAGCTTTGAAAATCTTCTGCTAAAACGAGCGGGGAATTAAAAAAAGATCAACTGTCTTCCTACAAATTCTGCGTCCAGTTCCGATTGGTTAGAAAATAGCTTCGACAGGAGGAGTAAAAAATAGCCTCCTACTCGCTCTCCTTTTTTTTTTTTTTTTTTATAAATAAATTGAACCTGTTTCTTCTCCATTTTTACGGCAAAAGGCTCAAAAACAATAAGGAAGAAACTATAAATATCCTTAAAAAATATATATTCTTTTTCTTTTCTTATTTGTTAGCCGACATCTCTTTCATTCCTTATTTTATTTTGCGTCATAACTCATTACACCGTTTGAAATGACAGAGCAATTGTACTATGAACACCAAGAAAGCACACAGTCTCGTTTGCGCAGATACTCACAGTCCTTTGCTGCATCAATCATGTCCGCAAAAGATAGCTTTACTAGACCCCATTACCGTAATCGATCTTTTTCTACATCGTCTGTAGATCCTGCCAGTTTAGCTGTCCACCTGATTTCTTCTGTCAACAACGATCTCAAAGAGGAATATACTCAAATTGACGATAACGGGATTTGTGAAGTCTCAAAAGCTTTGCTATTGGGAGCTCAGCGATTACTATTTATCGATGAGCTACCAAAAGATAGAAGAGAGAACCAATACATTTTATCAGGCTACCGATTCTACCGATCAACCAACGACTGTCTAAAATCGCTATTTAAGCTTCACAACGAGACACTGAATATTTGGAGCCATCTGTTGGGCTTTATTTTTTTTGGGTTTTTGTCTGTTCATCTATTTCAGGTAATTAAGCATCATTGACTGCACGTGCATTCTAGTTTATGCTGACATTTAAACCAGAGAAAATTCCCGGAAGCCTCTGCTCACGATCTTATGATCTTTACTGCATTCTGCATAGCTTCCCTTGCCTGTCTTCTATGTTCATCCATATACCACACCTTCATCTGTCACTCTGCACATACCGTTAAAAGTTTCACTGCTACATTAGACTACATAGGTATCACTTTTCTGATCACCGCCTCTATTTCCACCATTGTTCATTTTGGGTTCTATTGTGACCCTATCTCTAGAAACTACTACATGGTGTTTAGCTCGCTTATTGGAAGTATTGGTGTTATATTGCCCTTCTTTCGTTTCTTTGATACCAAACGATACAGGCCTCTGCGTATCGGTTTATTTGTAGCCATGGCCTTCTCAAGCATTGTACCTCTCCTGCATTTAGCCACAGTAAAGGGACTGGCGGACTCTTTTGAATTTTTAAAACCTGCATTAATGGGCATTGCCATGTACGTTTGCGGCGTAACAATTTATGCCAATAGGTTTCCGGAAAAATTCTTTCCTGGTCGGTTCGATTCTATGGGAATGACAAGTCATGCTATATGGCATTTCTTTGTCTGTCTAGGCATTTTTGTAAGTCTCTTTTATGATTTGGTACTTGGTCCTAAACGTGCTTTATAGTTTCATTATTTGGGATCTTTTCATTTTTATAATCAACGCGAGTCCTTTGGTTGTAAAATCAATTGAAAGCAAAACACAAAAGCAAGTCTCCAGCATATATACACACATCCCTTTTTACTATTGTAAACACATACATCAATCACTTTTCATTATTGTTTTTTTTTTTCTTGAGGCAAAGGTATAGCCTTGAAGGTTATTCTTGCTCTCCATTCCCCACCTTTTTTTTTTTTCTATTCATTAGTAAATAAAACAATCGAAGATGTTCCTTTACGTTTTGCGGAGCTTGTTTCTTTGGTTGTCATTCAACAGACTCAAGCTCTCTTACCATACTTGAGGCTTTATAAACAACGACAATGTACAGCAAAGTGATATAGGAAGCCATAAAATAAAAACCCCAAGCTTTTGATGTGAAAAAGTATGATTGAAAAGAAAAAACAACTTACTTTTAAACTTGCCATACCCAAACTTAATCAAATAGGGCCTTTCTTTTTTAATATTTACAGAGAAAAAAAAAAAAAAAAAAAGAAAAAAAAAAGAGATAAACTTTAAAGACTCATAGCGGATTGTCGTGCTGAACTTTGTAGTAGCGTTGTAAGAGCTTTATATTTGGCTGTAACTTCATTCATTTCTTTCGTTTTCTGGTTAAAGGCAGCCTGTAGATCGTGCACAGCTCTATTTAGATCCTCAAGTTGTTTCTCCTTCTCCATTAAAACATTTTCTAATTTCCATCTTCCTTGTCCTTGTTTTTCAGCATTTCGAGTAGTCTCAATTTGATACTGTTTAAACTCTTTCGCTAATTCAGCCTTCTGATTCTCAGCACGATCCAAGCTTTGCCTTAGATCCGCTAAAGTCTTTTCTTGTTGTCTTTTTTCAGTTTCGAAAACCACCCTCTTTTGAATGTCTTGTTCTTCCAATTCTAAAACACGAGCATGTTGTTCTTGGTAGAGCTCGGATAAGCTATCGTAGTTTTCACGGGCAGCAATGACATATTGTCCATATTTTTCACAACTGGCCTCAACCTGACTCATTGTGTACTCGTCTCGTTTTATCTTTGCAAATAGATTACTATAATGAGCAGCTAGTTTGTTGAAAAGTGCTTTGTATGATTCTGGTACATTTGTAGCGTTGGCCTCTTTGTTCAAAATGTCAATCACATTACTATCTGTCAAATCAAGATCTAAAGATTCTCAACGTAAGTACTTGCGTTTGTTTTGCAGTTTTTTTTTAAAAAAAAAAAGAAGAAACCTGTACCTATAAGTTGCGAAAAATCTGGTATAGAGCTTCTTTTTGGTAATTCTGTTGTAGAGTTATTTGGTGTAGTCGACATTTTTAGCCCAAGAATACAAAAAGGAGGGGAAAAAAAAGGCAATTTCAAAAAATTAAAATTCAAGGAACCCAATAGGCGGTTAACAGTCAAATAAGTAGAGTAAAGTGATTCTGTTTCTTTTATTTTAAATGAAAAAAAAAAAAAAAAAAAAAAAGCGCAACATGTGAGTATTTTTATTTTGTTTAGTGTCGATATTTTTCTATATTGCTGATAGGTGCAAAACATAACGCTAACAGATCATATTGACAGACTAAACCTTATCATTACCCGTAATTATAGGGCTTGAGGGTACTGTGCTAGATTTCCTGATCCTTTTTTTTTTGAAAAAAAAAAAAAAAAAAAAAAAAAAAACCGATTAAGAAATTTTTAGCAATGTATTTCTTTTGTTGCAAATTGTATATATCAGGCTTTCTAAAGGAAACTTGATGATAATCAACCAAAATTATAATCAAGTATAGCTGGTTTCGTTTACATACAAAAAAGAAAATGCTTTAAGGGCTTGTAGGTAAGCATCATTTTTTATAATGCAACTAAAAAAGAGAAAAAAAGCCTAGCTCTTTGTTTTACTCAAATATCTATTGTCAGTGATGATTTGGAGTTTGTAGCTCAATACAATGAAGCAGATTTTGAAAAAGAAACCGAAATACAGTACATTTACAACAATTCTTTAGGAATCTCCTCCCCTCTCTTTTTTTTTTATCTTGCTATAGTTCTTTTGTTTCAGTAAAAGCTTGGATCTCTTTAAAAAGCCGACAGTATATATGTGGCTGTAGAAAGGTGGCTCATTGGTGAGGTATCCGATTCGGTAAAAAACCAGCCATTAGTGAAACTGTTGAATCAACCGAGTTAGCTCTGAATATTTGAAATGTTAGAGACCTGTGAAATTTTTGAGGTGACATCTATTTGTTTGTATATACTCTTGTTTTGTATACACTGGCCTCCCTCTTTTTCAATAGATACAATGCCTACACTGTATAAGTATACATCGCACTGAACAACTGTATGTACATGCAACTCATTAGAAGCGAATATAATGAATCCACTAATCCTCATCTCTTATCCTAGAAATTCTAAATTGTACTGTTAGCCTACATAAACACTAGATTTGGGGTCGTTAAGGCTGATTTAGAGGGTGCCTCTCCAGAAAACAACCTTTGAGAGTAAAAGCTTTTTTTGGCCTCTGTTGGCAAATAGGACGAGCGTTATCTTTCCCAACAACTAATAGGGTGTTTTAATATAATTGTTCATGGTATTAATGTAAATATTAAGCAATCGCCTATAAGTCAAGTTTAAAGCGCTTCTGTTATTAAAAAAAAAATTTGAATCCCTGGTATTGGTTAACCTTTTTGGAAAGACAAAAAAAAGGAGGTGGGTTACATAACAGATAGGAGAACTCATGGCAGAGACTCAATGAATAGGTTTAAGCTTCTACCCACGCCTATACGTTTTCAACCACGAGACATTGACATTATTCCTGTATTGCAATTAACAGAATACAGCTATTTTTTTTATCTCTAAAAGAAAAATAATTCTCGTACAAAATCAACGTCGCATTTTGCAGTACAAATTATACGCAGATATACGGCATAAGTTTTGAAGACACTGTAAAAATGACTTCTAGCTTCTTTTTACCTGCCTCTGCTTTGTGACCACCGCCAAGGACTAAATTTAGCGCTATCCTTTATCTGCAGAGCTTAAAAGAGTCTTGCACGAAACTTTTACAACCTGAAAAAATTAAAACTAATACAGGCATAGCTCAAATTGGACTTTGCCAATTCTCATACTGCTCCTTAATACAAAAGCGAAAATGAGTTTTTTCATCTTTTTATGATGTTCCTGCCTGAAGACCCAGAGTCACCGAGACATTTCACCCCTCTCCATGGTAATATTGTAGTCAAACATACACTTTGAGGACCTGATAGGACCAAGTCTTGATTTAAACAGTCAAGCCATTAAGAAAAAAAGAGCATTGATTCTGCTTTCCCCCCACTCTCAGTCAAGGCAACTCGTTTTGCATTTTGATTTCTTTTTAGCTCAAATCCCACTCTATATATTCATTTGTATGCATAAGACAATTTTGTTATGAACTAAAGCGTTTTTTGAAAGCAGAATATTTTTTTTTTTTCAAAAAAGCAGCAGCTAATTGTTTTCAAGTAGAACTGTTTATTTTTAGATGATGTGTATTTGTTTGCTGAAAATCGTCATATTTTTTTCTTGAGAGCTGTAAATTATAGTCTTTTCTTTTATAGATTTCTCAGAAGTGAAGTGTTTCTTCTGTTTTTTTCTCATTAAGGCAATTTCTTCAATTGCCTGGTAATTAAATGGTTGCACTAATGGCTGGTTTTTTACCGAATCGGATACCTCACCAATGAGCCACCTTTCTACAGCCACATATATACTGTCGGCTTTTTAAAGAGATCCAAGCTTTTACTGAACTGCCACCAGTCTATCATCAATCCACCGATGTAAGCCCCCAAATGAAACAAAAGAACTATAGCAAGATAAAAAAAAAGATAGTTTGAGATTGATTAAAGGCATTTGGATTGCGAGCTTTTGTCAAAGGACTTTCATCAGCATGTCATGTTTTGGTTTCATATTTGAAACCTGCTGTTTTCTTGTATTAAACCATTATCACTGACAGAATACACTTGAGAGGTACGCTTTTAGCTATTTGTTTTTTTCCTCAAGAAAAGTTCAAATCTTGACTTGCCAATCTTTTATTTAGTTGCGCTCAGCTATGTAAATCTCAAGTTTTTTTTTTTCACTTATTTGAAGTTTTTTTTTTTTTAAAGCTCAAAGCATAGATGGCAACACTTTCGAAAATAGCCTCTTGGCAAAACTTTGCATTGGGCTTGGACTTGTAATAAATCAACTACGTAAATTCTAGCAGAAATTGCAAAGACTTCTTTTTATGACGCTCCGCTTCTTTCTTTTCTTTTTCTAAGCAAAATACGTACAGAAAAAAAAGTGTCATCTGCGTATTCAGAACAGAGAAATTTATCAGCCGCAGTGTATCTAAACATGAGTGGCTAGAGAAGGATTGAGACATCACCAGGTTCCTGAGTTTAAGAGCTGTTTATAAATAGATATTTTTTTTTTTTTTAGTACAATTAAAAAACGAGGCTTTATCTTTTGTTTTCGTTTTAATGAACTTAACGTATACATTATTACTGCTAACGTTGTGGTATTCTCTTATTCAATGTAAACACAGAGCCAACAAAGAGTCATTAAACTAAAGATAAAGCCCTAACGCTTAAACAAAAGGTTATAGCTTAGACAATAAACGACTGCTTCGAGTAGAAACAGTTTCGACCTTAAAACTGGAGATAGCGCCTCGCTCTAATGAATTTTTCACAAAAAGAAGTATATCCCCCAATAAAGACTACATCCCTCGAGCAAAGGCCATACAATATGACGACTCTTTGCGGCTTGTTGTAGAGACTTTCAACAAGACGATACATCTTCACTTAGCTCCAAATCATGATCTTTTTCATCCTGATGCTGTATTCCATCAGAACGGTCTATCAGTTCCTCTCACTCCTTCCGATTTCAGAGTGTATAAAGGCTTTGCTGTTGATAGTTTGTATTCTGAGCCTTGGTGGGTTTCGAATGTTAAAAATATCGATGAAATGCAGAATCAGCCAGGTGTACTTGGCTCAGCCAGAATCATCCTCCGAAACGACATAAAGTACGTTAACAAAAGTTGACATGTATTTGGAGTACTAAAAAAAAAAAACAAAAAAAAAAACCTTATAGAACCAACTCCGATTATCCGTTATTTGAAGGAACTTTCAGTATTGATGGTGATATCCACCATATTAAACTCAAGGACACGTACCGCCTTACAAAGCGTTCTGAAGATACAGATGTTCAGGATGCGCCTGATGCATCTATGGTTATCTATCGAGACTCGGATAAAGTGTTGAAGGAGGGAGATGCTTCTCCTAGTGGATGTGGTTTTGATCATTTAGATCACCCGGTTAGACCAGCCAAAAGTCAAATTAGAGTCAAAAACCCTTTTGCTATCGACCTTGACTATCCTTCTTCCAATCTGGGGTCTCTTTCCAAAAGAGCGCCTCCAACAGGATGCCCCACATCTCAAAAAGGTACATTGATTACCTTTTTTTTTTTTTTTTTTTTTTCAAAAACAAAGTGTGGTTCTCATCAGCTTACGGTTCAACTTCTTTTTAGTTCTCTATATGGGCGTTGCAGCCGACTGTACTTATACCAAATTTTATAAATCAACAGACGCCGCACGTATGCAGATCATCAACGATTGGAATTCTGTTAGCTCCGTGTACTCATCTTCTTTCAACATCGGTATTGGGTTAATCAACATTACTATCATGGACTCTGGATGTCCAGCTACAGTATCTTCTTCCACCGCATGGAATCAACCCTGTTCAACATCCTATTCTATATCACAAAGGCTTAGCGATTTTAGTCGCTGGAGAGGATCTATTGGGGATGATGGTGCAGGTTTATGGCATTTGATGACGAACTGCGCGTAAATATATACATTTTTTTTTTTTGCAAATATCATAGACTGATATTGATTATGCTTAATTAGAACTGGGCAAGAAGTGGGTGTCGCATGGCTTTCACAAGTATGTAACACAAGATCTATATCAAGACAAGGAGAATATACATCTGGAACGGGTGTTTCGTCTATTAGTAAGCATTTGTTAACGCAATGTTTTTTGAAACAATTCTAACGGCCTTTTTTTTCTTTAGTTACAGATGAATGGAAGGTTGTTGCTCACGAAATTGGACATGGATTTGGTAATATTTCTAGCCGCAAAAAAAAAAAAAAATGAGAATGATTAACATGCATTGTAGGCGCTATCCACGACTGTAACGCACAAACATGTCCATGTTCTGGTGCTAGTTGCCAGTGCTGTCCTTTTAGCTCAACTCAGTGCGATGCTGGTGGTAGGTATTTTATGAACCCTACGAGCAATGCATCTTCTTCAGAATTCAGTCCGTGCAGTATATCGACTATCTGTAAAGATGTCCCTAATTTTTCAAGCTGCTTACAAGGTATGTATTCTTTTATATACATATGTTTATGCAAAATAAGAAAGGCTAATATGTATACATAAAAAAAGAACCTGGCACAAGAAATATTACAACTCTGCAACAATGCGGTAATGGAATAGTAGAAGCTGGAGAAGACTGTGACCCAAGAGGAGTTGATAATGCATGCTGTGATAGCACCACTTGTAAATTCAAGCCTAACGCTGTCTGCGAGTAAGTCCCCATTTTTCTTACAGCTCTTTTCCCTGGCTCTAAACTTGTGTTTTTTTTTTTTTAAAAAAAAAAAAAGCGATGTCAACGATCTTTGCTGTGACAAATGTCAGTTTAGACCTGCCAATTATACTTGTAGAGCTAGCTCCAACGAATGCGATATTGCTGAGGTGTGTACAGGTACCTCAGGTAAATGCCCAAAAGACCTTTACAAAGACGATTTGACAAGCTGTGGAAATGGTCTTCAGTGTGCCTCCGGGCAGTGTACTTCTCGGGACCAACAGTGCGTTTCTCGAGGTACAACGTACAACATCAAGAGTGCCTGCGGGGCCACCAACGGATGTCAAGTCACGTGCCAAGACCCTAGATCTGTCATGGCATGTATTACGTTCCCTGGTTCCTTTGCAGACGGTACACCGTGCGGCATTGGGGGTGTTTGTAGTGCAGGACGATGTAATTCTGACAATGTGGGCAACAACATCAAAAACTGGATTGAGACCCACAAAGAAATTGTCATTCCAGTGGCAGTCATTGTAGGCCTACTCTTGCTGATTTGTCTCTATCGATGTTGCTGTTATCGACGAACGCCTGGATACAACGATCTCGGGAGCACTTATATTGTTACTCAACCACCTCCACCACAGCCCATGTATCCTCCTGGCCCTCCGCCCCATTACCCACCCGGAGGAGCGCCTGGTCCCTACTATACTCCTCCAGGCTGGGTTGACCCTGCCGCTTACAATGGAACCCGAGAAGGTGTCCAGCCTCCTTTGCCAAGTTATTCTCAAAGCGATCCCCGCCCTCATGATATCCGCCCACCAAATTCTCCTCCCCCTCATCAGCAGATGCCAACACCCACATCCCCTGTTCCTGTTTATAGCCAAGCCAACCCCACTCAAACCAACAGACCTCATAACGAAGGTGTTTTATAAACCTGTGTTTATTTTACAGTGTTTATTTTATTTTTTATTTTATTTTTTTCAATCTCTCTATACAGCTTTGAATGTATTTGTTCTTTTATTCCAGTGTATTTATTTAGATATTAAAAAGTCACCAAAATAATTACAATTCTTTGTATTGTCTGTTTGCTGTTGTTGATAATCAATTATCCTTCCAAGCATTTATAGGCTCATCTATTCTGAATACTGTTAATCGATCAAGACCAGTTGTTAGTTACTGCTCTTGCACTTATGTATATAAAGAGCCAATAGAGCTTGGCAAGAAAACTTTAAGCAACTTTTTTTTTATTATGGCAACTACAAAGATAATTAGGCGGCTAGGAAAATTTTTTGTGTTTACATCTGGAACATTTGGCAAAGTAATTGCAATAAATAAAGTGACGGTTGCTTAAAAAAAAACTTGAAGGGGATTATATCCACATAGAGTTGGTCTTGTTGAAAAAGTAAGGGACCGAGAAACTGGGTTTTTTGTACTTGGTCTGATCTTGAGAACCTGAAGCAGGTGGCTCCAAAGATAAAAGGCTGAAGGGAGGAGACTGAGCTTGAACGCTTTCGTCGCCACTATAGCTGTTTTCACTGCCAGATTCATCATTTGAAAAGAAAAGGCCATTAAATCCAGAGGAGGAAACAACAGGAAAAGATGATTTTGTGCTTTCTAAATGAAGCCCAAGCTTCGTTTTCCAAAGAGATTCCAAAGAGCTGGGCTCGAGGCTCTCTGTCTTGGGAAGAAACGCGGACTTTTTTTCGGGTGCAGCCTCTACATCATGAATGTAGGTACAGCGAGTACCGTAGGGACACGTACCGTCTGAGTGGTACGCTCTGCAAATCTCTGTTTTGTAGCGGGCATGTCTGCGTAAGCTACGGACTTCTTCTTCTCCGTGAGCATAACGACACTTGTCTCCGTATCTTATGACCGCCATAGTAAAATAGAGTTAGATGTCTTTAGATTCATAGAAAGCCCATTGCGTTTACCTGCATGAGCCCAACTCAATCCAGTTTCGGCACAATTCAGTCTTGTACAAAGCAATATCCTTTGCAGTGGTTTTCTGAGTAGTACGCTGGCTTTTTGTGCGAGGTCTTTGGAATTGCATTGAGGACTGAATTTGAAAAATCGGTTGAGAGAAGGCTTGAGAAAATGTAGGATCGTAACGATGTTCAGCTTCTATAGAGTTGAAAGTCATCTTTATTGTTTTGTTCGTTTTTGCTTTTTGTTTTTTAAAGGAAAAAAAGAACAAGAAAATATATATATAAAAAAAAAGGAAATTTATGACGGATATATATATACACGTTCTTTCAAAACCATCTTTATGTCTCTAATATCTAGACTTTTAAAAAAAAAAAAAAAACCGCAGCCATAACCACAGCTATAACTACACACACACACACACACACACATACACATCTGTACATACAATGACCATGTCAACGAATTCTACTCAGCAGAATCTGGCAGAGATATAGCCCACATGAGAACGTATTATACAAGTTTATGACCAAACACGGATAAGTCCATCGGAGCCAGCAGAAAGCATACTCACATCGTCTGGGTGATAGTCAACAGAGGTGGTAACTCCTGGATGTGCCTCGATAGTGCTGATAACATGGCCTTCCAATATATCGTAAATATATATTTTTCCGTCCTCCGAGCCTGTGATAGCATACTCGTCTTTGTTTGATAAAACTGAGTCAATTTTGTATTCATTGTGCTTATGCCCTTTAAATCTGACATAAAAAATTAGCCTCAACAATGGTGTGTCTCAAACATTCACTTACTCATTCAATAATCTTCCGCTGCTTTTATCCATAAGCCTCAAAGTGTTATCCAATGACCCAACCAACACACAGTTTCCATCTTTAGAAAACTTTGCAGATGTGATAGTTGATCCGATATAGTCCTCTTGCAATTCTCCTTTTCGTATATCATATGTTCGTAACTTTCCATCGGCACATCTAGAAAGTATCCATATTAATTTTCCTTTGGACTGATAGATAAAAAAAAAAAAACCCCTTTCAGTCCCATCTATTTTACCCTGCTACTATTTCTGTTTCTCGAACGTGTACTGACATAACGCTATCCTTGCAATCTTCTATAACTTGGATAGGTTGGAAATTGGAAGAACGAAGATCCCATAGACGTATGGTCGCATCAAACGACGCACTTACCAGCACAGTAGACTGGTCATTGAAACATACAGAGTTGACTCGCTAATGGCGGTTTTCACGTTTTAGTTCAGCCCATTTTTTTTTTAAAAAAAAAAAAGACTATTCTCTCACCTACCTCCCAATGGGCAGTATAACGCCTCAAAATTTCGCCTGATGCAACATCCCATAAGATTACCGATTTATCGTTGCCTCCACTAGCAAGCTTGGCATTATCTGTTGACCTACATTCTGTATTAGCATTTATTGGCGGAACTATGTCAAGAAATTTATTTACGATGTCACAGTGAGAACATCACGGCTATGACCATTATAAGTATAAAGTAAAAGTTCGCTTTTGGGATTCCATAGCCGAACAGAGCGATCCCGACCACCAGAAATGCAGTACTGTCCACTACGGTTATAACAAGCTGTATTGATTGTGCCTTTGTGGCCTTTTAGAGTTGATTCTAATTTTGTCGGATACGGTGCCATAATAAATACTGCCAAAAGAAAGAAAAAAAAAAAACGGAGATTCAAAATACGTGCCTTCTCGAAATAAACTTCCGAATTAACTGGGGGCACAGCTTATTGTTCCCTTATCTAATGTCAAAAACCTAGGACATTGTTTATAGACTTCTATAGAAGCAGCTTTATAGAGTTTTTCCACAAAATAAAGAAAATGAGCAAAAAGAAAACCGAGCAAGGGGTACTCTAATCAACGGGCTATTGCAATATGTGAATATTAGGAAAATCGGTAAAAAAAAAAAAATACGCGTAAGAGTATACCTGCTTTTGTCTTTTAAGTTTCTCATCAAAACCTATAGAAAAGTGCACTTTAAATGAGTCTATATAAAAGATTTTGTAGCTTTTGGTAGCAGGCAAACTCGCATTGACAAACCGTTTTCCACAATTAATGAGAAAGCACTGCTCTAAACTAGCATTCAAAAGCTTTAGAAGACGCTTTGATGATTTTTGTACCGCTACGCTTATTATACTAAATGATCTTTTACTTTTTTTTTTTTTTTTTTTTTTTTGCAATCTGTTTGACAAGACGTGCGGTATTTAAATCAAACAGGTAAAGCTATTAGATACTCTCACATTTGTCAGCTAAAGATAACAAAACCTTTTATAAAGTATAATTGAATAGATTTCTACTTGCAAAATACCCAAAATTGATTTCAGACCTTGACATCAATTCAATCGATTTTTAACCATAAGAGGTTTGCAACAACATCGCCCTACATGGTCTTAAAGCCAAAGTAGCTTTGGAAACAAAATAGCGTTTAAAAAACTGAAAACTTACTAACGCCATTTTTCTTTTAAGGCTCTTTGATATGAGCGATTAAGACTAAATACTTTGCTTATTCAAGGCAAGTATTACATCATCTGGTTTTGTTAATACAGTCAATAGCCGTGTAAAATAACTACTACTATGACTCAGTGGTAATATATCTATCGTAACAAGCCGGTTGTAATCATGCTTTTATATAGTATTTGTAACGAGGTGACAGCGGTAGTCATTTTACAAACTTTTTGTTTGTTTTTTCAAATATTACATTCCTCTTAGAAAGCCTATTGTACTCTCAATCTTAGTTTGGCTGCGATGCGCACATAAAAAGGGCCGACTATTTTTAATCAATCCATGTACTACAGTCTCTTTCAAAAATAAAATTTAGTGACGTCGACTTGGAGTGTTTGTTTAGTTTTTAATTTTTCTTTATTTCATTTATTTTTCTTCAAGATGTCTGAGAAATACAAAAACCTGAAAGTTAAAGATCTTCAAGGTAAATAGCTTGAGTCAAACGCTCAGCGAAACCTTTCCTTAGTCTCTAAAAACCACATTTCTATAGAACTTTTGACCAAGAATGAGCTTCCTTCTACTGGAAAAAAAGAAGAACTGATTGAGAGATTAGTCAAGCACGATGAGCAAGTTGAGAGGGAACTTGGTTCCCTGGAGGAAGAATTTGGCGATCTTGAAGAATACAAAGGGTAAGAAGGGAAAAGAGAAGAAAAAGAGAACGCGTTTGTCTCTTCATATGAAAAATCGCGCTCAGGCTTTTAATGCTTTTTTTTTTTTTTTTACAAAACAGAGAAACCAATACAATCGAGCTCACAACAAATACAACAAAAACACCAAAAGATAGCTCTGAAACTGTAATAAAACCTCTAGAAGAAGAAAAAGATGATGCCAGCTCTGAACCAGCAAAGGCCAAATCAAACTTTAAATTTACACCTGTTACATTTGACAAAACATTGTCTCCAAGTAAGCCAGCCAGCCCTGTTGTCACTACAACAACTGCAACACCTGCTAGCCCTGTACTTTCTGAAAAGTCTGTGAGCTCCACAACCTCTGCTAAAAAAGCTCCAACAGATGCCGAAAAGGCGTTAGAAAGAGCCAAGCGCTTTGGTGTTCAAGTCACAGACAACGCAAAAAAAGATCTCCGCGCACAAAGATTTGGCGTGCCTAAAAAAGTGAGCGATGAAGAAGCGCTTCAGAAGCGTTCCGAAAAATTTGGAGCAAACAAAAAAAACAACAGCGATGATGAAGCGTTGAAGAAAAGAGCAGAAAGATTTGGAACTAACAAAGGAGGAAATGATTCAGAATCGCTTCAAAAAAGAGCTGCTCGTTTCGGACTTGACGGGAGCAAAGTTCCAGTCAAACTTGATGCTGCAGAAGAAGAAAAGAAACGAAAAAGAGCTGAAAGATTCAGCGGAAACGAAAAAAAGCAAAGAACTGAATAATCTTGAATAAGCCCTTTTTTTTTTTCCCAATATAAAAATTTACCAGAAAAAAAAATATAAAACATCTTAAAACCCACGCAGCGCTTTTTTTTTTCTGCCACTCAAGATTTACTTACTCAGTTCGTTGTGATTCATATTGGCTATAGACAAAGGGCTTTCACACAGAGGCCTTTTTTATGTTTCGGCTTTTCATTGAGCCAATATTAGACAGTCTTGAGAATGATTGGATCAAACGTCAATGGGGTTTCGTTTTCCGGAGTTTTGAGGTCAAGCCTTCGTGACCTTCATTACTTTCTATTGCATAAACCCCTCCCCACCCCTTCTCCTTTTTAATTTTTTTTTTTTTTTCTTTCAACTTTTTTTAACGTAATAGTCTTTTTTTTATGGCTTCTATAACTGCGCAGCCACACTTCAAAACCTCTGAAAACACTTCTTCTGCTATCAAGGCAGTAACCAAAGAATCAAAGTCATATGTTCACTTTGTAGCCGGAGGGTAAAGACACATTATCCGTTTTTGATTTTGTTTTTGCTAATATAGTTTTATTTTTGCAGCGTTGGCGGCCTTGTAGGAGCCATTTGTACGTCACCATTAGATGTAGTGAAGACTAGACTCCAGGTATGTCATCATGGATGATATATACAGCTTACTTATCAATTGTAGTCGACATTTTATCAACAAAGCATGTCTCATGCAAATAAGCACGGCTTCATTCTTGGCCACTTTATAGAAACCGGAAGATTACTAGTGTAAGTCACGATCAAAACAAGGAATAAACGTATTAATTAATTATTGTTTCTGTTTTGCAGAAGGATCAACCAAGTAGAAGGGTTCAGGGCATACTTCAAGGGCTTAGGACCCAATCTGGTCGGTGTAATTCCTGCTAGATCAATCAACTTTTTTACTTATGGAAACGGAAAGAAGTTTTATACCGAATTGAACGGTGGCAAAGAAACAGCAGGCGTACATCTCATTTCAGCAGCTACTGCGGGTAAGCTTTACTAACGTCAAAAAAACAAAAACAAAAACAGATTGACATAAAAACTGTAAAATCTAACCTATCAAAATAGGAGTCGTCACTGCTACCGCGACCAATCCCATTTGGGTCATCAAAACTCGACTGCAGCTACAAGGAAACGGAGCACGCCGATATAAAGGAAGCTTAGACTGTTTGCTTCACATTCTTCGAGAAGAAAAGGTTGCTGGACTTTACAAAGGAATGAGTGCCTCTTACTTGGGGGTGGCTGAGGGCACAATCCAATGGGTCATTTACGAGAAGCTTAAAAGAAAATGGAGCGTACCAAAAGAAAACAATCAAGGAACCTTGGTAGGCGGAAAAACAATACGTGACTGGATGGGCCACCTTGGAGCAGCAGCAACATCTAAATTCGTAGCTGCATGCGTAGCTTATCCACATGAAGTTATCCGTACACGCTTGAGACAACCTGCTGAAAATGGAGTTGTTAAATATACCGGTTTAGGACAATGCCTAAGATTAGTTATCAAAGAAGAAGGAGTAGCAGCTTTGTACGGTGGTATGACAGCCCATCTTTTGAGAGTTGTACCTAACGCCGCTATCATGTTCTTCTGTTATGAAGCCATTGTCCAGAAATTCAGTCACTAGGTTTATTCAACATCTCTTTCTTTTGCTTTTGCTTTTGCTATTAGCAAAAATTTAATTCAATTGTAAATAAAAATAATTCCATTCAACATTTCAAAATCAAACTTATCTAGAACAACGGCCAATGAAATAATGTGGTACGGAGTGTCAAATACTGATGACGCTTTTTTGGATTAACATTTTGTTCTTTACTCGAAATTTTTTTTTATTGTGAATCACCACCATGGTTGCAGCAAAAAGAGCCGGTGCCGAGACCCTTACAGAAACATCTCCCAATGTAATAGACAATATGGAATCCGTTTTGTCTAATTCAGCAAAAAAAACAAGAGTTATGTTTTCAAATGCTTACAGTCAGGCAGCTATGGATGAACAAGAAAGGTATTTTTTATTATTGAAATCAATCGTTACAGAAAGAATTACAAAATCGCACGTCACTTACATAGTATAGTCAACGCGTAAAACTAACAAGCAAAATACACGATGAATATGAAGGACTTGGAAAATTACCAGAAGTTTTGATCAAACAACAAAAGGAGGCAGCCAAAGCACGACTTAATAAAGCAACAATTATTGAAGAAGTACCTGACGAGAACGAATCAGAAGTTTCAAAATTAATAGATACAATCCAATCAAAGCCTGCAGCGTAAGAGATTTTACTCTGAAAAAAAAACAAAAAGGTCCGTTCTCAAGCAGATTTTACTCGATTTTATTAGGACTAGTGCATCTGAGGGTGTTGTCGCCATCCGTAACAAAGATCAGTTCACTTCAGATATATTTGGAGACAGTATAGCAGGAGGGGGATCCCTTGTGCGCAGAGCAAAAGCCAGAACCATTCGTCCAGTATGGCACGCTCCTTGGAAATTAATGCGTGTGATAAGTGGTCATTTAGGTTGGGTACGTGCAGTAGCGGTCGAACCAGGAAACAAATGGTTTGCTACTGGTGCAGGAGATCGTACTATCAAAATCTGGGATATGGCTTCAGGTACCTTGAAATTGTCGTTGACTGGTCATATCAGTACCGTTCGTGGAATAGAAGTATCACCAAGACATCCATATCTTTTCTCGTGTGGTGAAGATAAAACAGTAAAATGTTGGGATTTAGAACAGAACAAAGTTATTCGTCACTACCACGGCCATTTATCTGGTGTGTATTCCTTAAGTTTGCACCCTACTTTGGATGTACTAGTGACTGCCGGCCGAGATGCAACAGCCAGAGTTTGGGACATGAGAACAAAACAAGCAGTTCACGTCCTTGCAGCCCATACCAGCACAGTTTCAACTGTGAAGTGTCAGGAAGCTGATCCACAGGTAATCACTGGATCTATGGATAACACCATTCGATTATGGGATTTGGCTGCAGGTAAAACTATGGGCGTTTTAACTCACCACAAAAAGAGTGTAAGAGCCTTGGCCCTTCATCCGACAGAGTTTGGTTTCGTCAGTGGTAGCGCAGACTCAGTAAAATCATGGAAATGCCCAGAAGCTACATTTATACAAAACTACGAAAGAAGAAAAGCAATCATCAACACAATATCAATCAACCAGGATGGCGTTATTTTCTCTGGCGGTGATGACGGCTCTCTTGGATTCAACGATTGGAGATCCGGGCATAACTTCCAATCTATGGACACTACTGTGCAACCTGGTTCACTTGATGCTGAAGCAGGTGTATTTTGTAGTACCTTTGATAAAACTGGCTCACGCTTGATCACTGGTGAAGCAGATAAAACAATCAAAATTTATAAAGAAGACGAAAACGCAGTGAAAGATGTAGATTTTTATCAATAAAACAAAACAAAAATAAAATAAAAAAGAATGACCTGTATCCATCCTTGTTTTCCTTTAACTGTACTTTAGCAAAACACACATCAACTTGAATTTATCCATTGAAGTCCATACATAGTTCTGGAATCTATAAGTCCTTTACAGAGTGAAAACACTGCTATTAAACACTTGTTTACTGACAGTCCTCATTCAAGCAACCATACAACTGTATCTATCCAAAAGGCTGAAAAAACATCAATAATCAAAATCCCTTGCAGCATAAAAAATTAAACAAAGAAAAAGATTTCAATCAAAAGCTTTCTTTGAGCTGCAGTAACGCATTGAACTGCTAGGCCAAAATTGAAAAAGGGTCAGTAACTAAATAAATTAGACCCTACCAAACAAAAAAAGAAGACGGAAAGTGCTGTTTATTAAAAAAAAAAAAAAAAAGCAGAGGCCTTAGTCGCACCTTTCTTACAAGCATTTATCGTTTTTTTTTTTTCTTTGAAAAAAAAGAAAAGGTATTTCCGAGCGACGCAACAACTCTTGGCTTGACCGTTTAGTCCAGCCTACTATAAAATATAAAGACCAAGTCCTTATTACTGCTTTCTCTCAACAGTCTTTGTTTACCCTTTCGGGCAAAGTCTTCAAAGAATGGCTGAAACAAACAAAAGTGTCAACGCTAAGGGGAAACAAACAAGGCATCAAAGTAGCTTTTGCTAAAGATTTTAAATTATTGAAAATTGCATACTTTTTCTTATTAAAAATATTCAGTTTAGGTTATAGATGACAATTGAAATGATTCAATCAATAAATTAAGGGTATCTTTGTCTAGAATCGTTAATAACACCAAAAGAGTTCTGCTGGTTTGCACCAGAACGGTCCATCCATATATCATCGGAAATCCTTGATGTTTCAGATTGGTAGTATGACTTGAAATCATTTGTTTGTAAATGTGAATTTAGCATCGAGTATGAGTTTGTTTCAGAAAACGGTGTTTGGTTGGCTGTGTCGGTGAGAGTGTTACGATTGTCATTAGACTCGGAAAACGGGGCTCCAAAGGTTGCCAGTTCATTGACGCGTTTTGGTTTTAAAGCCAAAGTAGAAAAACGAGTTCTTTCGTCTATATCCTCTTGCTCGTTGTTATTCCTGTATGGATCTTCATTAAACCAGTTCACCCAACGGTTCAAAGAGCTGTGATCGCAAACTTGAAATAAAAACCAGCCTCCTTTGTCGGTACGCACACGGAAGGTATGATGATCTTGATTTCCAGTTGATATGGTTTCACAAAGCGTATATTTATATACATCTGCATGCTTGCTTGTTTTCTACATATATATATATATATACATATGTTTTTAGTAAAGAGCGAGAAAAAGTGAAAAAGTTAAATAGCATTACACTTGATAATATAAAATATTTTTTATACGGAACAAGGGTGATTCGCTTAAGAGTCCAAATAGAAAGTAGATCGATTTTGGCTAACTTTTTAACAGGTAGTATTCCTTCGTAGGATACTGCTGTAAAGTCATACATATTTTTGGCTACCAACTTGAGCTGAATGTTTTGATCCATTGAGTTGCTGGAATGGATTGATATTTGATCATGATCGTCAGAATCAGTACTATACAAGTTGTGTAGGTGATTACTTTGGAAGATGTATTTACATATACACATGAGCTTCGGAATAAAAAGAGTGAGCAGTGTAAATGTAGTACCAAACAAAATAGATCCTATAAAAAGCCATAGTGCAATTGTGTATTGTTCAGCAGACATCAATAAACTTGGAATCATTACTATAGCCGATATTGCTAAATTGCTAGGTAAACGCATTCAATAAGCGCTTGTACATTTTCTGTAGTTGTAGCGCTTACTAGCTGACATAGGTGATTTGGGTTGACTCTGACCATTTACGATTGACGCTTCTTGTCTTTCATAGAATCTGTTAATTTTGCTTTTTTGCTTTTTTTTTTTTTTTTAATCTTTACCTTAAAAGCAATTACTGCTGAAAAGATAATAAGTAAAAGCAACCAAATCATTTCTAAACCAATAGCTAAATCAAATCTTCCCCAAGACTCAGATATAGCTTGAGGGTATTGACAATACCAGCAATAGACTCTATCTGTGACATGAAATGTCTCTACTTCTACCTTGTAAATAGCATTCCAAATAATATGGGGCAAAATTGCTATCAGCTCAAAAATTGCGACGATTCTCAAAAGATAAGAAGATTTGAGTCTTGAGGTTCGAATTGTGAAAACGTTCTGATAGCTAATTTTATAAACTGTTAATGAAAAACCATGTGTTGCGTATTTTCTGTGTAGTACATTTTATAAATTCTGTAGTTTTTTGCTATAATACTACCGACAACAAGCACGAGGCCAGTACTCATTACTAGTTGTCTTGAAATACATTGCGGTACTGTCGGCTTGTCAAAATAAAGTAAAGGTGTTGCATACATCATGGTGATTCCTACTAGTTGTAGATAGCAAAAGACAGGGCTAGATATCATTATAGGCTTTAGGTCTCTATAAATAAAAATAAGGACCATCATCAACAGACAAAAAGAAATTCCTAGCACGCATATGACTGTTATGATAATGCCAGTGCCTTTGTTAAATTTGGGGTTTAGATCTAATATGGTTTTTGTTTGTTAATACACTATGCGTGCAGGACATATGGATGCATTACAGTTTTTTTCAGCAATATCTTTAGGCTTAGTTTTTGTATCTCCAGGATAAATAATATCTACGCCGTTGATGTTCTCAAACGATCCCAGCTTGATGTTTGCAAAAGGCACGGGCTGACCGTTTTTTAGGAAAAGCATCTGGAAATAGCTAAAAAAGATATTAAAAATTAAAACAAGAAAGTTACACACGTTAAAATAGCTCACCCGTCCTTCAAATCTCCTAAAAAAGCAAAGATATAAGATTCATGTACCTTTTTTTTTTTTTCACAAACTTTAATTACCTGAAGCTGAAAAGTCCATTTTACCTAATGTGTAATGTTACAGATTAGACAACTTTTTTACCTTCTTTTTTCTCACCTGCTGGTCCGGTGTAATTTAAATTGAAAAAGGTCGGTTTCATATTAGTTGAATTAAATGTTTTACTTGAAAGTGCAGCCAAGCCTTCGGATCTTCCACCAGGGTACTGATTGAGAGCCTAAAGGATTCATTTTGGTTTTTCATTATTATATAGTCTACCGTTTTTTTTTCTTTCTGTTTTACCTTGTTCATCCCTAATGCTAATAAGTCAACACAAGAGTAGGCCTGGGCTGCATTATAATATAGACTTGATGTATTCCACTCAGCCGGGTTTGAACTAATTTTACGATAAGCTTTCTTATTGTTTAATTAAAGTCATACTAATTTGCGGGAATTTGTTGTGTCTGCCATTTCTTGAACATTTCGTCATATTGTGGTAGCCCTTTTACTAAGGATCATGTATTGTGTAAGTAACCGAAAAAAAAAAAAATTAGTAAAGGTATAGAAAAAAAATCAAAAAAAATCTATAGCATTTACAGTCATATGAATCGCGAATGAATATAAGACCATCAAGAGATGTAATATTAGCGTTTCCATAGTATTCCATCATTGACACATCTTCTGAAAGTACCCATACCCATCCTTTATTGAAAAAGCCATTTTCTCTAATAAACGAAAGTTATTTAATTGATGAAAGTGACAATTTTTTTCTTCTAAAGTCTTACTTTGCTTGTTTTAAGATACGTATTTGCTCACGCACTCTTGATAGAGCTAGAACAACAACACGTGATCCAGTAATATTTAGTTCTTTGAAAACGTCTAACATGAATATAAGAAACTGTTTGAGATGTACATATTATGCTGTATTGTATTACTGGCGATTGCTTCATTCACATCAGGATATACAGCCAAATGGCTGATGATTGACAAGTTGTGTGTGCTTGCCTCGGTTTCCATTATATCGTAAACTTCCTGTCCCATAGCGTCGTTTGAATACACAAATGTAAATTTTTCCCAACCCATTTGCTTAATCCAATTGGCTATTGCCCCCATATGAGAAATAGACGTTCCGATGGTTCGAAAAAAATAAGGATAGATAGTTTTGTCAGACAGAGAAAAGGAACCGGATGCAGCCGAGCATTGCGGTATAGTCCATACGCTGGTCATGGAGGCACTTGCTTTGGTAGAAACTGAAGTGACATCGCCTATGACTGCGCTGAGTTTTCATTTAGAAAAAAAAAATCGCGAAAGTTAGAATGTTTTTTTTTTTTTTTTTTTTTTGATGTTAATAGAGGGTGTTTCCAGACTTACTGTACTTCGTCGTCCACCATTCGGTAAGTTTCCCATGCTGTGTACCCAGAGCTGTCAATACTTGAATAATATCGTGTAATATTAAGTCCAACACCTGATATATATATATTTTGTTAATTTCTTTATCCAATATACATATACACACTGAACCTTCAAGTATATTCTTGTTGTCTATTTCTTTTGCTGCCATAATTATAGCTAGTTCATTTGTGATAATTGTATTCACAACAGGTATATTCCTAGGATCGGTCAGGTTGGCAGCATCTGGAAGAATAACTCCAATGCTATAAAAAGTTGTATTTCCATTGTCGGGAGATTTATAAAGTGTCGAGGTACGGTTGATTTGCTGAGCTTTAGTGAAGGTATTCCGAAAAAACAGCAAAAGAAGCAAAAGTTTATAAAATCGATTCATGGATAGGATCTAAACTTTAGCTGTCTATCTTTTTGATTGAACAAAAGTAGAAAGAAAGAAAGAAAGAAAGAAAAGAGGTGTAACACTGAAAGAAAAGGAAAAAGGTCACTACAACGGAGTTCATGCTGTCTTTGTAGCATGTACAGTGCGGCTGGTAAATTTTATCACTTTATAGAAACGAAAATACATCTTTTCTTTTTTTAAAGAAAAAAAAAAAAAAAAAAAAACAGAAAAGTAAATGACTGTATTTACCGGAGCAGATAGCGTGAATTTTGTTAAAAAATAACATGCATTTTTTTTTTTTTTTTTTTTTTCAAAAACAGTTGTTTTCTCTCAAATTGACTACTTACCATTGGTACACCAGTTGCAAAGATTCCCTTCTGTTTTGGATTAGTGTTTGTAGCTCTCATCAAAGGCGATTAGAAACATGAGCCAAAATCTTACTATTCAAGCAAATAGATGTATATACATCAGTACGATGTTATGTTATTTATTATCTACAGCTCACAGATCAATAGGTTGTGATTAGAAATTGCGATTTTGTACTCAGCATTTATTGTGCTCCTTTTTCCGAATTGTTACGTTGCAATACACATTTGATTTTGTACCTTGACAGATACTTTCTGTAATTTCATGTTTACTAAATTCGGATTTTTCTCCTTATTAAATACCAGATCAAGTTGTTAGTATAATTAGCAACACCTTTGATTCTCTAGAGTCCTTGGGAAGGAGTTAACAAGTAGACATCTATTAACTAATGAAAGGTACGAAAAAACAAAAAGAGGAAATAACAGATGAAATAAAAAGTTTTAATGTGTGTATTTTTAGCTTTAAAGTTGAATTTACCAAAGTAGGCATTATAGCTTTTGGTGACAATTAATATGGTTCTTCAAAAATGGCAGCTGTTTTTCACCAAACTGACTACTTGGATTTCAGTAACTGCCATTTTTTTTTGTCGAAACGCATAGTTCAGAACCAACAACTCTTCTATTAGTTTCTTTTTTTAAAAACCAGTTCTCAAATACCTGGCTTTTTTTTTTTTTTTTTTTTTTTTTTTTTTTGGAAAGTCAACATCAGTCAGTGATATCTTTGAAGCAGGTGATAGTATTTAGTTTTCGTAGTATCAAAATAGATCCGACGACGAAGCCGCAGACCTTGTATTTCTATGTAATTAAAATTTCAGATAGTAATCGTGACGAGGCACTTGATCTATAAAAACTTTGAGCTAGACTTGTTGTATGCACAAAAGGCTTTCGTCGGCGAATCAAACATCACGTTCCTGTTGTACTGCTAAATTGACACTACGCATCCGTGATACAGAAACAATCTATAGGTATACAAAAGGCTGTGTTACCACTCTAACCATCATAACATATACGATCTTTGCTGCTGTTGTTGGAGCGCCAAAAAAAAAAAAAGAAAAAGGGGGGCGGGAAAATTGAAAAAAAGGTTTAATTGAGAAAAGAAAAAGCTAAAGTACTCTCTCTATGCTTGTACTATAAACACACTCTGTGTTTGCCTAGACATCCTCCGCAATGACTTTGACTTTGCTCACGTTTGGTTCAACATCTGGCTTTGGAATTCTAGTTTATGGCAAACATAGGGTGAAGCTAGAAAAAAAAAATTTTTTTTTTTCTTATGAATACATCACAAAACAAACGCCCAATCAATAGATCCTCGAATGATTATTTTTAAGAACGTTAGGAAAGCCTTTTGAGAGTCGATGGCCAGCCAAAGCAGTAGATTTTTTTCTTAAAGTATTCTATCGGGTATCTTACTTTGCAGCCAAGGTAAGGCTAGCATAGTAAGCAACTAGCAAAAATTTTAAAAAGAATTTGGTTCTGAATGAACAGACTCTCTGCCCAAAAGCTTTGCAGGGCCAATTGGATCTCAGACAAATTTTTTTTTTTTTTCTGTACCTGGTCTTTTTTTTTTTTTTTTTTTTGATAGAAAAACTGTCAAACGCATAACCTACATGCTTCGTACAGTACTTCAGTTGGGTCAAAAACGTTTAACTCAAAGCGTTTATTGTGTTGGAGTATATAAGCGGGCTTTTTATTCTACCCAAACAGAGTCGTCAAGTAAAGGTTGCGATGAATAAAGCGGTCGTTTTATATTTGTATAGATTTTAGCATTACCTCCCAAGAAACGATTATCGCTGGCCAACGCTTCCCAAGAGATGAATGGACAAATGTGACAGCCAATGTTCTTTCTAAAACGCAACGAAAGCTTCATTTGCAACCCCAGAATCCTATTTCGATTATCCGTGAGTTAATTGAAAGCAACTTTAAGGATTTCCAAACGTTCAACGATCTGAATCCACTGGTGACGGCGCAACAAAACTTTGACGATCTTTGCATTCCCAAGGATCATCCGAGTCGTTTACGTTCTGACAATTACTACGTGAATAAGGAGCATGTGCTCCGAGCGCACACCTCTGCGCATCAACTGGAAGGACTTGCCTCAGGACAGAACCAATTCTTGATCAGTGGCGATGTGTACAGAAGAGATGAGATCGATGCCTCCCATTATCCAGTATTTCATCAGATGGAAGGGTTTTTCTATTTGGACGACGATCCAACCGTATTGGCAGAAGCCTTGACGCGTCTGCAGACCAAGACAACAGGCACGATTGAGATGGTGGACACAACCGAGATCCAGGCAGTGAATCCAAAGCAAGAGTGTCATTCGGATCAGTCTGTGAGGTGGATGACCGACCATTTGAAGCATTCGATCAATGCCATGATCTGTAACCTGTTTGCGGATGAGCCTCATCTGAAAGTGAGATGGATTGATGCCTATTTCCCGTTCACGAGCCCGAGTTGGGAGGTAGAGATCATGTACAAAGGTGAATGGTTAGAAGTCTTGGGCTGTGGGGTGGTCAATCAAAAGATTATGAGAAAAGCAGGACTTGAGAACAAGATCGGATGGGCCTTTGGTATGGGTTTGGAACGTTTGGCTATGGTCTTGTTTGGTATACCCGATATTCGTTTGTTCTGGTCTGAGGATGAACGTTTTCTTCAGCAATTCACTCCCGGCAAAATCAACAAGTTTGTACCCTTCTCAAAGTACCCTCCCTGCATTAAGGATATCTCGTTCTGGTTACCGACCGGCGAATGGAACGGAAACGATTTCTGTGAGTTGGTCAGAGGAATTGCAGGTGATATTGTAGAAAATGTTGCTTTGGTAAGTGAGATACATGACCTACCTAGCTTGCTCTTACACCTGTCTAGATTGATGAATTCACTCATCCCAAGACAAACCAACGGAGTGTGTGTTATCGTATCAACTATCGATCCATGGATAGGTAAAAAAAAAAAAGAAGCTGAAAACGCTTGGGGGACTAACACTAGCTATCTATAGAAACGTAACCAACAAAGAAATCAATCAAATTCAAGAGAAGGTTCGAACGAGCGTCGAAAAAGAGTATAACGTAAAACTTAGGTAGTTTGATTATCCCTAGTGTCATCACACGTATTCCAATAAAAACCAAACATGAGGAAAAAAAAAACTTTTATTTCTAAAGATGTGTGTTCGTCATGTTTCTATCTCTGTGCATACAACCACTATTATTCAAACCGTTTTTTTTTTTTTTTTTTGATGTATTTTATTTAAGGGAGGAGATTCATACGATGTGCAACGTGTTGTAAGAATTGCGTGTATTTTAATAGTAAAAAAGAAAGAAGGGTCAGCTGTTTTGATTAGGTAGTAAAGTACCTCTTGTGATGATCTTTACTGATCTATCTGAAAAACTTATCCGTGTACTTGGTGAGAATAGAAAGCATGGTTTATCAATCACTACGAGATATTTGATCAAAGCAATCGATACCCTTTTCAAAAAAAAAAAAAAAAAAAAAAAAGTGGTCCAGTCATTTTCCTAACCAGACTATGCATTGTGTTTACAAAATGAATCTATCTTTTGAAGGGTCATTGGTTTCCACTTGCGGGTTTTCTTTTTTGGCTGTGGGATAAAGTGATTCAGATTGTTCAAAAAAAAAAAAAAAAAAAAAGCAGCAACACAAAAGGAAAAGTGGGGGCTTAGAGTGTTCTGTAGCAAAGTACGTTACACGTTAGCAAGCGTTCAATCCATGTTATTTTTTGATGGTTGACAGCATTGATTTTGATTTGTAAGCCCGCCCGTTTTTGATTTTTCAAAGACCCCCCCCCTTAGAAAGTAAACTCTTGGTGATAGAGATTTCCTCCCTAGACACATGTACATGGGTCACGGGTCTTATCAAAACAGTTGCGCTTATTTAATTTTTTTTTTTTTTTTTTTTTTTTTTTTTTTGAAGCTTTTCTTTTATTTTATTTTTATTATTTTTGAAGCTTTTGTTAGGATGAATAGAAAAAGGATGGAAAGAGCACCGACTGTGTGTAAAGCGTTGGATCGGAAGATGAAAGTCGATCATGCAACGGAGAAAAAAGAAGCGTTAATACAAGAAAGGAAAGATCGATTGAACCGAAATTTTGAAAAGGTCAAACAAAAGACTTTAGAAATGCAACGTCTTCGAGAGTATCAGAGCCTGATGTTATTGAAATCGCTTGCTTTGGCAGAAACGAACCGTAACCTGCATCTAGAAAAGCGAAGGGCGGCGTCTAAAAAGATTGTGGAAAAGGCCAAGAAGGTGGTGCTGTTGAATCAACGGAAAGCACAGGAAGAGCAAGGTAAGCCTAAAGAGAAAAAGAAGAAGGAAAGATCAACGTTTTTATTTTGGGGTGCACTTTAGAAAAGCGTAGGGTTGAACTGGAGAATCGGATCCAAAGAACAGAGGCTAGACGGTTAGCCTATCTGGACCGATACAAAAAAAAGGCAACAGAAACTAAAAAATCGATGCAGGCCGGATCTCGGCTGTTGCACCATTTCCGTCATCTGGGACTCCCTTCGGTGGCTCAACCGGGCACATGGCTTTCGTTCAATGCAGCCGTTCAATTGATCCGTCAGGTCAAAGTGCTGGCAATGACTGAGAAAGTATTGATGCTGGCGCTGAAGCCACAGGACAGTCACCGAAAACGAGCACGGGTTTTCCTGACCGCCTATATGTTTGTGATGTGTCCACAGGAGATCTTTCAGAAACAAGAAAAGGAGGAAAAGGTGAGCAGGGCGAGTGCATCGGATGACGATTGAACTGTTTTGTAGGATTTATCCGAGTCTGCCAGACAGTTATTAGGCATGTTTGATGCCTGGCTGTGTACACATGGCAGACTGGGTGCTGGCCATGCGCGCTATGAGTTTTCCAAGAGCTGGGCTCAGTACACGACCCTGTTTGACCGTTGGAAGGTCAAGGATCGAGAAGCGCTTTTGGAAAACACGACGGCTTATTATCTTCAGCTGTTTCGCTTACGCCAGACCATACTTCAGCACGATCCTGCTGCAGCTGAACAGCTTCAGAAACAGTTGAATCATATCCGACGCCAGCTCGAAAAACTGGGTGGCCCACGGGCGTTGGACTCCATCCAAGACAAGGGCGAGTCCTCGGCCAGCGAAAAAAAGGACGCGCCTGCAGAGAAAAGGCAAGACACAGGCCGACATGGGTCTGTCTATCAAGTGCTGGACGTTTATGCCGATTCACCCCTGGATCATCTAAAGTTAGCCCATGAACTCGTCTTGCATCAGGATTTCGATTACAAAACTTACCGTACGTCGAGCGCCTTGGAGCGTCAGATCCAAAAGGTAGCACAGAGAGCCTATTTCGATCATGTTCAGCAGCAGATTCTAGAGCACGGCATCTCGCTGTCCTTGATAGAAGAACTAAAACAGGTAAAGCTTTTTCACTGATACAACTTTTCTAAAGCTTGTGTGGCTAACCAAAAAAAAAAAAAAAAAAAAAAAAATAAAGCGCTTGATCCGCCTTGCCCCTGCAAAAAGAGGCAGGTTAGGTGAGAGAATAGAACAAGTGATGGATTTGGCATGGATTCAACCTCAGTTAAGGCAAAAGACGTTTTGCCTCGGTGATTGGTTACGCTCGGTGCTCGTGCTTTTATCTGAAATGTGTGCGCCTATCCGAGATGAAGAGATCGAGGCGGTCCAAGCGCTTACCTCGCCGGTGGAACAATGGGAGCAAATCCATGGCCTGTGCGACCGGATGGAGCTTGATCTGGCCAACGTGGCCTTGAGAGCGGTGCGTGTGCCGCTGATGAAGCAAGCGGCGGCGTATGAACAGGCCCGGTTTGCAGAGCTTTTGGACGGAGGTCAACTGGGGTTGGCGCGTACGCGTGCCTGGCTCGGTGAGGTGGTGGCGAGGCTGTGTCAGGTGGCCAGCACACGCCATCCTGACAGCAGCCTGCCAGAGCGACCGGCTGTGTTTGAAGAGGCCTGGGTGGCCTTGATTCATCCGCCCATGAGCCCTGAGCGTTGGCCAGAGAGCATGACGTTTGATACAGAGCGTCTAAGGGCGTTTCAAAAAGAGGCAGAGGCCATTACCAGCGTGGCGGCGTTGTTGATGCTCGTGCGTAATCTGGGTCGAGTCAAGCATGGGGTACTGGCCACACTCTCGGTCAAGCTATTCACCATGCTACAGGACGCCTGCACCAGCAAAGAACATCTCACAGCAGAAATCGAACGTACCCTGGCTGAATCCTTGCCCGCCGAACGAAAAGCGTTGATCAAAACCATGATTCTCAAAACCCTTTCACATTCAGACACTGTCTATTCCCTCCTCTCTCGTCGTGTCGCCTCCGTCATCAAGAGCACACTGCAAAACAAAAGGTTCGTCACAAACGCAGTCATGGTCAGTCATGGCCTCGAGCATGTCCATGCACCACTTCAAGCCCTGAGCCAGCGCGTCTTTCGATTGGCTCAGTATCACAGTCAGATCTATGCCTCCTGGTATGACCCAATCATTCAAGAGGCTCTTTTTAATAAAACACAAAGAATACCTTAATTGAATAGTATATATATATATATACATGAAAAGATTCGAATGCTTTCTATGTAAATGAAAGAGGGTGTGGTTTATAAACAGAATGTACACTAAAAGATTATTTTTCAAAGAGGATATCCGGTCCTTTCCAGAAATTGATGACGATCGAAGCCATCAAGATCAGAGTGAACCGGCACCAGCGACTCAAATGACCATAGACGGTATAAACATACGGACAGTTGTAAGTACGAGCAGGCGGTTGAGAAGAGGGTGGGTAGAGTGGGCTGGGTGGGCGTGCTTTTTGAACTCCGTGTAAAGAGGTATGGTCACCCGGCACAAAGGTGGATGCACCTTGGCGTTCGGCCAGGGTGGACTCATGGCATTGGCTCAGCCAGGAAAAAACATGAACCTTGGCAGCGCTTAGCTCATGCATGAGATGGCATTTATCTGCAGTCAGCCTCAGGTGCTGTTGGGTCTTTTGGCCCGCTTCTAGTCGCTGATAGAGCGCTCGCACCTCGTCCGATCGTTCCTCCAGTCGTTCGTTTAACTCTCGTACATGGCCTGTCTGTTTCTGGTAAGCTTTCTGAAGCGCGCCATAGCCTTGCTGCATCGACCCAAACTGCTTGAATTCGACTCTCAAGGACTCCAGGTCCTGAATGGCTGATCTGAGCTTGTCCTCCACACGTCGTTTGGACTTTTGATAGTATTTGTTCTCTCGGTGGAGCTCTTCAATCTGTAACGAGAGTTCTTCCAGAATCGCAACATCTTTTCGTTGTTGCTCCACATGGCCCTGGTACTGTTGATTGGCTCTTTCTTCCATGCGTGTTTTGCTTTCTTCTAACTCTAGGATTTTTTGTGTAGCCTGCTCAAGGCTGTTCTGAAGCGCTTTGATTTCCGTCTGTAGCTTACGCTGATGGCGTTCCCGTCTCTGTTCGGAAAGTTGAGAATGCTGTTTGCTATGTTCTAGCATGCACTGGATCTCTTCGTTTTTCTGATGCAGAGTGTGAATGATGGTCTCGTAAGCGGTCTTGTCAGACACAAGTCTTTGGCTCTGCTGTTCATTGATTTCAGACGCATTCTTCAGTAGATGCTCGTAGTCCTTTTTCAGGTTCTGATTGTATTCTAATAAGGACTGTCCTACTTGGGCCACTAACTCCAAATCTACTCAATCAACCTTGTTAGTCTACTGTTGCATTCTCTCCTTGCCAACCTTTTTCTTTTTCCCGCAGTGAATGGTAGGCGCTCTTTAATAGTCCACCTAGCTCAGCACTTGATTTTTCGGAGATCCAAGAATAGGTCAAAGACACAGGTGAGCAAGGCTCTTCTATCAAGGACAAACGGCTGTTGGAGACAACAGTCAATCCCAATGAAGTTTCAGTAAACATAATCAAGTAGATTAAAAAAAGAAAGTAAAAGAAAAAAAGAAAGTTATTAAGAAAACATGAAAAGGTGCTCTTTTTTTTTTATTTTTTTTTTTTTTTTATTTTATTTCTTGTAAAATATCCCAAACTCGGAGATGCTTTACTTTCAGGAAATAATCATAATATTCGTGTTAAAGGGGAAAAGAAAAGGGGGGAGGGAGCACAAAAAGACTTGCACACACACACACACACATATAGAAAACAATCGATAAATTTCAAAAGAAAAAATAGTTTTAATTTTCTCCCTTTTGGAGTAACAAAACATGCTGCATCCTTGAATAAGGTTTCTTTTCTTTATTTTGTGGCTGACTTTTTTTGTCTTTTGATGACACTGATCAGGTTACGGCCCAGGAAGTTAAATGGGATCTGTTGGTCTTGACCTTTTGAGAGTCTATTTCCACGGGGGCCTTTGACAATGTAGCTATAAATAGAATGGGTTGGTTGGGATCGTAAGAGGTAGGCTTACGTGATAGTGGAATAAGGTGTAAAGACAATATCTTCTGCTAAATAGCGTTCGTGAATTAGGTGATTCAGTATTCTTTCAAGATCCTAAAAGAAAGCCCTGTGAATAGCCCATGCTCAAGTTTTATACAAAGTTGCCTTACATTACTGGAATAGCTACGGATAGGGATTTCCATATGTGGATGATTTGTAATTCGTGCTTTGGCAATACCCAATGCACGACCTTGCATCATTTGTACTAGCTTGTTCATAGTGACTCTTTCTTTTAGTTCTTTCAGGGTTTCACACAAGACAATCAACGACCTGGCTTCCTTTGAAATATTCTTGGTCACCACATCGCCTCTTGGTCGATTGCAATTATCGCACATGCCACAGATCTGGTCTGGCGTAGTCTTGTTTATCAGCTCGTCTTGACTGTCCAAAGCAAAATAGGTTTCAAACAAAACCTTGCGGCACGTCAAGTAATCTTGAGCATAGCAAACCATTTGTTCCACTAAATAAAACAAAATTAAGCTCTCCTGAAGAACAACATAGAGTTTATACTTGCATGCATTTCGTCCGTTCACCTCGCTAACCACCATCGAATTCAGTCGAGTCACTTTTTTTTTTTTGGGTGTGTCAATCCTTTAGTTTTCAAACGCTCCCTCTTTTTTTTTTTTTTTTTTTTTTACCTTCTGAAGGCTGGTAGTAAAGAACACACTCAGCCAATTTACCATCTCTACCTGCCCGACCGCTCTCTTGATAATAGCCTTCCATTGATTTGGATAGGCTGTGGTGAAGAATGAACCTTGTCTGGAGATGGTTGATGCCCATACCAAAAGCAATGGTGGCCGTGACCACCTGAAGTACGCCACTGCGCCATTGCTGATGAACAAACTCTTTGGATTCCTACAGAGAAGCATACTCAGAACAAAAACATTGCCAACACAGTCATTACATCATCCATATCCGCATGGTAAGCCCCACACTGGATGTTGCCTTTGCTTTCCCTGTAGAGATCTTGTGCGACAGTCTCGGCATCTTTCTTGCTAAGGCAGTAAATGATGCCAGACTGATTTGGATAGCGGCATTGGATCCATTCGCTCATCTGTCGGATCGTTTCTTCCGCTGAATCCGGCTTTGGTACCACGCTATAGACAAGGTTGGGCCCTAAGCGTAGATTAAGTACGATTGAAACATAAAATAAAATAACGCCTTAGGATAAGAACGATGATTACGGTGAAGCGGTGCGCTAAAGACAAGCGTGCCATTCTGTGTATGAGAAGCCCTCATCTTTAAAATGCTCATCACATCCTTCATCACTGACCAAGGGCATGTCGCAGTCAATGCGGTGATACAAGTGTTGGGAAACGCAGTCTAAGGAATCAATTACTTTTTCTTTTTCTCTCTCTTTCTCTCTCTCTCTTTAGTTTACTCTCAAAACATTCAATTGCTTATAGTCAGGTCTACGGTGGGGGGTATGAATAAGTACAGACCATGAGAGTGGAAAGAATTACCTGAAATCGTGACCCTGTTGAGAACAACAATGGGCTTCGTCCACCACGATACGAGAAAGCCATCCAGCGTCATAGGCTTTGTTCAATGCGGCCATAAAACGTTTGCTTTTGGCAATCTTCTCTGGTGTGACATACAACAGCTTGAACCGGTTGACTTTTTCATCCTCTTTTTTTTTGGGAGGCTGCATCCCTTTCTGGATTTCTGCCACCTCTTCTCTTGAGGATGAACCGATCAGATACTCTGCACGGATCCTGGCTTCTCTCAATTGAAATACTTGGTCGCGAATAAGTGAGACCAAGGGTGAAATCACCAGCGTAAATCCCTCCCCTTCGTTCATTAAAGCGGGCAGTTGATAACAGAGCGACTTGCCAGCGCCTGTGGGTAAGACAACAAACAAGTCGTGCTTTTGCTCGATAACAGCATTCAAAATAGGTAGCTGCAAAGGTCGAAAACGATCGATGCCAAAATACTCCTTTGCCTTTCTCTTTAATTCCTCAGACCAGGGAAAATCAGCCTCAAAACGTTGGGTCTGGTTGAGCTTTTGGGTAGCCAGGGTCGTTTCTTTTTCTAGCCGATCCAAAATTCCATGTTTGATACTCAAGAGCTTATTACGCTTATCTTTTAATTCATGAATCGATTGATCAATCGCTTCTATTTCGTCGTTGATCTTTTCTATTTCGGGGCCCATCCTTGGCCACTCGCTTATTTTCTTTATCAAAAAAAATTTTTTTTTTTTTTTTAGAAAAGAAAAACAGTTAGGCTGGGAAAAACAAGAAAATATTAAAAGAGGTTCTTTTAAAGCCCTCTGAAGCACACATGCTCTCTTTTTTTTTTTTTTTTTTTATTTATTTTTGATTTCTCTCAAGTAGAGGCGCATTTTCCATTCTATCCTTTTGTTGTCTGTCTGCTAAACAACAGATAGAGCGAATCTGACCGTAAACAACAACTAAAAAGAAATTTCTGCCTCTTTTTTGGAGCGACGGACCTTTGCTTCCCTAGAAAAACAAAAAATGAAACAAATTAAAAACAGGGTGTTCGTCTTCATTGGTACGCCTGATTTTTGTTTTTGGTACGGCTCGAAATAGATTTGGCACATTTGATTAGTTTTATTTTGGTACGAAATACATTTTTATTTAGAAAAGTAACATACGGCGATAATATCTGCCTTACGCCTAATTCTTTGTTGATACACCTTCCATCTGTTCTTCAGACTCATCTTCAACAGTACAATAGTTGCTTGAAGGTATAAATTTAATGAGGTCCGTGTTGTTTTCTAAATAATCCAACACAAAAGAGAAACAAATCCAAACCGTACCAAAAAAAAAAAAAAAAAAAAAAAAAAAAAAAAAGCAGGCGTACCAATGAAGACTGTAAAAAACATTCAAGGGTTAAAAACGATGGCACAAACAACGGTAAATTGCAATCAAAGAAATAATTAAATATTTTAAAGAGCGAAATTAATCATCTCCCATCTCGTTCACTCATTCCATCACACACTCTTTCTTGTGTCTATAGTTTTATATATTTTTTTTTGTTTTTTTGTTTTGTTTATTTGTTTTTCGGTTTTAATAATTTTGACGTTGTCTCCCCTCTTTTTCCTATAAGCTCCCCTCATTCCACTCATTTACTTTACCTTCCTTCTTTTTTTTTTCTTAAACTATGTTTTCTTCTACTTCCCCAACTTTACCTAGTACCAAATATGCTGAAGATACTAAAAAACGTACCCGAGTGACGCCAGCACAGCTTACGATTCTTGAAGATACTTTTAAAATGACAGCCACACCGGATTCCAAGCTACGTAAACAACTAGCAGAGAGGCTAAAAATGCCTGAGAGATCAATTCAGATCTGGTTTCAAAACCGAAGAGCCAAAGTAAAAATGTTACAGAAGCGTGTGATGATACAGCAACAACAGACGCCAAATTGGTCTTCACAGATCAAGATGCCTCTCCAGAGAGCCTGGAGTACAGATATTGTCTCTACGCCACTTTTTACTGACCCGCTCCAGGCTACAGCAGCTTATATCACACCCTCTCCGCAACCTAGCTTGATGAAAAGCTTAGGTAAATATCGCCCCCCCCCTTTTTTTTTTTTTTTTTTGACGGCATTAATTTGTTTACAATAAAAAAAAAAAAGACCAAGATTTGCTCCCTGAGGGCTGGATTACAGCCAATTCTCTGACGATCGGCAGCTGGCATCGAATGAAAATACATCCCCAAGATTTGGAGTGCACGTATCAGCTGACGAACCGGTTCTTTGCCTGGCATATCAGAGACAATGAATACCACTTTAAGATGGTTGTCAGTTTCAACAGCTTGTCTATGCTTGAACTCGTCTTACTCGATGACCCTGTTTCGGCCCAGATCAATTTCCAACTTCTTGAGCCACCCATGTTTTTTATGAAGAGTCAGACCAACTGGATCCGGTGCAGCGACTTTACCGAAGGTATGCAGGCCTCGCTTACCCTGACTCATTCCATTCGTGGTCTCGCCCTTGACCTTCGACAACAACTCTTGAATCTGGCTGGGATAGATGACAGGCTCTGTCATATCACTCGATTCCCCTTAGAAAACCACTATTTAGATGCTTCCTGGCGACATTCAATTCTACCTACAAAAAACAATTCTACTTGGTCATTTCTTAATACTTATTAAACAAGTTGTACAAAAAAAAAAATTTATAGAAAAAAAAAAAACAATAATTCTTTTACTCCTTTTGCTTTTCTTTTGTTTTCTTTTGTTTGTTTGGATGATCTTAGTACTGCTTATCTTTACGCTCTTTGTTTATCTAAACATAGCTTGGATACTGAATCAATTCGGTCTGTTTTACGCAAAGGATTATCAATGGACGTTTCAACAGGGCCGTCTTCATCTTCATCTAAGCCAAATCCACTACAAACAAGGCAAAAAGAAGAAAAAGGATTACACTCGTTGGATCCGAAGCGCTGGTTATCGTATTGTTCTATTCTTACTCAGTTACGTTCGAATCCATATCCAATCTTTCACATTCGCCCACCCCTCTCGTCTGGTTTACGTCGATCACATCCAAATTTATCGTCACGCCCGCACCTTACATCTGAAAGCTGCCAGTGCTCGAATTCTGGAAGATGCCCATCGGCCGTGGGCTACTGCCATTGGCATTTCTATCCGGGCTAAAAAAAATACAGCACTGCACATGGACGTTACCGAGGTCGAGATCGATGCAAGTCATCTGCCAACAGCCCACCACGGGACTCAGAACAGAACAGCGACCGACCTATCTGTCACTGTCCAATCAGCTCGATTGCATTTTGCGGGGCAGGAAACTGTCTTCAAGAGCCAGTCTCGTCAGGTCCAGCTTATCCTTTCCTACACCACCGAGTTCTCCGCTGCTCAATGCAAAATATCAGATGCCCATTTCTCTTGCTTTTTAAACAAGCAGAGACTATGTCAATGTGAACTGCCTGGCCTTGAATTTCACTATGCATTCGCTGGTAAACAACTCCCTCCACCCTCCCTCCCTTTTTTCTCAGTTTTTTTATATGATAGATCTGGGTCTCAAAAACATGAATCTCATTATGGATTCACCCACTCTTTTTCTAGAAAAGGCCCTTTTCAATCGTTCTTTGTTTCGTGGTAGTACTAGCAATCAAAAGAAGAAGGGTTCCTTGCTCACTTTTGCATGGATACTAAGCTCGCCTACTGTTGTCTTTCCTACCACAGACCAAGGTCAATTCTATCTCAAGTCGCGGCATGCCGTGGCCAGAATTCTGGGTGAGCCAGGGCCACCAAGCCGCGACTTTGATGATTATTTTGCGCAACAAGAAGCGTATTGGTTAGATCGCTCTAGACGACACCAAATTTTCAAATCCTGCATTCATCTTGTTCAGCACATACCCCAGGTCATTCATAGAGATGTCTACAGCATCGATCTCAAATGGCGTCTTGAGCGATTTCAGGTTGGCTGTTATACACAAAAGATACAAAAACAAATTGTTTCTGTGCGCAGTGTTGTGTTTCGTTGTAGTACACGCCTCGATCAAAACAAACAAGGATGTGTTGTCTATCAGCTTACAGAAGATCCCCATCTTGATCTCTCACTTGAGAAATGCTCAATTTATTTATGGCAAGAAGTACTCCAATCTTGGGATAGCACCCAATGGCTTCAATCGGGCCAAGCGCAATGGAAACCACGGCTAAGCTTGGATGCTTCCAATATCTCGGTCTCTGTTGCCAACGAGGATCCACCCGTTCGGGTTCACATGGCCCTGCATGTCCATCACCTTTCGGTTGATACAAACCTTAGTCAATCTCTATGGACTGGTATTTCAATTGAATATAGAGCAGGAACCGAGCCAGTGCAAAGCATCCTGTCAGTATCCCAGATCAATCGCTTAGTAAACACCCTTGTGGTTCAAAACATTCAGCTGACTTACTCCCTTGCCCATCATGGCGCTATTCTCGTCATAGCTAATTCTTTATCGCGTCTCTTTCGAAACAAATCAAAACATACTTTGGCTTGGATTATTACCTGTAATCAAGCGTGTATAGAAATCTCTAGTCGCTGGATGGCCCATATTGAAGGTTTTCATCTCTCTACATTCTCAAAACGCACCCAATGGACAACGTTCAAATGGCTCGAGCGACACTCTGAGGGCTGGCACCCCTGGGCTTGTATCGTCGATGGGACTTTTCAAAAACCAGACTTGACCTTGAATCAAATCAAGATCGTAGTCCCTTTTGAAGCTCATCTCACACCGCTCTTTGATGGGGCTATCAATCATCTCAAGGCAGTCAAGGCACTTTATCTCAAGTTTGGATTTTCACTTTCTGAGTCATCCAATGCCATCAAAAACATAGGCTCCATAAAGGTCAAAATCTGTCGCTTTGTGTTTCAACTGTTGGATGATCCATTCGAGGTCAAACTGAGAAGAATATTTAGTGTTGGCTTTGTTGAGCAGGCTAAGAGATCAGCCTACCGGCAAGCATTCGATCAGAAAAGTTGGGATTTAGATGAATCATCAGAACAAGTTGAGCGCGCAGCTCAATCTCTAAGGGCTCATTTCTCTAGTCTCTGGTACAAGCATATCAGCCAAAATAGAATTCATGAAGAACAATCGTTTCTACCAAAGCCTGTACACTCATCTATCAATCTTCAGCCAATCTCTCAAAGTGCACCTTTAACTCAGTTGTCTATGGAGTCTATCTACATTCACCTAGAAAGTGGTCGTATGTCTGATCCCCAAAGTTTCATGAACCAAAATGGAGCAGGTGTACCTCTGAATAAGCAGCATAGCTCTCTTGTTCCTTTCCATTTGTCAATAGCGTCTGGACAGACAAGGATCAAGATTCGCGACTATCCGCTTCCTTTGCTCTATATACCTACTTCTTGGCAGATGGAAACCGATGGGGTATTGGCAAATGAGCTAGCTACAGACCAGGGGACTCGGCAGATATCTATGAATATTCTACCGGGTTATCAGATAACCATAATCAGAGCCATCTCCTCTCTCAAATGGTATTCTAATACACAATGGGCCGTGTCAGGACTATCATATCTAAACGGATCTGCATCTTACAAACCAGCCTTAAGACATATAGCTCAGATACTTTGCTCCTTGTGTCCTACGTCTTCAGACCCTTCACCGCCTTTGGGCTGGTGGGATAAAATAAGATTTGCTTACCACCTGCGTGCCTGTGTTAATTTCGATCATGGATTATGTCTGCTGATGAAAGGCGATAGCAGTCCTTATACAAGTCAAGGCTTTTGCCAAGGTATAGCTTGTGTCTGGAAAGATAACGCTAAAATCTTGTTGGGCCAAGAGAAAGGCACCCACTACTTCAAAATTGTCAGCTCTTCCTTTCTTGCAGGTGTTCCTTTACTTGATCAATCGTTGCCGCTTGCCACGGAGAATCTGTTTTCTACACTAGTATGTCAATTGTCAGGCACATTTAGTGTTCACTTGGCCTTTTCTTTTAGGAAAAAAGGAGTGTCTTTAGGAGAACCACATCTTCTTAGTCCTCATTACCAAGTTGTTTTAACATCTACACAGGGTGATGAAACAGATGTAGAAAAGGTAAAACATACACAGACATAAGAGCATACAAGTTAGCTTACACTTCATACCATATGCTCTTTTGTTATTATAGCACGATTCTTTTAAAAAGTTTCGTTCAAACCTCAGTTTTATTTCAGTAGATATCACGCATACCAAAACAGCCTCAAAAGATCGTAATGCCGTTTACCTCAGTCCACATTTTCTAGATCATTACTCAAAATGGAAAGGGATTTTTAAAGGCCCATTATCTTTGAGAATCCGCCAGGGAGCTCTTTGGCCCCTATCAGCTAGCAAATTTAAAAAGCCAAAGTTTCCCTTGAGTCTGGTCCAGTATAAAATAACATTGGACTCGCTCTCTTTGGGTCTTTTCTGTCCTAATTACGATCAAAACATAGTAGGACTCAAGATGCATTCCGCGCAAGTAGTTATCGACCTACATACTGTCTTGCCCAATAGACCAGAGAAATCTTCTACAAAGACCCTTTGCTTTATAAAAGACATGGATATTAGAACAGTGCGGGCAAGTAACGACCCAGAGCCTGAGCAGAATTTTCCTATATCTTCTGATTTCTTTATTGGTTCCTTCTTAGAACCTGAAAAGGCGTGCCATCATTGGTCCGATACAGAAGACTTTAACATAATGGAATCCAAGCAAAACTACCAAAACATCAAGGTCTATCCTTTCCTATTTTCTCCATTTATCTATCTCACAAAAACAGACGACGAGGCATTTCTGACCACCCATTGTACACAAACAACACACACTTGTATTACAGATCAGATAACTGGTACCTTCATACCTCTCATTTATGAAAGCAGTAACATTGTTAATATTTATAGATGTATACGAGTTTCAAAAGTCTTACTTACAACGCCGTGCAAAAGATATGGATGGTGAAATTGAAAGGCTGGATAGAAACATGGATACTGTCAAGGAAGCATTGAGTCAGTGTAACTATAATGGTTACCATGAATTATTGGCTCAGGTAAAAGATATGCATGTTCCTTTTGTATTTATGTACAACTCCTTCAATAGCAAAACAGTTTATCTCAAAAAATCAAACATTTGCAAAAGAAGCGACTTTTACTTTATGAATATACGTGTCAGGTGATATTAGAAGAAGAGTTGAATATCAAGGCTTTACCTATCTTTCATTTCTCTGAATGGGGAACACAAATAGACTCTCTTCGGAACCGATGTATTTTTTACAATCCACAAGTTGTGTTGAATACCTCTGTGACAGACATACTCAGCGACTGGATTACTGCAAAACAAACACATACAGAACACACGTTCAATCTCTCTACAAGATGTCTTCAATTTCTATGGGATCACATCCAGAAACAAAAAATAAACATTCCTCCGCCTGGGACGAGTAGTCAGCTTGAAGACAGCGATAACTTCAACTCGTTTATATCAAAAGAAGTCAAGGAGAATCTTTGGGTCGATGCTTTCTACCCTCAGATTTTGATGCAAAGCCAGGATAACCATTCTCTTTTATTGACAAGTAAAAGAATTCAGACACAGGCGTATACTGTTTTAGATCCTATCAGTGCCGTATATATAGGTCATCAATATATCACTGACTTTAGTGATTCTCGTTTTTGGATAGTTCAACGTCCGGCTATTGAAACAAGAGAATATGGAAACAACTGTGCGGGCCATTGGGCTACTTGGCTTTATCCTGAGCAGCTTTGGACCTATGGCTCCACTTTAAAATTCGAAAACTTTTATAATACCACTGATTCTCTTTCAGGCATAGTGCAGCTGGATCGTCATCATTCTGTTAACTTTGATGCAGCAAGAAAAGCAAATACTGTTTTTAAGATAGACCTCAATCCAGTCCATTGGAGAGTTAACTCTGAACAAGCACATATTGTCTTCCAAACTTTGTTGCTACTACTGGCGAGACATAGAAACAACAAAAAAGAGGGATTACAAGAACGCCTTAAGGAAATGGTAGTTTTTGCAGAGAATAACAATTTTATAGATAACTTTAAGCATGTACAGACGCTACAATACTTTACAAAAAATTTGGTTCAAATACATTATCAGTACTTGGCAAGCTTTAGTACACTGGATGTCTTGGGACTGAAAGAGTTTGAAAACAACAAAAAGGCTATGAATGACTCTTTTGAGAGACTCACTCTAACCTTGATGGCCATTCGTTCTGTTCATCGATTCATGGAAAATATGGTAATACCATCTGTTCAGCTGGTGATTGTATCAAAAAAGGTTGTTTGGGAGCTTATGCAGGATCAAGAACCTTTATCTCGATGGAAATTCACCAATATTGTCTATAATCTTTTTTGTCAGTACGACGGCACTCGAAAAAATCTATTGGAAATAGACGATGTCGAGATTACAGATACAACCAAGGCACCTCTGTTTTCTCGAGTGTTATACAGTACCAACAGTTTCGAAGTACCCATTTTGCGTGTTGTATTAGTTACCGCATTGCCCGTTGGTGGTATATCTGTAGTTAAAAAACTGCAAATAACATTCGCTTCACTCAACCTTCAAATCAGCACAAAGTTTTTTACTTCTTTAAAAGAATACTTTTTTCCTACAATAGCTATCGAAAACGACAATTCTTCAAACCACAAAAAAAAAGAAATTCTTAAGAGCATATCGGGAGACAACGATGTTGATACAGATTCTTTATCTCCAGTTTTCGCAGATGGACAAGCAGAATCCAGTAGCTACAAACATATACTTAAAAAAAGCAAAACAATTGGTACATTAGGCTCCCTTGTCAAGAAAGTGAAAAAGACAATACTTCCTAACACGTCTCTCTATGAGTCTACGCAACACCAAAAAAGGCCTCAGAGAAACATTAGCTTTATATCAATTGTTATATCGGGCGCTAACCATCGTGTAAGTTTAAGAGGGCCTTACAATTCGACTCTATACAACATCATCGACTTTTCCTTTAAACAGCCCAATCTTCAATATGTTAACAAGACTTGGTCTTTGATGAAATTGACCAAAAAAGTACAAAAACGTAAATCAAAAAAAAAAAAAAAATCTTTTGATGTTTGGTGGCCTAATTCAATACTTTACCTGAATACCCTTATTAGATTATCTTTCTGCTTTACTTTTACAAGGACCTGCTCTGATAAAAAGAAAGATCTCGTCTAGCTACTCAGTTAAACAAAAAGAAAGAGTGGAAATTACCAATACAAATTTGCCCTCAGAGTTGCTATGCTTTGAACAAGATGGTGAAAAGACTATGGATTTAGTGTCACTGAGATCTGATCCAAAAGTAGATGTAAATAGAAATAGAGAGAACGCGCTAGAAAATAAAGCCTAATTTTTCGCGTGTGCGATGTTCATACTATGTTTGTATTTTGTTTATCTACTGTCTTTGCTTCTCTAAACAAAACTTAAATATATGCATATAGGGGAAATCGTGTACTAAACGCTTTCGATTAAAAACTCAGTGTACATGTCTTTTTCTTTTCTTTTTTAGAGAAAACCCCTCAATGATATTGAATAGTGTTACTAAGAAATAATACATTGACTTTTTCTCCTATTAGCCTTCTTATTGTTGGCAGCTTTTAGGACAGGCTGCTGACTAGGCTGATGAGAATGCTGTTGTACCGGTGCAACTTGAGGACTGGGGTCGGGAGTTTCTTGAAGGGAAATGGCAAGAGCATGACTGAAGAAAGAAGGTGAGCCCCTAATCGTTTAAATACAACAAAACTATATTACTCTAAATCTATGTCTTGCTGATTGATTCCGCTTAATCTTTGACGTGGATGAAATGAATCGTTAAAAAATTCAGCAGAGCCTTGGTCTACATCGCCCAGGCTTTCCCAAGTTATTGACTTTTCTTTAACAAATCCCGAGTCAGTCACTAGCATTAAAAGGCCAAATTCTGAGTGTCTATAAACTGTACAGAACTAAGTAAAAGATCATTAGCAATGGTATCCATCTTTTTTTCTGGCAGTTTACATGATTATTTCTGAACAAAGCGCAAATCTTGTTAGGAGGTATAGCTGCTAGTAAAAGCTCAAGACCATAGTAGGTGAGTTGTGTAGCTGTATCTTTGAGAAACTCATTTGCTATAAACGCTGCTCTTTTTGTTTGTTTTTAGTAAAGTCTCTAACGTATGTTTTATAAAAACCTCTATGTAGATTCTCTTCCGTCTCTGGAGTTTTAGGTTCCTCAGCGCTTATCTCTTCAGCTTGAACGATACATTCCACAGTTTGATTGTAGCTTCTGCATCCCTTTACAATAACATCGTATGTTGTTATGTCTTGAGGATCTACTATCCAGCCATGAACAAGCTCAACATTAAATAAATCGAATACTGCTAGTTCAGGTGTGGACTCGAATCCGTGAATAGAGTCAAACAAGACGTTCATATCTAATCCACTTTTAAGTTTGGGCAAAACGTTCAGTATGTCTTCCAATGGACTTTTGTGCTCCTACAAAGAAACGGTTCGTGTTTTTCTTTTTAAAAAAAAACCTCCACCCCCTTTTTTTTTTCTCTTACAAGAGCAAGTAAGTGATCACCAAGTATTTCTACCAAATACTCAAAGCTGACAGTTGGCAATTCAGGAATGACTATGTCCCCTCTTAAAAACAACACATTACAAATGGCCACCAAAGGACATGGTCCATTCTCTGTTCCTGGTTTAACGCTTTTTTTTTTGTATGTGTTTGTTTTTCTGTCTACCGTTTTGTGTAATAATATTAACTTTCTTTCCGTTCCACTCAATAGTTTTGACTAAATAATCCTCTAGCTGATTAGTAGACATGTCGAAAAACCAAAAAATGCCGAAGTATGTAAAGATGTACAAAGAGTGAGAAAAGAATACTCAGAAAAAAAAAAACAACAAAAGGTGAATTTGTTGTTTGTTTTCTTCCTTTTTTCATAAATTTCAAACAGTCATGCATTGTACGTAGTGCAAGAAAGTCTTGCATTTTTTTTTTAGCTTGATTTATGAAATCTTTTTTTTTTTGGAGATTGAAGGATGGCTATTACACGTTTTTTTTCTCACAAAAAGGAAGCGAAGAAAAATACAAGAAAGGCTTCTCTTTCTTTGGTTTCTTGAATCAAAATTAAACAGGTGAGCTGAGACTAATTATAGCTTAAACTGCGCATATCAATGTGCTTAAAAACTGAGTCAAAAAGAGTTTACACGTGTTGGTTTAACAACAAGAGCAAGAACAGAGACCCTATGTTTCTCTCAAACTATATGTACTCAGCTTAAGAGTTCTTAATAGAGTCGTCAAGGTATATTTGAATCCACCTTTTGAAAGAGACAGAGCTGCGTAATTAGCATCAAACTAAGAGTATTTTAGACAATGGCGAACAAGCTTTTTGTATGATTACAAATGTTTTGTTTGCTTTTTCATTCTAATTACAACGAAGGAGCTTTTATCGAGTATCATAAAACTATATATGTATTTGGTAAACGTGTAAGAGCAAGCATCTAAGCGAACTGTTTAAGCTAACAACCTAACTCTAAATTGAAGGCGTGTCTCATATATTACTAAAAACTAAACACTGATCAACCAGTTTTTTTGCTTGAAATGCAGAGATATAGCATGCAGTAGTGACTAGCCACAAAAGCTTTAATATATATTTTGTGTCTTTTAAAGATACGCCACACCCAAAAAAACAGCGCTTTTAGATTCACTCTAACAAAAAACTTCAGCGTCAGATACCTTAAAACTAAGAAAGCTCGCATTCTAACGAACACTGGATGTATTCACTTTTCTTAAAAGCGTTATAAATAAAACTCAGATAAAAAACAATAGTGACCATCAGACAGCCAGTAATCCAATTGAAATGTCAGTTTTTCTTGTGACTATACGCTGCTTCTAAGTTTTTGCTATATGTCACTATTGTAATAGAGTATTGCAGTTGGTGTAACTTGATCACCAGTTTCTTGCATTGTTTTTGCACTTTCAGTATTAAAATCAGTAAGACTGATTTCCTTGGCTACAGGAGTATGTTTGCGTTTCTGTTTCTAATTACTGTAAACTTCAATTATATGTCGAAATTTTTTGAAGTTTGATGTTATTAAACTTGTATGGTGATTTGCTTTAGCCGTATTTACGGTTTGAACGTTTGTTGATGAAATAAAGTGAAAACGACTGAAAGAGTTTCTTATATTAACCTCAGGCCGAAAATACGTACCAAGGATTTCTAAGAAAAAAAAAAGAGGGCAGTTGGTTGGTCTCTATTTATTTAAATTTGGTTGAAAGATCATGTTTGTAATAGTAATAAATAGACCTTTATTGTAAAATACTGAACAAACCATCTCTTGTTTGACAAGATCAATGTATCAATAAATCCAATCCCAGCGGTTCCAAGTCAAGCAAAGCAGGGTAAATTACTTAGATTTATCTGACAGTACTTATAAACACTTTTTATTTCAAAAATACACAATTTTTAAAGAGCAAACATTTTTGACTTAATGCCATTAATTTTTTTTTAGAAAACCGTTCTTACTGTACCACATTAGGAGATTAGCGGAGCCAACAAAGATTGCTTGAGGAGCGAATAACAATTGGTCTAGCTTTTTCACTTGGCAGTAAAATTGTAGTACAAAATTATGAAGTTTTGCCCTGAACACCTGTTTTGTATTTTTTCCCTCTTTCTTCAATTAAACCCCACTTCCTCTCCTTTTTACCGTTTATCTTCTCTTAAGAGCTATGGACATAGAAAAAAGTAGTGTTTCTATGACTTCTGATAGTAATATAAAGTCGCCTACATTAGACACACTTTGTCATGACTTGGACATGTTTATTAATGAGCTGAATGACCCCAAAATAGAACTTTTTAACTTAGATAAGCACGTAAAGCACGGCACTTGCAGAAGAACTACTACAATGACTATGAACTAAACATATATCATCTTAGGAAGAAGAAGAGTCTTTTTCACCAGTCATTGAAAGTTATACAAAATTCAGTAACGCCGCCAGCGTGAAAAAACTAGCTTGTCAACAAAGTACACCGCCTGTCTCGCCATCCTTTTTACGAGTAAATGAGGCAGAGGATAGCCCATATCAGGCAAGAACTAGCTCATTAAATCGCACGCGATCTTCCTCATCTAAAAGATCAAACCGCTTTCATCCCTTGTCACCAAATATGATATTTTCGAACCCCAACTCGCCTTTTGAGATGCAAACAGTGTATGAGGTCGAAGATATGTTTCCTAACCATGCCCTACTTTCGTTTATATCCAAAAGATTTATTGCTTTGGTTAAGGTTTTAAATGAGCGTAGAAGGATTTTTTGCACTGCGGAATACCCACTTAGTTTTAATGGAGAGGAAGCTTTGGTAAGCTCTATGAATGTAGCCTCTATTATCATTGTTAACAATATATAGGATATTATGCATGCATGTTTACCTGAGGGTCTACCTACACCTATTTACTTAAATATTACTCAAGCTCTGATGAAGACCTCACCTCCTTTGATCGCTCCTATTCCGTATTCAGAAAAATCTATTCGAAATAATCAACTTTACCATTCGTCAAATGAAATATATACATGTGTAACAACAGACACATTAGAAGGTGTATATACTCCCCTCACACGGTGCTATTCTAATTCATGTTTACCTGGTCAGTCTGGGTGTTATTCTTATCTTTGTCCTAATAAACCAGCCAGTTATACCAAGCTTGCTACTCCTGTTGAGACACAAGATAATGTAAGAAATGTGGTGAAATATATTACTTTTTAACTTTTGATAGAATACATCGCGTGCATGGTCTGCCAATGTGGCTAAGGATATACTAATTACATTACCTAAGGATGAGGTTGCCAGACAAGAGGCAATCCATGAGTTAATTTATACAGAAGAAGATTATGTACGGGATTTAAAGCTACTTGATGAGGTAATGTATATATATATATATAGCAAAGGGGGCTCTTGAACTAAACTTTGGATTTTTTGTTAATAGCTTTATGTAAAAGAACTTAGGAGTGGTGACTATATTGAGGAGGAAAGAAAGCAGGAATTTTGCATAAAGGTTTTCAATAACTACCTCGAGCTCTTGAAAATCCATAAAGCCCTTTGTGACGATTTAAAAGATCATCAGGCACGCTGTCAAAATACCAGTGCTATTGGAAGTATAAATCAAATCGGCGACATTTTTATAAGACACACACATCACTTTCAAGAAGTGTATTTGAACTATGGGCCAAAAGTAGTCCTCGCTGAATTTGAAGCAAAACGAGAATCAGAAAAAAACAACAAACTTCAAACGTTCATCAGCGAAAAAGAAAAGAAAGCTGAAAGTCGACGCCTTCCTTTCCGCCACTTTATTATTCTACCTGTAACTCGTCTTCAACGTTATTCATTGCTATTGGGAGCTGTGCTAAAAAAGACGCCTGAGGATCACCCCGACAAGACTCATCTTGCAGCATGTATGGAAATTGTAAAGGATGTAGCTAGTCGTGTGGATGAGGCCACTGTCAAAACAAAAAATACGCTGCGTATTTATGAAATCGAACAACGTATTCGCTTTAAGCCTGGTGAAGAACAATACAAACTAGATTTGCTTAAAGACGGCCGCAGATTGATAACAGAGGGTGTCTTGAGCAGAAAATCACATTTGGTTGTGGAAACTATTGAAATGCATGTATTCTTGTTTGACCACATGCTGTTGATGACTAAAGCAAAAAAGGCAGCTAATAATTCCAAAGATGTAGAATATGTAGTTTCTAAACCCCCAATACCTATGAACCTACTACACATTCAGGAAGCTACGGAAGGGTTTTCTATTGGTTTAAGAACAATGAGCAGTACAGCCAGTTCGACATCTGCATCAGCGCTACTTTCACCTACAAGCAATATCCACAACGGTTCCAGCTCTGCGGCATCTTCTTTGCCTTTTGGAGGCAGTCAGTATCCCATCTTGATACAACACTTGGGTCGTCGAGGTGCCGACTATATGCTATACGCTGAAAGCGCTTCTTCCCGTTTAGAATGGAAAGAAAGAGTGGTTGAAGCCAAAGCTATGATGGAGGAATCTCAACCGGATAAACAGGTCTTTGAAATCAGATCATTAAGTGACACTACTTTTGGGACCAGTACAGCGTCAAGCTCTCACAACCATGGAAAAGTGATATGCACTGTTCCTTTTAGTAGGTGGCTTATTCATACGTTCTTTTTATTTACCAAATATTAGCGAGTTCTACCAATATTCGGATGATTGCCATCGCAACTCAACAAGGCGTTTGGATGGGTATTGAAGGAGATACGAACACTATCAATTTTGTGCTGCCTATTTCAGACGTAGCACATATAGCTATTTTGGAAGAGCATCATATCCTTTTGGTTCTTTCAGGTACATAAAAGAATAACATTTTTTATTGATTTGTTGATATCTTTTTTTTTTCAATATACAGATAAGACACTATATGCCTACGCGTTAGATCCTTTGGTACCTAAAGACTCTAGAAAGACTGCGACAGAAAAACCTCATCAAAAGATTGCTCAGCACGTTAGCTATTTTAATACTGGTGTCTGTAACGGTCGTACAATTGTTGTAGCTATGAAGAAGCGAGGAGTAGACAGTAATTTTAGGGTACTCGAGCCTGTCTGTGGCGATCTACGCGATCCAGGGAACAGTAAAAAATACTTCACCAAGAGCGGGCTCTTTCAACGGATGCCTCTTTGGTTCAAAAACTACATGGAATTTTATGTGGGTACTGAATCTTATTCTGTACATTTTTTGAAGGCACGTTTAGCAGTGGTTTGTTCAAGAGGGTTCGAAATCATCAACTTGGAAGCTCTTAGTCAGAATCGGAATCTTCCCGACCCGTCACACCTTGAATTTGCTTTTGTTCAACAGCAAAAAGAACTAAAACCTTTAGGCATGTTCAAGTGCCGAGAAAACTATCTACTCTGCTATGATACATTTGTTTTTATGGTAAATACACATGGATCGCTTGTACGCGATATACCTATAATTGAATGGGAAGGTATACCCCAATCAGTGGTATTTTATTATCCATATGTCGTTGGGTTTGATACCCGATTTATTGAAATACGCCATGTTGAAACGGTATGCCCAAAACGAAACTAAAAAAGCTAAAAATATCTATAGAACTAACTTTTACATAGGGAGAGCTAGTTCAAATATTAGCAGGTACACATATGCGCTGTCTTCGATTCACTAGTCAAACAATAGCGCCTGTTATTCATGGTTGTATGTCGCATCCCTTCAAACCCGAATTTCAATATGTATTTCAACTTGTTGGTACATTTGAACCACCCTTGGAGTAAACTCATTTCTTGCGTTTTCTTATACTTTTTTTCTTTACAACTATATCATCAACTTATTTTATTTTTTACTATATATACTATAATTACACGATACACATCTTGAACATTTCAAACCCCATCTCCATCTATTCCTTTGAAAATGGAACACAAAAAAAGGCACCGAAATAAAAAAAAAAAAAAGAAAGCAGGTACCTGACAAAAATGGATTATTTGTAAGCGGCATCAAATACTCTCAGCAGCCGTTATTTTTTTTTCTAATGTAGCAACTGATTCTAGGGATTTTTTACTTATCGTTGTTGTGAGCAGGTCAAAATAGTCTACATGTGTCGTTTGGTTATCCTAGCAAAAAGACAAACAGCGTTTATCGCTAGCAGTTTTTAGCTTAATAGTTTTAAAAATTTTTTGTCATGCTTTTTATGCGGGTACATGATATCAGCTACTTTTTTGTCTGAATAAAGTCTGCTGACAATACTTCCCCTAAATAACACAATGCAACGAAAAAAAACAAGAAATTATGCGACAGAACAACTAACAGTAGGTTTCTGCTTTTTCTAGAACATCATGGAATCTGAATGTAACCAAGTCTAACGGTCTGAAGCAGTGAAATCATTTCAGACTCTGTCTTTAAAATGATCTACATATATGCAGCCCTTAACAAGTTCAAAAAAAACAGGAAGACTGTTTAAAGCTTTATAGCGAGTTCTGATATAAATCAAAGTTAAAAAAAATCAAAACCTTTAAAACATTTGTTTTTATTTTTTTTTGTAAAGCTGTTGTACAATACTGCCATAAAAGTTGGCTGATGGTCAGATTCACTTGGTTTAGTGAGCTGTTTGTTCTTTGTAACACTCTGGATGCCAGCGGCTGGTTTCTTGATCGTGCTTTACTTCAATATACTGTTTCAAAATGGCTTTGGTACATCCAGTGCAGGAACCTGTAAATCGGGCACTATAGTGTGTAGGACAATAAGGCTTTTGATCATGTTCAAAAAATTCCTTTCCAAGTGGTGTAGAACAGTCCGAGCAAGTAAAGTGATCGGGGTGATATTTTTTGCCAAAAGCAATGGTATAAGTACCTTCAAGAGGTTCATGACATTTAGCACAGAAAAGATCCATTCTCTTGTTGTAATCATTTTGGCAAAGGACGTGACCAGGTTCAGTAGGATGAGATACGAACTGAGAAGTCAAAGGGACCTTGCAATCTGAGCAAACAAAGCAGTCTTGATGAAAGGTGTGGTCAAGTGCTTTAATGTAGCTATCACCGAGGTCTTTTTGGCATTTAAAGCAGATGTTTTCAGTAGCCATATTTACTGGGGTATTTTTGAGTTGGTGATTCTGAAAAAAGAAGATACCAAGACTGATATTTGTATTTGATTTTATTAGCGCGTTCGTTCGAGAAGCCTTAAATAAAAACTCTCGTGTAACCTTATTATACACTTTTTTATATGCTCTTCTCTTTCCTGTAGTTTAAACAACATGCTTCACTAACTTTACAGCTTTTTCTCTAAATTATCTCTGTAACCTTTAGGCAGTTTTTAGGTTTGCCCTACAAGCCAAATAAACTCTTTCACAAACAAGCTTGTTTCAAACCCAACTAGAGTTATGAGTACAGAGAATGACTCTAGTTTCACGGTTATTTTAAGTTTCTTGTGCTCACAGCTTATTTTATAAGAGTAGATTTTTGCATTCCGAGTAAACCATACATAATAGCTTTAGAACCAATCAAGCTACGAAGGTCCAGAAAGATAAAATTTTAATACCTAAAGCAATTTATAAATAGTGCTTCTTGAAGGTCTTTTTTTAAAAAAAAAAAAGGCCTACCAAAAAGTCCTTGTTTTGTCCAATTTCTCTATTCAACAACTTTTGCGCCAGTTTAAAAAGTTAATACAAACAACCCACTTTGCATATAAATAGCCTGTGACTTTCAAATTTTGTTACCTTGAAGCCCAATTGTTTATTCGAGCTTGACTTGTTTGTTTGTTTGTTTTCTCTTCATATACAACTTAGTTTCAGGTTTGTGGCGACGCAATTTTGCTCACATAAAAATTTCAAGACTTAGTGATTTTTTTTTCTATAAGCGATACCATTTGTGTCTGTTTATATTAATCTTTCAGTAACATTTTTATTTAGCGATATGTAGGTTTTTGTAGTGAACGCCTGGATTATTTTTTATTTTCAAGAAAAACCAAGTACATTTACAAACTTAAAATTCCTAGAAGTCCCAACCCAAAAACTGTATACAATGATATATGCAATACAGCTTTGATACAGACAACTTTGCACTCGTAACAGCAGCAAAATCGTTTTTGCAGTATACTTTATATGATCAACGTCAAAACTTAACATCTATATATTCTATATTTTTGTTTTATGGTTTTTAATAACCTTTTTTATAGTTTATAAGTAGTTTTGTAGCATAATATTTACAAACATACCAAGAAAGTTTTGACTTATAAAAATATTTTATTTGGTTTTCATGTCTTTTAAGTTTGTTTGTTTTTTACTAAGGTAAAGGTGTTTCTGAGAACGTTTTTTTTTTTTAAAAAAACCGCACAGTGAGCTTTTTAAGTAAATCCATGCCTAAGCTCAATAAAATTCCAATATATGTCACAATGAAAGATACAAAAAACCAATTACGAACATTTACTTAAAAACCGTTTTACAACTCTATGGTTCCTCTATAGCTTGGCCGTTTTTTATAAACTTTGAACAAGTATAAATGAAAGTTCTAGTTTGTCGCTCACTCGGCAGAGAACTATAAATTATTGTTCAAATAGATGAAGAATAGATAAAGATAGCGTTTTTTTAGTATTATTTAATACTAGATGTAAGCTGTAATATATTCAAGTATCTTAAAAAAACTCTGCTTTTTGATTTTGCCATTACAAATTTGTTAACATATATGTTCGTCTTTATACTAAATGTGCTCACAAACACAGCAAACTAATAAAAAATTATTTCGGATAGTTTAGCAAGTTCAAGGCAGCCCAGTATGTCAAAAACTTAGTGATCCATAACAAAATATCCTAAGCTGCTTTTCAAAAAAAGGAAAAAATGGATCAAAAGAAAAAAGCATCTTTGATACAAATTTTAAAAAAACAACAAGACGGAAAAACTTTGGCTGGAACAAGACAGAGCCAACTTCTGAAAACATTACACAAATTGTCTGATTTTGCAGTTAGTACATCTAGTCCGGGTAAAAATGCTTAAAGTTAAAGATATTACAACGTGAATGTTTTCAAAGATTTGTTTGCTTTGTAAAATAAAGTAAAAAATACGTTGTCATGATTTATGAAAATATTGCTAGTACTATTATTTTCAGATTTGCAAAAAAAAAAAACCCCTAAATTGGCATGGGTAGTGCTATTTACAGACTGATAGAATAATATAGCTTTTATATTTGTTCGGGCTTTTTTCGTTTCAAAAAAATTAAAATGTATATAAGCATAGCGCAAGCTTTATTGCATTAGCATTTTTATGCTAAACTGGTAACATAATTTTTGTAATTGTTACTGAGCTTTTGTAGATATAAGAATATTTTCACAAACATGCTATTCTCAACAAAACAAATTGAAGTTAGCAGTTATATATCAAACCTTTAAAAAAAAGTTTAGCAATATATTGCTAGCTTTTTTTGGCTCACCTACCCAAATTCTGTTTGCGGAATACAAACTATAGGGTTTTTTTTTGGCAAAAAAAAAAGCTATGCATTAAACAAAAGCTATGCATTAAACAAAAGCAACAAAAAAGAAAAAAACCTGATTCTCCTTTTACCAACGTAGACTTAAATTAGTTACTAAAGAAAAAATTACAATAAATTTCTAGCATTTTGGGTTTTTCTCTTTACCAACGTATTATGAATAAAATCACGTAAATTAATTAATACCATTTTCATCAATTTTGATGCTCCAACCTACAACTTGTGCTTTTCGCAGACGTTTCCCTTTATGCAGAATTAAACCGGAGATCTTTACCTGTCAAATTTATTTGTTGATAATACTAACATTGTAGTTTTATTACATCTAACTGTTACATTTTTACCTAATCAGAAAAGGCAAATATATATTAGTCTAGCTAAGTCAAGGTAAACGGTGAGCTTTTTCTTTTTTTTTTTTGGGCAAAACTCAATATAATAAAAATTTAAATGGCAAAGCACTAAGTGAACAGATGTGCCATTACCCTAAAATACACATAGACATTTGCCACCAAATTTGAGTTAAACATAAGCTGCGTTGGTAATGATAAAAAAAAATAAAGAAGATATCAACTGCTTCTATTGTGGCTTATGTTAGTGTTTTTAAAGTGTAAATCAATGTTTGCTTCTAACACTTGCTATACTACTTTTTTGTCTTTAGCTCAACTTCTACTTATGTCACGGGAGTATACAACTATAGAGTTTAACTTCAATTTTCGATTTAAATGTTCAATGCGTTGAAAGTTCTGAAACCAAAAATTTGTTTTTATAAGCAAATGCGCTGGAACGTTTTTTAAATCAAAAGTGATTTGCTAAATAAATTTGTCTTTTTAATCAAGCTTTGTAGTTTCGTTATATATAGAGTAGGACTTTGGATTACATATAAGGTTTTTGAATGTAACTTATATTTATGGAGAAAATAACATTGCTTCTCTCACAGTTTTATTATTGTCTTATTTTACTTTATATTTATAAATGCACAATTTCATATTTTAAACACAAAACCCAAAAAAAATTTACAAGGTGCACTACACACGTCTATACAGCTCAATTCCAAAAGCTTTAAACTATCGCCAATACTGTTTTGAGTAATAATCTCAATAAAAGCGGCTGAGTCATAAGACAAACTGTCAGTATTTTTGTTTGCAGTTTTTTTATGCTACGTATCGCACACATTAAGCCAGGCAAAACAGTCAATACACAGTTAGAGCACAGGGTAATAGTACCGCAGAAAATAGAGGTATGTATAGAGCAATTTATTCAGTGGACTTGCTTATGATAGAACACTTTCCGCATAAAGCACTCGATTTTACTATTTTGACAATGTATATGCATAACCATAGTTTCATTTTTGCAAACAAATAGTGGTGATGATGTATCTGACAAAAGAGATATAGATATAGATACAGCAAATTTATCTGTTTCAATAATCTATCAACTTGGAAAACACTTAAAAACCACTAGGTGGATTGTTTAATAGTCCTTTTGGAAAATGCATTCTTTTAAATACTTTCACTGTCCAAGCAGAAAACCAAGATCAGAGATAAACACCGAAAAAAGAAATAGTTGGCTGTCTAATAGCGGACAAAAACTCGTTTTTTTCAACATTTACAGGCAATTTCTTTTGCCTTTTTGTAGAAATATTATGTTATTATTGAAAAATATTCCACAGTCAAAAATTCCAAATAAAAAAAAATTGGCATAACAGGGCCAATATTAGATACGTATTTGAGGTGCTACTTGCTTTCTAGATTGTCTAGCTCGTCCTCTTCTTGTTTGGTCATTTCAAACTTTTTTCCTCCAAGCATCTGTCGGAGCCTGGAGGTCTGTCTAGGAACAATCACCTGAAGCTTGTCTGAGAACTCTCTAAACTATTTTTTTTAAAAAAAAAGCAAGCATCAGTAGTGAAGTGAAATGAAGGCTGTGTCTGGCATCTTACGTTTCGAACATCAAGCCACCAACCAATAGATACAGCTAACACACCTGCACCAGTAAACGCCAATAAGGTACCATAACCCAAAGTTTTAAGAGCAAAAAACTTGGCATCTTTTTTAGCTATAGCAAGTTGCTCAGGTGTAAGTTGTGGAGGAGCGAATTTATGAGGCACATGCTGAATGCCTTCTTTAAGCTCTTTTTCTAATCTTTGATTTTGTTTTCTTTTGGTGTGCCAAATAGCGCCCATGAGTCCAGCTCCAAAGGCACCTGCTGCGCTTGTCAGTAGAGGTATAATAAGTGGCTGACTAGTTGGGTCGGTTTGATTGGAATCGTTCATGTTATAAAAAAAGGAATGCTTCATACCCTTGTGTCAAAAATGAACACTATGGAAAAAGCAAAGTCACATTGACTTTAATTGCTTTTTGCATTATATAACGGCTGGTTTCAGACCTATCTCCTTAGAATATTATTTTCTTTTTGTCCAAAGCAGTCAACAAAGCTTTTTTTTTCTTTACGATTCTAACAAACACAAATAATGCTGAAAATTCGATATGGTTTATTTAAGAAAATTAAGAAAGAAGGCAGGATAGACATCGATTGAGAAGACAAACACTTGACCAATGGGCTTTTGAATTTCTTAAAGGCTGCGCCTTAGGCCCTTATCTTCAGTATAAGACGAAAGCCAGTATGTGTATAGTGCATACCATCGGCACCGAATACCCAAGTTTTTTTTTCTATTTTCAAATTAAAGTAGCTATTTATAAATTTCTTATGAAGTAAAATGAGGAGCTTGGTTTTTGATGCTGTATACTTTTTCCTAAAAATGCTCGTTTAACCAAGAAGCAAAGTAAAAGCTTAATCTGTAAAGATTTTTGGTTCAAAAAGGCTATAGACGCATTATATATAAGTAATGTCAAAATCATAAAAACACCAGCTGATAAAGAAAAGAGACGTTTATAGTCGTGGACATCTTCGTATTGTTCTTATATTGTTGAGGCAATCAAATTCTATAGAAATAAATGATATTTGTCGAATCAGCCAACAACATTTTAATATAGCTCTATGAGTTTTACTTTACCTAATTTATTATTATACTTTAGACAACTATAGCTCAGTTTTTGTCATTGTAGTACATGTTCTTTCATCATTTTGGGTAGCAGCCTAGCTGTATGCAACATATGTGTTTGTAAATAAAATACAACGCTCGATTTACTATGCACTATAAAAATAACAGCCTTTGAAGGGAACAATATACTGAAAAAAAAAGGATGTTAACCAGTTAAACTTATTAAGGCTAGTGAGCTCCAACCATGATCAGTATAAAAGCTGAGTTTTGGATAAAATCTGTTATTTTTTTTTAAGGTGATAAAATCTGTTATGTTCAGGACAAAGCACTGCAATGGTAACGATTGAAGTTCAGAAGATATTAAATATTGTTGCTTTTGAAATTGAATTTTTTTCAAGGTAATTAAAGGGCTAACAAGCGACTCTTCTTTTTTTTTTTATGAAAAGCATTTTCGGATTGAGCTATAAGACAGTTCTTTATAGATATATAGAATAAAGTTTAGTCAAATATTTAGACAACGGTACAATTAAAATTGGCTGAGCACTACTTGGTGGTCACATAAATGTAAAAGGGCATCTTTGTCCAAAGAAATACTAGGATTTAAGTGTTAAAACATACAATGGCATTTACCTGATAAGCTATAAAGTGTTTAAAAAAAACTTACATTAAACCATTTGACTGAAAGATGCATATGGCTTTTTATCCAGAGAATTTGTGCTGATTTTTAAGTGTACAAGTAAGTACCCTTTCAAAAAAGCACAGGTTAACCTTGTCATACTTTCCTGTTTAGTCCAACTTCATTTACGACCAACAATTGTGCATTTTTTTTGTTTTCTTTTACGAGGAACTAGAAATAGTTGTAAAAGAGAAGCTAAAAGGTTTTCTAAATGCTTGATGTTTATTTATGCATGCAGAACATACACATTTATGTATACGTATATATAAATATAGATATATTGATATATACAAGATAATAACAGTAATAGTAGTAATAGTAAGATAGTAATGAAAGTAGAAAATGAGTCGAGGTATACTTTTGTTTGGCTTTTTGTTTAAAAGTTTTGAAAGAGTTCACGGTATGGGTCCCCTTCAATTCCTTCACCAGGAGCTTCTTTAGGATATTTCTCAAAGTTACTGGTGTCGTATTCATTTGAATGGGCAGGGATGATAGGCGCCTAATAAAGAAATTAGAATTGAAGAAATAAACTGTTTCCTTTACTCTTAGTGTCTTATTTAGTAATCCAGACCAGTCCGTATTACGAAACCATTTATGTTTTTTTATATCGTCTGCGCCCCCTTTGAGGTTTCCAAGCCGTCGAGTAATATCAATAACCAAAAGTTTTTTTAGTAGATCCTTGGCGGAATTTTCAAAATAGCTTGGGTACTGTACTTTCCCACCAAGGATCTTTTCGTAAATGCCAAAATGATTATCGTCATAAAACGGAGGATGGCCACCCATCATTTCAAAAATAAGGATACCCAAGGACCACCAGTCAACTGACTTATTGTGCCCTTTACTCTGAATGATTTCAGGTGCAAGGTACTCAGGTGTGCCGCAAAGAGTCCAAGTTCTATCAGGTACTTTCTTCGCAAATCCAAAATCAGCAATTTTAATGTAACCACGGTGATCCAACAAAATATTTTCTGGTTTGAGGTCGCGATAGATAATGTCCTTCGAATGTAGGTATTCGATAGCTAAAGTAATTCCTGCTGCATAAAATCGGGCTGTGTCTGCTGTAAACCGTCGAGCTTTTCGAAGATGTCTAAAGAGCTCTCCTCCAATAACATACTCCTGGACCATATAAAGATTGGTTTGGTTCTGGAAAGTGCAGTAACTAAATGACACACACACAAATATATATGAATATATATAAAATACATTCCTCTAAAATAAACTCGATTTTCCTACTTACAGTTGAACGATAAACGGGAAATGTATTTGTGATAATACATGGCGCTCTGAGTTGATATGTTCCACTTGTTTTAGTCGCACAATCTCTGCTTTTTTCAAAACTTTGATTGCAAAGTACTTCTTCTTTTTACTCTCCTTCGCAAGATAGACTCTACCAAATGTCCCTGTACCTAGGATAGAAAAGAGTTTAGCTTTAAAGTAGGGTAGAAGCGAGGGTTTTTTTTTTTGCAAACCTAGGGTTTCTATTAATTCATAATCGTCTATAGTGACATTAGGTGTAGGGTTGAATAATGAAGGTTGAGTGTATATGTTTAGTAATTGCTCTTGATGAGCCATCCATTTCTCAACATCGACATGAGTTGGCAGGTCGTTCAGTTCTTCTTTTTTGGACCATAGCCCTTGAATAGTGACTGTCGGGCTGAAGCTGACTAATGTTGAGGATGTTGATTCTTTCTGTAAAGGTTCTTCGAATGCTTCTTCCTTTTTCAAGAAAAAGGAAATAAAATTTGATATTAATTTAAGAGGCATTGTTTTGATGCGAGTTTTTTTATAGGTATCAAAAAGAGAGAAAGAAAGATAAAAGAAATTATTGTTTTATTTTACTCCAAAAATAAAAAATGAACAAAAATTATTGACTTTTGCAATTTTAGCCAACCACATGAAAATGGCTTTTAGTGGTGATTTGGGGAGCCTTATTCTTTGTCCCATTAAAAAGCACGTCAGGAATTCTTAAAAAAAAAAATCACACCAAACCAAAAAAAGAAAGAGGGCTTCCCCATGATGGCCTGCAGCTTCTTAGATGATACGAGCTTGTTACACAGAAACTAAATCGTCAGGGGCGCCCTCCAAAGTAGTACACACAAGCCAGACCAGGTATTCAGGCCATCAATTACGTAATGGATCCCATCTTTATGGCTGTATCTACGCGTCATTCTAAACACACCCAAAAAGCTATCAAATAGGATTCTGTAAGTCCAGTCTGGTATCGTAAATATAAAAGAGGACGACAGAATACACCGATGAAAAACGTGAGTAATAATAACAAACATAAAATGCAGAATATATAAATAATAATAGGAACATCTATTTATTATGATTTTCGACAAGAATGAGTGAAAAACAGCTCAATCAAGGAGTAATACGCAGTCTACCTTCTTTTTTTCTTTGATAGATCACTTAGGTTTTTACTCTGCCAAAATGAAAGTATTGAAAGACCGAGGAAAGACTACTGTCTGTTTATTGGTCAATAAGGCCGTGCTACCTTAAAAAGACAGTTATTATTGTGTGTATAGAAATTTTGTTCTATAGATGTTCTTTATCATCGCAGGAACAGAATGAGGGTGTATCTGATAATGAGCTAGCGGAGGAAAGGGTATGGTTCAATTTATTGTTCCTGTAAGTTCGACTGTAGTACATAAGGTGGGTATCGATATCTCTTTTTTTGGTTGCTTCTTTAGATTGGCAGCGAGTGGAGCAAAATGCTATATTCTAGAAAGTTGTGTTTGTTTATATTTTGGTTATAGGCTGAATACAGTAACAATAATGATAGCAAAATACTGATTTTTTTCTTTTTTCATACATCATCATTCAATCTCTTTTCGCAATATAAACAAAAGCTGATATCCATATGTAATATAGAAAGAGAAAGAAATATTAAAATTACAAAAAAAAAAAACAACCAATTTATGAACCTAAAAGAGATTAAAACCAACTGTAGTCACATACATACAGTTGCCTATCGTTCCTTTAGTCTTTTCTCCTCTCTCTTTTTTTGTGTGTGCACACTTTACCATCAGCCGTTTGGCAACAGACCGCTCCAATTAAGGTCCGTGGTGCCATGTGTATGACTAGCTGTAACAATGTGAACTGTCAGTCACTACTATGGTATTTTTATTCTAAAAGCTCATTTTTATACACACTCTTTTTTGTTCGATGCTATTATTCAATTAAAATAGCTAATGTTTGTAATATATTCGCACTTTACATCGCTTTTCTTTGTTTCCATAGTCGTGTTTTTTACGCTCAAAACTTGTTATGGCAAGGGTCAAAACACGCGTCAATAACCGTAAAGAGAGGACTGTAATGCTTTTCAAGGTTCTTTTTTTTAAAAAAAAAAAATAAAACAATTAAAGCATAAGAAATATAAACATAGTTTAGTGTGCTTTCTATGAGATTGACAAGAAACTGTCCCATACTATCTTCATATGTGTTACGCCACAAAAGAATAATGGACTGCGGCAGGAAACCACAAGTATTTAAACGCCTACTCACCTTTCACTGGTGTATACCAACGTTCATGTCCAAGCAACCTGTCAATATCGAAGAACTGAAAAGGCTTAAACAGGCCAAAAAAGAGGCAAAAAAAGCTCAAAATAAGGCACAGCCTCCCTCATTGTCTCCACCCAAGGTCTTGGAACGCCCATTCAAAGAATTGATCCACTCTGATTCTGAATCTATTAGAATCATGTCATTCAATGTAACTTTATAGAATTTCTTTGTCTACTTTATTTCTATCCTTTAAAAACTAACAAAACCGTTAGATTTTGGCGCAAACTCTGATTAAAAGAGAGTTGTTTCCAGATTCAGGTGATGTGTTGAAATGGGTAATTCAAAAAGAAAAAAATATGTACACACCCAAAAAGTAGTTCATACTTGCTAAAACATACGTGAATAAGAAAACTCGGAGAAGTATGGTCATTCAAGAAATTGGAATGTATGATGCAGATATCATGAGCTTACAAGAAGTAGACAACTTTGATACGGTGTACCAGGAAGCACTATCTAAACTGGGATATGACACTGTTTATTATCACCATGCTTCTAAAAAACATGGTAAGTTCAATTTGCAAGCAAGATATATACATAAAAATAAAAAAAAGACTTACCAAGTGTTTTTCTTGTAAGGTTGTGTCATTGCCTTCAAAAGAAACAAGTTTAAACAAGTCCAATACAAGGAAGTGGATTATAATACTGATCCATTGTGTGCACCTTCTACAATGACAGGCAATGTGGCTCAAGTGGTTGCTCTAGAGTATACATCTAAACCCAACATTGGGTTTGTGGTTGGTAACACTCATCTTTACTGGAGACCCTCTTGCAACTATGAGAGATTTCGACAAACTTTGATATATGTCAAGCATCTGCTCGATTTTAAATCAGACTTAGACGGCTCTATCCGATGGGTTCCTTTAGTTTTGGGAGGTAACAGAAAATCTTGCTCTAACAAAAATATGTACAAACTCACCGTTGAATATCAACAGATTTTAACACTACTCCAGATGATGCAGTCTATGGTCAAATGGTAGATAACAAACTCACGGACATTCAATTACAAGACCTAAGAGATTCCCTCACTCACACCTTGGAAAAGAAAGAGGATGAAACTAATGGCGAAGAAAAGGAGTTACCAGGAGATATAGATGTTGATGCTATAATGTCTGCTGAAGGCCTGGCTAACCTCTTCCACCAAACTCAAAAACCTTGGAAAAGTGTCTATAGCCTTATTGGCCAAATTCAAAAAGAATCGGGGCTTTTTGGTGAACCGAAATACACTAACTATACAGTAGCCTTTAAGGGCCCTCTAGACTATATGTTTATAGAAAAAGAAATACAAATCAGGAGCTTGCTAATGCTTCCTCCTGAGGAAACTGTGAAACCGTCCTTGCCTAACAGAAACTTTGGAAGTGATCACTTGTGTCTTGTGGCCGATGTGTATCTTGATACAATTGCCTGATACAATTTTTTGCCTTTGCTCCAATAAAATTTTGAGATTCCAATTATTCATTTGACTTGTATTCAGTCCCTTGATACTCAACTTCCCCCCCATTTATTTTTTTTTAATGCTGAGCTTATCCAAAAATCCCAGTTATGCTTGTTTACATTTGAGCAAAGAAATGTTTATGATTCCAGGAATATAGACATGGTATTCTTCAAACAATTTGAACATATAAATGTAATTAAGCTTTTTTCAATCAACCATCTTTTGTATTTTAAACAAAAGCACATGACTACATATGCCTTTTTTTTTTTTTTTACAGCAAAGACTAAAAGTTTTGCATCAATGTATTCTCGTGACATACCCATCAGAGTTTTGCTATACTTATAAATAGTATACAAAAGATAACGTATAAACGTAAAAAGGAAAACAATATATATAAGCAAGATTTCTTAAGCGACTGTTTTTCTTTGTACAAAGATGTTCTTACAATCGGAAACATAGGTATATACGACAACAGGTGACTTCAATGTTATGGTCAAGCTGCATACTTAAAACAGACACCAAAAAAAAGTCACGCTCGTGTTCAGATTTTCTGCCTTAAGTTATTTAGCAACTGAGACTGCAATAACCTCTTTGATTTAATGGTTTATTTTAATACGTAGCGTTTTTTTGTTTGTATCTGTTTGTGAAATGCGATACCATCAACGTTTATTTAAAACCTCTAGCGATACTTTACATTCCAAACGATGCTTTATAAAAGTCGAAGAATATTAAATGATAGACAGACTGTCATAACCAAAAAACCATAAACAATCAAAAATAGAGAGACTAATCTTTTCCAGTGATACCAAGGATCCTTTTGGAAAATTTTGAAATAAAACAAACCTGGAAGAATAAATGAAATCGAAGTAGATCCAGTAGAGCCAACAAATGATAATACAATATCCAGCTGAGAGATAGTGATGGCCACCAGATAGCTACAAATAAGAATGGAAGTGGTCAAAATCAAGTGTGACTTTCTATGGCTCGTATGATGTGCGAGTGACTTTTCCAGAGAAGCTCGGCAAGGATGGGCCTGAAGAGGGTAGCTAAAAATAACGAGAATAACAATAGCAAGTCTTCCGCCTGCAACAAAATAACTTTGTGGGTCTATAAACGTAGTATGTCAAAATTCTCATATTCATCTATAGTTTGTGTACAGTAGACTTACATTCAAGGATAATGTTTCCTTTTACGTATTTGCCAAAACTCAGATAACCCAGTACAGCTACTACCTCATAGATAAACCCAGCAGAGCCGATAGATGTGGTGATAACCTTCACAATTGATTTTTCGCTATTATCCTCCAGTTCGTTATAAACCGAAAACAGCTAACGATCCTTGTTAATATTTTTTGCTTTTGTTTTTTTCTCTTGGGTTGCTTACGTTTTGATGACAAGTAAAGGCAAAAATAAACACAGGTAGCTGTCCAAATATTCTTGTACTAAAATTAAAGTATTCAATCGACTCAGCAGGAGGCATAGGAAAGTTAGGGGAGATAAAGTGATAAACCACAATTGCCACAAGATAAACAACCGCAAATAGGGCAATCAAGCTTGTATACTTTAGGGAATCTAAGCGTCTTAAGTAGCTTAATGGTCCTACTGCAATAACCATAAAAATACTTATCCAGAATCGGCGATCCATCAACAACTCAACATCTTGAGAACCATGAAAAAATGAAAGAAGAACCTGTTGTATTCGTTTTTTCGATTTAGAAAAAAGCTTCTTTTTTCATCAAAAAAGAAGGGGGCGTTGTTTAATTTGCTTACCTGAGGCATTAAGTCGCCAATGATGATCAGATAACTGACAGCAACACCAAAGCACTTTACAGCAATCGCCAAATCAAAAAACACGCCTAATTTAGGCCACGTCAGTTTGGAGAGTGAAGTGAAAGACGCCTCCCGATGTCCAACTCTAGTTGCGCACTGTGAAAGAAAATAAAGACCCAATCCTGAGGTACATCCGGCATATAAAATCAGTACGATCCCTGGTATCAAACCAACAGAGGCCAGGGCAGAAGGCTAGATGTCACATGGCATTTTTAGTTATGTAAACATAGTTTCTTTTCAAAAGAATACAAAAGAACTGATAAATACCATTGCCAGCATACCTGTTCCCAGAATGGTGTTTGCTAAGTTGATAGAGCAGCTAGTAATGGTTGCGCTAGGCTGGTCTTCATAATCGTAAACAGTATGACAGATAGATAAGTTTTCTGTGTCGTTGGTCAATAAAGGCCGGGTATCATCTAGGGCGCTTCCAAACTCAGAGCCAGGACGGTAAGACGCAATTGAAGGTGGTCTTTCGTCTGTATTTACAATGGATTGATAATTCACCATTGAATTATTTAAACTAGAAAGAAGAAAGGTGTTGGAAAGAAAAGAGGAAAAAAAAAAAACAAAGTGACCTACAAAAAATTTTCTATATATAGCAACCCACAATGTTGTACCAGTAGAATCTAATCTTCAGGCTCTCTTGGAGCTTTCGGATACGAAATAAGCAGTCAGGATAGACTTGAGCGGAACACAGACAGACACATGTCAGATCTTCCCGACTTTAGTCTGAACACCATATATTCTGCATCTGTTATCAAACTGAAAATCTTACGTTTTCTACTTCTTTTTCTTAGCGCAGAATTGTTTACATTTTTAAAATGATCCAAATATTTGGAGTCAACGCTGTTATACAGTCAAATTGAAGGAATTTTGCGTTTTCTCAAAAATAAGTGGCGGAAAGACAAAAACAATTATCAGAGTTAGAAAAATAGCCACCTTTAGGTTAGATTGCCTTCATCTACTTTGGTTGGAAATAGTTTACTAAAACTGATTGGAAGACTACGCCTAATCGTCGCATATCTTCTACATCTGGTTTTCTCTCTCTCTTCCTAGCATATTGTTAAGTTCTCTTTTATGAAGATGGATGGTAAAAAACAGCTTACGATCCGATGGAAGACGTTTTAGCACTTGTCGGTGGTGCTATTATAGCTCTTGACACAATGAATAGTCGACGAACTTACTTGAGCTTTAAGCGTCCCGAAAAAATGATTTGATTGAAGAGTCTTCAGTTAAAGAGTAGTCGAAACCTAGTAAGTTAAAATCATAAGAAAGTGGAGAGTGAGTAATTCGAGAGTTACGTCAGTACTAAAACAGTCAATAAGATAAGCGTTCATGCAATGTCAGCTTTTGTCTGAGCTTGTAGGACGTTAGTTGTTACTGATGCTATATTCTTTCCCGTCTGAATCTATGGCTTTAATACAACTTTTGTCTTTTGTTGGTGATGTTGCTTGAGTGGCCGCTTTTAAAAAGCCGGGATACCTCACCCTTATAACAGTAAGCTGCTGCTATCGCTAGGCCTGGCTCCTTTTGCAGGAAGCTTTGCAACAGAGACAAGTTACCTCGAAGAGGAATAAAAGTATTGATATGTTTTAACAGCTAAGTTTGTGATATATATTATATAAATAGACTATGAGCGATCATGAGAGAAAGGTTCTAACTTTATTTGTATTTATTGGAAATATAAGATAGTTTGAGTGTTAGCTTTCAATATTGTTGTACTCACAAAAATCTTATTATACGATTACAATATAATAAACTATTTTAAGATCATACTGAGATACAACATTATAGGGCTGGTCAAAGTATGATACAAGTTGAGAAAACTCACCAAGCGACGACGGGAAGTGAACACAATCTAACTCAAGTACCATCAACATATCGTTTATAGTTTTGCTGATACTGAATAGTACATTTGCTTCTAAAAAAAAAAGAGACCTAATAAATAAAGCTATTTTGATGACTGCAGGATTACCAACAGCCATAACTTGAATCACATATTCAAGTTGTATTTGCCTGTAATAGCCTTGGAAACTGTACACAGTTGGTACAAACCAAGGTTTCTTTTTCTATGATTTTTTACTTAACTGAGCGATTTAACTTTGATATACCTGATTATTTTATGGTCGTTTTCAACTAAACCGCCAGGACGTTTTTGGCTGGGATCAGCGCTAGTGTCGAAAAAAGCAGCTGGTATCCATCCACTTGAAAATAAACTGATTTTTGTTATAGTCAAATAGTTTTTGAAATCAAGGTTGTAAACACCTGGTGTTTTTTTTTTTTTTTTTTTTTTTTTTTTTTTTTTGCTTTATGAAGGGTAGTGACTCCACCATTGATTTGATGAGTTACAACGATCTTACCGTGATTCTATCCGTGCTGTCATTAATAAGAGACAGTATTTTGCTTTCTGCTTGTGCTATAAATACTGGACTACGGTTACTATTGTTGATAAAAGCAACCAAAATCATTACAATATCTATTGATAATTTATGGTATACCTGGTTGAAGATAAACGAACTATGTATAGCTTATCTGATTGTTTTAATAAGCTTTTCAAAATAGTCCTTCAATCCAGGGTAGAACGAGTTTTTTTCAAGCTACAAAATATTTGAAAGTGTTGACAGTTGTTACAAGTATGACTTATGTGTGAGTGGAGTCTCCAGTAATCTAAATATATCGCTTTTGAATCATGACAAAAAATTTGAACATATGCCATAGTTGTTAGCAGGTATCGCATTTTCCAAGTTGGCTGTTTCAGCGCTTTCTACTGTTGTGCAGTAATGTTGCGCATGTTTATGGCGTAAATAAAATAAAGGGTGACTTTTAAACCCAACAATCTTCTTTCTCTCAGACTGCATCATGGACGAGCATGGCTTCGAAACAAGATTAAGACACTTAGAATACATTCTTTACGGGCAACAGCACACACAAAGCAACAACATTGATGCAGTTATAAAGCGTATGGAAAAACTCAAAAAGGAGCTTGGTTCTATTTATCAAAACAACAAACCTATTCGATACTTTATTGAAAAATGTAAGCTGATTGGGAACGATACAACATTTTGATTAAGCCCGCTTTAGATGATACCCACTCTAAGCTTTTAAACCCGAATACTTCTACCTATTCTTTAGAAAGGGAGCTACTATCTAGCGATGTCAAGTCAGAATTATTACTAGCCGCACAAGATGATTTAAAGAAGTTTGCACATGAAGTAAAACAGGTTAAATCGCTTGAACATGTTGTAAGCGGAACTGAATTCGATGGTAACGTACTTTTGTACAATTTGATCGAGACAGCGTTCTTACTTAACTTTTAAATACGTAGTTATGGATGGCCTAAAACCCAAGCTAGCAACAATGGATGTTGCTCATATGAACCAAACAAAAAACCTGAATCAACTGACAAAACAAGTGTCTGATTTGATGGAAAGATACAACAAAACGGTAAATAAAAGGGCAAAGGGGCGAAAATGCAGGTATTAATTTCTTTAAAAACAGGTAAACACGGTGTCAGAGATATTTATTGCTTGGGATAATATATTAACAAGTATGGAAACACATATCACTTCGCTCGAACATCAACGACAAACGGAGTCAACATAGAGCTTTTTTTTTTATAAAGATTGTCGTCTTTGCAAAAAATTAATCAAATCATATTTAGTGGCGACTGCAAGGCAATATTTTCTATTGAGGTCTGTAACCATAGCAAATGAGTTGCTTTCGAAAAATTTAGCTATAAATGACTGAGTAAGGATTATACAGTTTTTTTTTTTTTTTTTTTTTTTTTTTTGGTTTTTTAAGTTACCAAGATCAGAAAGACTGGTATCAGGAGTGATAACTTGATACTTTCGATTATTTCCTCTATTGAAAGTAAACATGAACTCTTGCACCAAGCTGTCCCTGTTGAGTTTCTTGCTAGCCGCGTTTTCTTGGAGAAAACTTAGAGAGATATAACCGACTAGTTTCCTGGTATCATTTGTAATTACGGGCAGTTGGGAATATTCCAATAGGATCATTAAATCTAAAGCATGTTCAGCGTTACTTGTAGGAGGGACTGTAACTGCAGAAGGCAATTGAAGGTCCTCTACACTCGCAGCTCTATATCTGTTTTGAGAAAGATACTCCAACTCTTTGGTCATTAGGTCGTCAGCCATATCATTTTCAAACATCCAATCATCGGACAATAAAGTTGAGGAGTAATTTTTGGCACTGTCATTCAATATCACAACAGACTGGAAAGTATGTGTACTATGATCAGACACAATAGAGTGGGCATAACGAGTAGCAGCAGAAACCAAAGCACCTGACGAGGGACCGCAAAGAATACCTTCTTCACGGATCAGACGACGGGCGGTTGAGAAGGCATCTTTATCTGATATTTTGATCCATTCGTCTACAACGGTTTTATCCAAGCTACTTGGAACGTAATTGTTGCCTATATCTTCTATTTTCCAATTCTATAACTGTCAAAATCATGTATTGAGCCCATATAATCTTACAAATGAATTGCGATCTACTTCTTCGTTGTTACTAAAAACCGATCCAAAAGGCTCTACACCAATAACCTGGTAATTTTAGATACCTACTCACTTCTAGTAAAGCTCACCTTCAGGTTGGGGATTTTTTCTTTCAGATAACGAGCAACGCCTGTAATCATTGCGCCTGATTCGGCACCAACAAACAAAAAATCCAAAGACATTTTAGTTTGCTGTAATATTTCTTCTGCCAATTGATGGTAGGGTGCAAAATCACGCAATTTTGATTCATCTAAAACAACAGCGTCGGGGAGTTGTTCTGCCAATCGTGCTGCTACTGAATATGCACTGACAGCAGACTCTGGGCTCACCTCATTAGGGGCTCGTAGAATTTCAACACCCAATGTCTTTAGCATTGCAACTCGGTCATTCGAAGTACGCTCAGGTAAAATTGCTATAATTCGGTATTTGCGTTTGGCAGCTAAAGAAGCTATAGATATACCCAGATTGCCGCTAGTAGGTATTATAAGTGTACGCTTTTTTTGTTCCTCAAAGACCGTGTTTTTTTCCAAGTCTTTTTTTTTGACAAAAATCAATATAAGCTAGAAAGCAAAGCTGTCAAAAGACTGTACCTTCCAAAAGATATTTTGCCAGCCTATCTTTAACGCTTCCAGTGGGATTATTTAACTCAAGTTTAGCGAGAATTCCAACTAAGCTTTTATATTAATGAGGCTTTCAAAGCAAGCTTATTACCTTTATTTTGAGGGGACAACCTAATCATAGGAGTAGATCCTACACATTGTACTGGACTTTCAATAACTTCAGGGAACATTGACAAGAAATAAGAAAAATAAAGAAAAGGGAGTTTAAACAATAAACAGATGAGTCGAAATCAATGCATCTTGTATCGCAATCTTCTCATAGGCTTGATTTTCTTATCGCCGACTTCACTTTTTATATATTTTTGGTAAGCTTTCAATCTATGATTCAGTAAGACTAGAAATGCATCTGTGAAAAAAAAAAAAAAAAAAAGAAGGAGGGAGTTTTTGTGAGGTGAACGAAGCTGATTACAGGGTTTTTCAAGATATGAGCCATTAATCCTCAAAAAAAAAAAAAAATGCAAACTTGTGGAAAAATCATAGTGTGGGTAACATTTAGCAAACTGGTTACATATACAGAGAAGATTAAAACTTTTTAAACACAATCAGTATATACACATTGATTATATTTTTAATAATATCTGGTTTTCCAGCAACACTACTTCATGATACAGAGTGACACTGATTTTATGGTACTGTAACCTTCTTTAAATATTGAAGGACAGTTATTTTGTTAGGTTATACACCCACCCGTATCACGATATATATGTATATATATATATATATATATATATATATGCAAAGATACGGATCGTTGTAAATCTAATAATATTATACTTTCTTTTTCATTTGCTCTTGTTGTTTCAAGGTTAGTTTTTTTTGTTTTTGTTGGCAATCAATGGGAAACTACGTCTCTTTAGTGAAGAAACCAAAGAATGTAAAACTAAAAAAGCACAAAGAAACCATGGGATCTACAAACAACAACGATGCTGTAAAACGAGAATTTCATAGCGATAAAAGCTCAACTTACTGGTTTCCTAAAGACGAGGACGAGCATGATAGACTGACAGGAGTAAAAAGAAAGAAGACATCAGTATAAAAAAAAAATCTAACATGGACTCCATTTTGTAGTAACATTTTATGTATAAAGAGCTGTTGAAAGGGTAAACAATAAAAGCAACACAGAAAAAAATCCCAAATAACTTTTTAAAAAATATAGAAATATATCGTCTAGTGCTAAAAACACTTTGGATTTTGTAAATGGAGTGTCTGTGCTAGACATCGGGTGTGGCTCTGGCGCATGGCTAGCAGTAAAATAGTAGTACTTTCAGATGAATGTGAACAAGAAAGCTTATATGTTGCATATTTTTTTTAACATTGTATAGGATATGAGTTACGAATATCCCAATTGTACTTATCACGGATGCGACATTATAGATGTTCCCAAAATTATAAAAAAAAATAACCAAACTAAACTATACGCAAGGCAACGTAGTTCAAGGACTTCCATACGCAGACAATAGTTTTGATTTTGTCTACTTTCGGCTTTTAGTATATGCACTTCGAGCCGCAGAATGGCCAATCGCTATCAAAGAAGCTCTACGTATTATCAAGCCTGGAGGCATGATTCAATTTGTAGATTTCTCTTTTGTGGTCAAAGCCTTTCTTTTTTTTTTTTGGGTTTTTATCTTTTTACTGACAGTCCTCTTTCTTTTTTAGGCTCCAAAGGATACAAGCACAATATGCTATCGTACAATAACAGCATGTAAGCCAGGGGGTTTTTTTTTTTCCTAAAAAAGTTACTAAGCTCTATTTTATCGTCTTTTAGCCAACTCTTTTTCTATTGAAATGGGACAGCTTCCCAACATTGTATTTGAGTTGGAAAAAATGGTTTCAGCAAACAGCAATGTGAAAATATTACAAGACCAGTGTGTACCAATTGACACTAGTAATTTTTCAAAGTTTTATACGGTTTACATATATAATTTTATCTATAATAGATGACGGAACTACACTAGCTAAAAAGTTTGCATGGAACTTTTTAAAAGCATTCGAGAGCGTATCAAGATATTTAGGCCCTCGCTTAGGTGTGAACAGCAAAGAAGAAGAGTCTGAATACCTAGATAAACTTAAAGACGATATGCTTGGAAACGGGTTTAGGATCATGTGTATCTCTTTATCAGCGCAAAAAACGGATTAAACGAGGCACAGAATTTCATTTATCAAACTGTCAACAAATAAAATTGTTTATTGCAACCTCTCGTGGGGCAGTGATATTTCAGACTACAGCCTACGTTCTTTTGAGACAGCAGGGCGCCTTACTTTTCCTTTTGACAGTAACATAAAGCATAGGGCAAATGTAGACCTTTTTGAAAGCCTATCTAGGTACGTTACAGCCTGAAAATCCTAAGCACCGTTTTCTTAAAAAAGATAATCAGAAAACAAAAAGGATTTGAAATGTCACTAACAAGGCATCTATCAACTAGAAAAAGCGTTGACCTATACAGAAAAGGCTTTATACACTGTACTATAAAGCTCCTGTATGAACTTTGAGAGCTGCTGGACAGCTTGCTCGCAACAGAAAATAAGTCTTTATTCAGAATACTATAAAGATACTCCAAGTTTTTGTTAAATCAAAACAACCACTGAACAATACGGCTATCCTTTTCAAAAAAAAAAAAAAAGCCCCTCACACTAAGCTTATGATTAAAGTTAGGTCCCCTTGATAGATATACAAAAAGAAGACCTTGATCGAAACCGCGAGTGAATTGAAGCACATGAATGTATTCATTCTGTTTAGCGTTTAGGCCTCAATGGTGTCTTTGCACCGTATCTAAGGTGATTCTGGCATTCCAAAAAAAAAAAAAAAATCTTTCTATCGAATTAACATTCCAGTTGATTGAATGTTCAAGCGTTTGTGTTTACTGGAAAAAGAACAAGAAAAAGCAAACAAACAGAATACGTTTTGTTCGAGTGTGTTGGGTTTGTGTATAAGTGTGTTGATATGTAGACTGATTGATTTTAATTACAAGCAAAATTTCCCAGAAAAAAGAAAGAGAATTTAGATGTTAAGCTTGGTGTGACGCCAGTTACGTCTCTTGGCGTTCCAACTAGTGCAGTTGTTAGTAAGAACAACAAACATTGGTTTGAGTAATTTACCGAATCTTGGTATCAGTCTTAAGACGGAACCATTGAGGCAAAGGACGGTTTTGCTTCTTGGCTTTGCCGAGCTTGACCTTGGTGATGAATGACTTTTGAGAAGGCTAGATCGAAAAGATTAGTTTATTCATCCATCCATCCATCCATCCATCCATTTATCCATGTAGAATGTTTACCATTTAATTCAGAGTGAGAGAGAGAAGGTTTGTCTTGACCGTCCTCCTCACCACCTGTACACACGCATGAACACAAACAAGACTGAGGGACAGAAAATGGCGGAGATTGAACTCCCGCGCCTATTCTTACATGTCTTTTTTTTGGTTGGCTAAAGGCAGATTTTACACGATATTGAGCTACTGTAGAATGCGTGATTGGTCTGCAAAACTTTTACCATACAGACTCCTTTTAGCGATTTTATTTTTAGAGGGATTTTTTTTTTGGTATTTGCGCGATAGACACGGTCAAAAGTGTTCTATAGAAACTGCGAATGTGAAGTTGACAAGTATTTGTTTTTAAAGTGCGATTTTACTTGTTAAACAATTTGGCTTGACCTTTTGTTACTGGATACTTGGCTGGCGTTTAGTAGAGTGTACATTTTCAAACAAAAAAAAAAAAAAGCTCTTTCAAAAATAGCCATGTTGAGACAAGCTGCTCTCCTCCCCCTCCTCCCCCCCTTTTTTTTTTTTTTAAAAAAAAAAAGAGACTATCAGCAACTATCTATGGAGTGACTGAGATGTTGGTAGATTAAAGCTATTAACAACACCAATGTATTTTGCTGATAGTCTTGGTGGCTCACAAGACTTGATATTCGATTCCCTAATCGTCTCAAGAAGCCCATACAGTTTTAATTGAAACCTGTGTCTTTTAAATAAAATTGTAGATGCTATAGAGAATAGAAGACTTTATGACTTGAGAGAAAAGCAGTCAAGAGAGTGATGTATTGCTTCCACTGTTTGCATGAACTCCTGAATTAAAATTGCGCTTTTAAGACGGCGCAAAAAAGGTAATGCTTGACTATAGATAGAGTTAGCTTAGCGCGCACAAGAAACACATAAGCCACATATATTTTTTTTGGTTCTCGAGCATATTGTTTTGTTTAAAAAAAAAAAAACAAGTACGGTCAGTATATGTATATATATATATCTTGGAGGCAATAGGAATCTTGTCTTTCAGTGCTCAGTTTAATGATGCGTAGTCTTTGAAAACGTTAGTCAGTCACTAGGACTATTGCTCTCACTGATTGTAGGTTTAAATTCTTTTGCTCACAGGGTCTTGTCAGTAACATCTTTTGGTTTATGTTTCTAAAGATTAACCTAGTTGTGCTTGATAATGTTTCAAACCGAAAATGAGGAAGCTGTATTTATGTATGGCAAGGATATTGGCATTTGTTGCCGTAAGAACTTTAAAAGGACAATCCATGGATGTATAAAAAAAGGGTTGTGTATACCCCCACTTTTTTTTTTTATTTCCAAGTATTTTAACGTGTTTTCCCATTTTTTGAAACCGGTTAGATCACGGGTTTGCGCTCTATGGTTTAACCTGAAATTGTTTGGGGGTATTCATTTCTCTGTCAATCAAGCAGCCATTTCCCATCTCACTTGAGAACACTCTATCGAAAACGATGCAACGATAGTCTCTGTCGTGGCAGCATTTTTCCAGTGTGCAAAAGTACTGTTTATTTTCCCCCGAGTCAAGAACAAAGTATATAACACGACGGGTACACGAAAAGCTGCTTGGAGACCAAGTGCTACCCAGATGTCTTGACATAACAAAGTCAGTCTAGTTCTGTTTTTGTTAGCGCTTTTCTCACCAGACATTGGCATGTGAGATCGATAGCAGGGCTCAAAGCTTATAATGCTTGGTGCATGTGTAACCTAGTTTGAAGGCAATGGATTATACCTAGCATATCAGAGTTGAATTGAATCTCGGTGCCCAAAGAGAAAGAGCAATCCACCCAAAAGACAAACCCAGGTTGACAAGAGTAAAGGATAGAAAAAGATTTGGGCTGTCGCACCTTGCAGATCTACAGTCCGTTCATGTAAATTGAAAGATGGTGTTTATTGCACTCCCTAAATAGGGCAAAAAAAAGTCAATTGGATTACATTTTTGAAACGCCGCATTGACTTTCTTTAAAAAGACTGGCAGATCCAGACCCTGTTTTCATAGCAAATTTTTCAATACATTATTCCAAAGCAAAACAAAAGCACAAGAAAAAAGAAAAAAAAAAACAAGCCGTATTTTGGGAAAAGTAAAGAGAGGCGTTTCTAAAGTAAACAAACAAACGAAATGAATGAGGGATGGAAAGGAATATTCCGCCGCGCTTTTTAGCAGAAAAAAACTAAAAAGAGACAATTTTCATGTCCAAATCTTGAATTACCCAAAAAGAGAAAGAGTGCACTCCCACCCCCACCCCCCTTCAAGCCATGTGAAAAGACTTGAGAGATATAAATAAGTTTGGTTTTTGTTTGTGTATTGTTTCTGGGTTTCTTTTTTTTTTTTTTTTTTCTTGGATAGATTATTGTTCAATGCGTATTCGTCAGATGAGCCGGCACACTTTCAAACACATTGATATGATCCTGCTGGGAACAGTCAGTTTAGGCACTTTTGTTTATTTCGCTGCAAACCAATTCAAAAAATTAAGTCCCACAAACAACACAAGTACGTTCAAACCAGAAAAAACAGCGCCCAAAATAGAACGCAACTTTGTCAAAGTGATGAAACAGCAAGTAAAGACACACAGCGGTTTGAGGATAGGCCTATGTTTTAACACAGCTTCTTTTAGGGTCGACGGGTTGTTTTCTTTTACGGTTCACAGACAGGGACAGCAGAAGATTTTGCGGCTCGTTTGGCCAAGGAGTGTACACAGAAATATGGGGTGAGTGCGATGACGGCTGATATAGAACAGTACGATCTTAGCTACCTTGATACTGCAGACCCAGATATTCTGGTGTTTTTTATCATGGCTACTTATGGTGAAGGGGAGCCGACCGATAACGCAGTAGAGTTCTGGGACTTTTTAACAGAAGAATCGCCGTTGTTTTCTGAGAGTCAGGAGGCGGATGCATTGCAAAAGTTGAGATATGCAGCTTTTGGCTTGGGTAACAAAACATATGAGCATTACAACGAGGTGATCAGACGAGTGGATAGTTGTTTATCAAGCCTGGGTGCCCAACGTATAGGCGAGGTGGGTGAGGGGGATGACGATAATTCATTAGAAGAGGATTTCTTGGCCTGGCAAGAAACCATGTGGCCTGCTTTCTGTCAAGCGCTGGGTGTAGACGAAAGTGGAGCCAACAAAGGTCCTCGGCAACCGATCTACAACGTGAAAGAATTAGAACCAGATAACAACAGAGACGTCTATTTGGGTGAGATTGGGGAATGGATAAAAGAAAATGAGTAAAGTCGAGTTTTCCTGATGAAAAAAAAAAAAAGAAAGGGGGGATTTGAACAACGACTAAAGTATCAACTGTATTAGGTCCACTGTTTATGATGCCAAACGACCTTATTATGCGACATTAACATCCAAAGAGCTATTTGAAGATAGCGACAGACACTGCCTTCATTTAGAGATTGATATTTCAGGCACCAACCTGAGTTACCAAACAGGGGATCACGTTGCTATCTGGCCTACAAATAACGAGGAACAGGTTGATCTTTTGGCACGAGTTTTAGGCTTAAAGGATAAGTTGGATACGGTGGTGAGTGTAGAGGCTTTGGATCCTGCAGCGCCCAAGAAACACCCATTCCCTGTACCGACCACCTACCGCGCCGCACTTCGTCACTATCTCGACCTTGGCTCAGTAGCGTCCCGTCAGTCACTGATGTCCTTTGTTGAATTTGCCCCTACAGAGACCAGCCAACAGATGTTGAAAGCATTGGCTACGGACAAGACGGCCTATCGTGCGCGTGTGGGCGATGTAAACCTTAGCCTGGGCGAGGTGCTTACGATGGTGATGGAGAGTGACGCGTCCGAGGGGGCTTTTGGCTCGATTCCGTTTGACTTGATCATCGAAAGTATCTCCCGTCTACAACCTCGCTATTACTCCATCTCCTCTTCCTCCCGAGAGAATCCTCAGTCGATTGCAGTAACCCTGGTTTCACTCGAATATCAGCCCGACACGACCCCACGTACAGTCTATGGGGTCAATACGAACTATATCCTGCGTATGCACGAAAAGATGCACCAAATGCCAGCGAGTGGTCCACGCTATGCCCTAGAAGGTCCTCGCGAACGGCTCTGGGACGGCAAGACTGCACGGGTGCCAGTGCATGTCCGTCGATCTACTTTCAAACTACCTCAAGACCCTTCCATTCCTATCATCATGGTTGGCCCTGGCACAGGCGTGGCTCCTTTCCGAGGCTTTGTCCGAGAGCGTGTGCTCCAGAAGAAAAACGGTCCGGTAGGACCTACCGTACTGTTCTTTGGCTGTCGAAATAGCAAAGAAGATTTTCTCTATAAAGACGAATGGCCCGGACTTTTTGACACGCTTGGGGATGACTCTCGGTTGATCACTGCCTTTTCACGAGAAACGGATAGAAAGGTCTACGTTCAACATCGACTGATGGAACATGCTGTTGAGATGTGGGGACTACTAGAGAAAGGTGCCTACATTTATGTCTGTGGCGACGCAAAAAACATGGCGCGGGATGTGAATCAGACCTTCATTCGGTTTGCACAACAGCTTGGAGGTATGAGCGAACCCAAAGCACAAGACTATATCAAGAAATTGAGAAACACATCGCGATACCAAGAAGATGTCTGGTCTTAGGCTGGCTTTATTTTATCATTGTATCTACATATTATTTACGTGTATCTATTTATACATATCTGTTACTGTACAATAAAAAAAAAAAAAAAAAAAAAAAAAAAAAAACCCCATTTCCTATACGTCCATCTGTATTCGCCTCGAGTCTTTTGTTTATTGAAGCTTTTTCTCCATCTCCAGGAACGCTTTCATTGTAGGATCCATCTCTGCCACTGGATCATTCCCAGACGCTAGTTTTGAAGGCACTTGCTCCCCTGCATCTTTAAACCGCTGAATCAAATGGTCTTTTTGTTGTTTATAGGTATCCATGTCTTCTTGATAGATGTCCCATACGCTACACAACGTATTCTATTAATAGACCTTTCCTACATGTCTTCTTACCAGTAGGCACAGCCACTACACAAAAAAAAAGGGTTGGTGCGTGTACATATCGTAGCAAAATAACCGTTTTTTTTTTTACCTCATACAACAATCGGTAGGGGATTCTGGTTTTTCTGGTATCTCTATTTTGTTTCCCTGAAGAAATACATATTCTCTTGGTTTAATAACAACAGGTTCCTCAGCTACAATCTCTATAGGTACAGAGACAGCTTGTCTTACGGGAAGACTGCTTTTTGATTGTGGTTGTTGTAATAGTTGGCTCCAGTAGCCTTCATAGCTGGGTATTCGTTTGGAATGAAATCTTCGAAGGAACATGGTAGAAAGGAATAGTGCAAAGAGCCTTTTTCTATTGTTGTTTTCTTATTAAAAAAAAAAAAAGAGAAAACAAAACCAGGTCTGCTTTTATTCTTTCTTTTTAATCACGGCGGATAAATGGTGTACTTTGCAAGAAAAAAAAAAAAAAAAAAAAAGGCAACAGTAATGAAGTGAATGTCATTTGAGTTGTCCACCGTCACAGACAGATTAAAAAAAAAAAAAAAAAACGATTTTTATCCTATTTTTTTTTTTTCCTTTTTCAATCAGTGATTGCCATGTCAACCCAAGAGTTATTTTTAACTGTGTATAAAGATGCGGATGAGTCGATTGAAGATCAGAGTGCGGAAGATCCTTTTCCAGCCTATTTGGATGGTATTGATACCACGCTTGCCCCCTTCTGCCCTACGTCAGCAGAAAGGGTATTGAAGGCACTCAAGATGGCCCAGATAGGGCGTCAAGATGTGCTTGTGGATTTAGGCTCTGGTGACGGTCGATTTGTGACGGGCGCGGTTTCGGAATGTCAGGTCTCACAGGCGGTAGGCATTGAATCGGATGAAGCGCTTGTGCGGATTTCTCAGACACTCTCTGAACGGGTCCTTGATTCAGCACAACAGAAACGGGTCCAGTTTATCGCAGGCGACTTATTGGATCTACCCTCGCAGGTGCGTGATACCCAATGGACTGCTATCGTACTCTTTCTATTACCCGATCATACAGACAAGTTCTCAGACTTTTTGTTGCAACACTATCGAAAAGGAGCCACGATCATCAGCCTGGTCTTTAATCTGAACGAGATACCCGAGTTAGACATGTTGTGCAAAGACGAACAGGAGGGTATCTACGTCTACCGTCAGAAATAACTCAATCAAGCGTTTTGTGTGCACACCCCATGCTATTTTACAGTGTTTATCAAGATTCTGTTCTTAGCATGGTTCATTTCAAGGTTTAGAAGAAAAAAATAAAAAGAGAAAATATTCAAATTAGTTAGAGTGTATTGAAGAGAAAAGGGAAGGGGAGGAGGGAGAACAGTAATAAAAAATAAAATAAAAAGGGGATTAAAATAAGAGAAGATTAGGGGAAGTTTAGATTATTATTATCGTTTTTTTTTTTTTCTTTTTTTTTTTTTTTTTTGGGCTTTTTTGGGCTTTTGTTTTGGGGGAGGAGGGTATGTAGGCTGGAGTGTTGTTATAGAATTAGTCTGAGTCTGAATCGCCTTCATGATACAAAGTAACTAAGTAAAGAATAAGTGTTTGTCAAAAGGAGAGGATGCTTACGAGAATCGAATTTTTCAAAAGGGTTCGTTTGCTCAACGAGATGAATCATCTTTTGACCGTCAGCTTCCAGGTCTAGGCTGATGCTTTCTTGCATTTTTCTAAAGTTGATGGCGTCTATTCCATTAGGTCTTTGAATAGCAGGCTGGATGGGCGGTGTCATATTTCTCAAAAGGGCAAAATTGATGTTCTTGAAGAAAGCGTGTTGTCGAACATCTACCGCGCCTGCGCGGAATCCGAGTCGTTGCTCGTCGTTTTTACACAAGAGTTTGCGAATCAAGCTTTTGGCAGAACCTGAAATGCTTCCGTTGTAAGGCGCAGGTTGGTAAGGGAAATGAACGTCCTTGCGAAGTATTCTGTCAAATGTGTCATTGCGGCCAGTCCCTTTGAACGGGGTTGTGCCATACTAAGAAGTGGTGTCAGACTTTTTTCAAAACCAAAAAAAAAAAAAAAAAAAAAGAGAAAAAAAAAAAGAGAAAAAAAAAAACTGTCATACGCGTATTGTATTACCAGCATTTCGTAAATCAGGATACCCAAGGTCCACCAATCAACAGCACTGGTATGACCACATCCTCTGATCACTTCAGGCGCAATATACTCTTCTGTACCCACAAAGCTATTGGTACGAAGACTCATTACACACTTCTTGGTGTTAATAGAAGGGGGCTGTTTTCGTAAGAAAATCAAAACGGTAAGCAAAATAGAAGGAAAAACAAATAAAGACTTACCTGATTGCGTGATTTAGAAAAGACAACGCCAGGTTGCCCAGGTGGGGTAGATCCTTTGCTTAGATCAAAATCTGATAACATGATATGTCCACTTTGATGTAACAAGACGTCTATTAGAGTTTTAGGTCAGATCGCTTCTATAGGGGGGGTTTTTTTTTTTTTGTGTATTTACTTTCAGGTTTTAAATCTCGGTAGATATGGCCTTGAAGGTGAAGATATTCAAGCGCGGTAATCACTTCGGCTGCATAGAACTTGGCACCTTCTTCACTAAGACATTTGCCTGGTCTTAATTGTAATGCTGAATATATATAAACAAAACAGAATAAAAAAAAAGAGAGGGCGTTTAAAATGATGAACTTGTTTTGTTTTTGTTTTGTTTGTACCTCGAAAGAATTCACCGCCCAGACAGTACTCCATCACAAAGTAAAGGTAGTCTTGACTTTGAAAGCAATGGTAGAGTGTGACGATAAAAGGATGGTTGGAGGTCATTAAGATCTCTTGCTCTGCTAAAGCGCGTTTGATTTTGTTTCGTTTGATCATTTCTTTTTTGGATAAAACTAAAGAGATGGGGAGGGATTGAATCAGTCTGCTGTGTCCAACATCCGCTGGGTTTACCTTTCATAGCAAAAAGTTTATCGGTTGTCTTTTGTCTCACCATGTATACTTTTCCAACATCCCCTTTACCCAACATTCTCACTTTAGAAAAACTGGCAGGACCTACTTGGAGTTGTTTTACTTTCATACTGGCGGTGGAGTAGGTTCTTCTACAGAGTTTGATTGGTTCGCTGTCCTGTTTGGTAAGGTGTAGCTTATAGATATCGTCTTTGGTGTTGGGTGTAGAAGCCACCCGTCTCACTGCTTTCGATTCCTCGTTGTCATGTTTAAAGGTGTTAGAATTAAACCAAGAGTTAGATTTGGGTGTTTTTTCGGGTTTAGAGTGTTGGAAATTGTCGGGTAAGGTAAAGGCGGTGGATGTCTCACTGAACACACTGCTCGCACTGTGTACACTCGTTTTATAATGTGTTGCTGGAGGTGGGGATATACAGGTGTCTGTGTCGGACAGATAAGCAACAGACATTTCTTTTGGTTCTTGCTTTGTTTGTTTTTGGCTAGAGCACAACACTCTCACACTCGAGGTTGAAAGAAAAAAAAAAAAAAAAGAAAAGGGAAAAAGGAAAAGAAAAACTTGATACTTTTTTCTACCAAATAATTTGCGGTATTTTAACTAGTGTGTGTGTATCCCCTTGAAAAGAAAGTCCAGACTGTATACAGCGTAGTACTGATCTTTCTTTTATTGGTCCAAGTTGAAACCAATATGAACAAGGCGATTAAAACCTTTTCCCAGTCGCTTCTTTTTCCTGGATAAACAAATGGCTGCCCTTTACAGAGAATTCCCTTTTTATCTATTGTTTTTATTATTGTTTTTGAATGACATAACCTTGAAGTGATTCTATAAAAAAAAAGGTGACCTTTTTTTATTCCACGACAATCCCGTCCTCGGCTGGTACCTCCTTCAGCCTATACTTCTACTGGATTGTCTGGTCTTTTTGCCTGTTTCTCCCCTGACAAGAAAAAAAGGGAAAGTGTGAGGAGAAGGAGTGAGAGGGGATCAGCTTATTTGTGCTTAAAGAGCTTATTTTAAGAGTGGATGAGGATGATAGTTCAAAGCTGAAAAAAAAAAAAAAAATTCTGCACCAGAAATTAAATATTCAAATTTGCCATTCCTTAGTGAGGCATACTAATTAAAGTATGTCTTCTTTCTCTCTTGGGTCTGCCACGCCACTGTCCATCTTTGAAAGCAAACTGCCGGGAATTAGAGAGAGGATAAACGGTTTATTTAGAGCTCTAGACAAATAAGCTTTTATACGCACACACATGTATGTATAGATTCATATCTTATTTCGCTAAGCCCTTGCTTTCGAGGGCCTACTTGTTTTCACGCCGTTCTATTTAGATAAGGTTGCAAAGAGCGTATGACAAAAAAAGGGGATCATTGGCTCTTTTCTTAGTCTATTTACAAACTACATCATCAAAAACGTCCTTTAAAACACAGTAATAGCAACACATAAACTTGTAAAAAAAAAAAAACAGACAAAGGCGATCTTTTTTTTTTTTTGACTCCTTGTAGATCTAACCAACCACTACTCCAATCGATCTACTTGGTTTCATTGTCTCTCCTCGTTTCTAACTCTCTCTCTCTCTCTCTCCTTTTTTTACCCAATTTTTTTTTTTTTTTGAATAGGTAACTTTAGAACCCGTTTAAAGAAATAGCCTATTGGTGTAACGCAAACCTGTTGTCTTTTTCAAATATAAAATGGAATTTAAGTCTAATCAATTTGCACTAATTACGTATTGATTATCAACTGCGTCCAAATACATTGATCATTCGTAGATCAGTCTGTGGGTAGTCGTTTCGTTAAACCAAAAATAGAGAGAAAGCTCAGCCGGTCTGTCTTCCGAAAGATCCCAGAACAAGATTGCTTTTGATTTATTTTTAGAGAATAAAAGATTAAAATACACAGTTTTTATTGATAAATATGTATAGGATGGGTGTGTTTGTATGATTTTGTGTATTCTCTAGAATTCGTCGGCATCATCCAGCTCATCGTCGCCCAAAAGGTGCTCTTCTGAGCCATCGTAGTCTTGCAATAATACGCCTGCTTGTTCATCTTGACCGAGAGCGCTATAATCTCCATTTCTTCGGTTTCGAGAAAACAAAGGGGGAAATCTAATATTACCAAGCATTTCGGTCACCTCTGAGATAGATCGAGGGAAGGGAATGTGGGAAAGAATACCAATAATGGCTACCGGCACAACAAAAACAGAAGCTACTACTTTGGCCAAAATAGGATTCGAAAGTAATTTGGACCTTGTTTGAGTGCCATTTTCCGGAAGACGAATGCGCCCCCTATAAAACTTGTTAAACTTCAAAAAAAAAAAAAAAAAAAAAAAAAAAACACGAATTGAACTTGCCTAAAGCTACCACGTTTGCGCAATTGAAGCACCACAAAGAGAGCAATAGCACCTACAATAGGCAAGATAATAAAGGCTATCCAGCCATTACCACTGCCACCACCAGGCTGCTTTCTGCCAGGACACATTACTTTTTTTCCTAATCGACTGAATTCTTCTCCTCCTTCGCACGTGGAAGCAGCAATAATACGATAGCTATAAGAAGCATCAGCGCCTTTTTTTTTCTTTTGTATTGTTTTTTTTCTCTTTTACCCTGAAGGTTCATAGTAATAGTCTATAGTGCCATCACAGCTGGGTTGAAGTGGCTTAAGTCCAGGCACCAAAACACACGTATTGTCGGAATTTCGAACATAATTATAGTCACTAAAAAAAAAATATTAATATCTACGTACGACCAGGACAAAGCTCATCTACCATTCAAAATCTTCTTCTGTACAGGCGCAGTTACGGATTTCTTCCCTGGGCTGAATTAGTTTTTCTCCAATATAGCAGTCGTGGTCTCTAATACGACGATAATAGGAAGTCTCGCGACCAAACAAACACTTTTCTCCTCGAGTGTCTTCAGGGCTCCAAAGCTCAAAGTCATCATTGTTAGGATTACTCAAATCCAACAAGCCTATAGCCATAGAACAACAACAACAACAACAACAAAAAAAGAAAGTTTAGTAACCAGAGGTAAAATAGTGTTACCTACATTTGTTACGACGAACAGGAGAAAAGTCGATATGAATGGCCATGGTTTTTCCGTTTCTTGTACCAAACAAAACGTATTTTTGACTAGTACCATCAGGTTGTGTGATGATGTCTTCTACTATCATACCAGATCCTCGATTTGCAAACTCATAAATATTCCAGGTCAGTCCTTCATCCATAGTATACTTGACCACATGTGTGGGTTGTTCGCTGTCTGCAAGAATCAAAAGGGATCCTTGATCGGCAAATTCCCAGATGTGAGCGCCTTTGCCAATCTCGGACCAGGTCTTGCCTGCATCTCTTGTCAAGAACATATCGCCGTTACGATAGTCAGTCAGATGGTCACCAACGTTGCCTACACCTATCATAAGGCCAACAGCGCTCGACAAACTAAATAGATCGCGTGTGTTTTTGCGCTCCGAATAGCAATGCAGATTCAGTTGACATTTTTCGCATTCATAGGCACGTCCTTTGCTGTCAGCATCAGGAGCCTTGATAGGATTCCAATGAGCCCCTGCGTCTACTGTGATATGGGTTGAAAGCATCTTGCGATCGCCACGGTTGGCTTGGTTGGAGTTGGTAACAACGTTGGCCAATGCAATGCCTTCAATGCCTTGCATCTTTTCAAAGTCAACAATACCTTCCGAGTTACGGTTGGCATATTTTAAAGAGTCAACATAGTATGTGCCGTTGGAGTTTGAAGTTAAAATGCTACCATATTCTCCACCTCGTGTGGGGTTAGTGGTAACATGGATCCATAAGGAATTGGCAGACTCCATAATAGTAAATGCCTATCAAAAAGAAAAATGAGACAACCTTTGCAAACTATCTTTATGTACCTCAGGCGACAAATCGGCATTGGCAGGAAAAGAAGCAGGGGCAAACGTCTGTCCATCAATACTAACTATTAGCTGAAGTCCAGTTCCACTTTGTTTGGAAGCGGCAACAACCATATACTTGCCGAAAACTGTAACGCCCACAATATTCTCCTTGACTACCTTCTTATTGTGGAAATAATCTCGAGAAGAGATAAGATGGAGTGGGGAGCCAAAAAGTGACATTTGATTTCCTGACTGTTGGCCATATTGCTCACAAAAGATGGAATCACGATCCGTTTCTTTAATTTTGCCTTCTCTGCCCCATATACAGCCACGAACGTAGGTGGCAATACGAGCCCAGTTTTTACCGGCGTCATGCGAGTAAAATGCTTCAGAATGACAACTCGATCCAAAGCCACTATCACAATCTTTTTCTCCTATGTAAATCAAATACCTAGAGTCGTCGTTGTGGAAGTTCATCACAGCACCTTGAAGGTTCATCAAAGGGCCTACAGGAACTCTAATTTCTCCAAAGTTGCCACCTTTGTCAGATGTCATAAAGTGAGTAGTACCTTCGGTAATGAAATAAACGAATCGATCGTAGTGAGGGTTTTGATACATGGATATGATGCGATGATTAGGGAACAACTCTTTCCAGCTAAAGCCGTCATTGCTACTAAGCCAAATCTTGCCATCCATAGTGCGGACAATGACACGGTCGGTATCGCTAAAATAGATGTAGTCCATCACGCGGTCTGTGAACTCAAAGCGACTCGAGATAACATCACCTCTATCGCCACAGTCCATCTGAATAGACTTTGAAAGATCAATACCTCCAGTACAAGTGCTCTTGGAAATCTTCTTGTAGCCGGAGCGGCCTGTGAACTTATCCCCAGCCTCACAGCGAGCTGGTCTATCAGGGTGTACACCTGCGCTAACGCACTTTTCATCCAGACGCCAGAATCCAAAGTCGCATTCAAAATCGGTCTCACGGCACTCGCAGTTTTCCAAGATAACCTCGGGCTCATATACTTGGGCATCAACCTTACATTGACGGTCCTTTTTACGACGCCAGTAAGCTGTCTTTTTACCCAACAGACAGGCGTCATCGTTATCCTCATCCTTGGGAACCCAACGCTCAAAGTCGCTTCGTGATTCGTCATTCTTATTGATGACACACTTGGGTTGATTTGCTTGAGAAAAGTCGACGGTGGTCACTACAGGAGATCGCTCGCCTGAGCGTAAATGGCCAATGATAACAAATCGAAGGGTAGAAGAGTTAGGATCAGTAGTAAGCGTCTTGACACGTATAGGCTCCGATGAAAAAGCGTAGGTATGCCAGTTAGCGCCTTGGTCCCAGGAATAGGACATTTCATTTGTTGGCCCTTCATCGTTAATCAAAGCTAGAATGGAACCTTGATCGCCAAATTCATATAAGTGTTCGCCATCGCGGATCTTAATCCAAGTATGTCCACCGTCACGCGTCATGAATGTATCGCTTTCGCTGTATTCTTTCATAAAAGGCCCAACATTACCCACGCCCATAGCAAGACCGGGTGCACCCACTGAGGAAAAGATAGCACCCACACCTTGGATGTCAGAGCGACTATGGAGATTGAGGGTACAGTCCTTAGTGTCACAGTTCATATTATTAGGGGGCGAGAGAGGGTGCCATGATCCACCATCGTCCCAACTGATCATGGTGCGCACTTGCTTCGACTTTTCAGGGTGACCAATCAAATCTACTGTATTCCACACTTGGTTAGCCAGAATGATTCCATCAATGCTTTGGAATTTCTCAAAATCAACAAAACCAGAGCTCGCGCCGTTGGTATTATCAAGAGACATATGGTAAAATGTGCCGTTTTCATTCGATTTGTAAAGGGTACCAACCGCCCTCCCAGAGCCCATATTTTTAAATATATTCAAAAGAACAGAGTGTGTAGTGGATTGTAAAACAGTGAAGGTCTAGAATGAGGTCAGTATAAACATATCTACATGTGCTTGCTGTCACTTACCATACGGCTTACGTATTCGTTGGGCGGGAATTGTGCTTCAGCAAAATTCTTACCATCGATACTGGTGTGCAAAGTGAGCTCACCTTTATCAGTAGATGCTACAGCCATAAAATCCTCTATTACAAAAAACTCTACAATTTTTTCAAAGTAAACGTTTGTTGTATCTTTCAAAAAATTCACGCGGACTAAGCTCAGATCGCTTTCTGGCTGGTTCTTATCATATGCTGAGCAAAAGACAGTATCTTCTTCAACCTGGAAGTGAGCATCGCGTCCAAAAATACACTTGCCAACATGCATATCTAAAGCAGTCCAGTCGCCTCCGTGATTTCTAGACACATAGGCTTCATTGTGAGCTAAAGAATCCTGTGCGTCACCTATGAATAATAACCAATCTTTCTGAACAGGATGGAAATCCAAAACATCAGGCGAAGAGATGGTTGGGGGGGCTGGCGTTTTGATCGAGGACCAAGTTGCACCTTGATCCTCAGTATAGCGAAGGCCGTCTTTTAGAATAGCATAGGCTCTTTTCTCGTTGAACTCATGCATGACCAAACTCGAAACATACCCATCATTTTCAAGTACGCGTTTCCACGACATACCTTGGTTTTCAGCTCGCCATACTTCGCCTGATTGCAGACGAACTAAAACGTATTCTGATTTTTTGAAATACAAAAACTGTTCGATCTCGCTTCTGAATTTGATTTGATACTGTTGGATTCCTTTGTCAGCAGGCAAATATGCATTTCCGCTTACTGAGGGCACAACCCCACTAGTGTTGTCTCCGCATCTGCGTTTGACAGGCTCGTCTAAGCGGTTGTAGTTGGGGGGTATACATGTATTGCCAGGCACAAGGCGGTACCCGCTAGAGCCGTAATAGGTGTCGTCTTTGGATCTACATTCAGAAGACGGGATTCGATCAGGACCAACACGAGTACAGTCTCCGTTAGAGTTTCGCAAAAAATTATAGTCGCATTCATAATCAAATTTGGTGCAAGCGCAGTTCTTGGTTTCTGTCTCTGGGTCTTGGAATTCACGACCCACATAGCAATCGCTCTGGGCCTTGCGACGGTAAAACATTTGTTCGTGTCCCATTAGACAGTCAGGACCCTCGGTGATATCGCGCGCAAACCACTTTTCAAAATCGCTACGCGATTCATCTGGATCTAATCTACACTGACGGTTATAAATTGAGCTAAAGTCAAGCTGTATAGCTTGTACATTGGCTTCGGCAAATCGTGCGGAGCCAGCAATAAGAAGAAATTTACGAGATGTTGATTCAGGATCTGTTGTCAGTGCCCTAGCACGTACTGTCATACCCAAGTTCAATTGCTCCCTGTGCAAAAAAAAAAAAAAAAAAAAAAAAGGCTAAGTCTAGAGCCACATAAACTATAGACGGTTTTGCTTTACCAATGTGCGCCACGATCTTTACTCCATAGGACATGATCTGTATCTTTCTCATCATCTACCATAACAATCAATGTGCCCATATCGCCAAATTCGTACATGTGTGCGCCTTCGCGTACCATGTTCCAAGAGATACCCCCATCAGTAGATAAGAAGGTATCGCACTCATCATAACTCATCAAGTAAGGACCGTAGTTACCGACACCCATCAAAACACCCACAGCAGTTTGAGAGGAGGCAATTTGTCCAATGTTGTGATTAGAAGTCACGGAATGTAAATTCAAGGTACACTAATTGTAAAGACTTAGAGTGCATTCTTATATTTCTACGCTTAAACTGTACCTTGCCATTGCGGCATCCCATATGATTTCCATGTGTGTCTCTTACAGTGGTTATCTCTTTCCAACTTCCACCATCATCAAAACTAATACGTGTACGAACCAAGTGTTCAGCCATTTGAGTCTCTACTTGACGTGCGTTTATAATTTCGTTCGCCATCAACACGCCTTCCATTCCTGGAATACGCTCAACATCAATAAAGCCAGTGGGGTTTCTGTTGGTGTTTTCCAGCGATTTTGTGAAAAAGGTGCCATTCGAATTTGATTTGTAAAGGGATCCGTAACGGCTACGCTCACCTTCTAGTACATCAATTAGCAGAGAAGGGTTTGAGCTTTCTATAATAGTGAATGACTTTTCTTGCAAGCTAGCGCCTTCGGGAAATACAGCTTCATGCCAGATTTGGCCGTCAAGAGTCACGTAGAGCGACATATCTGTTACTTTTTTGTCTGGATTAGCCGCAGCCACAATGAAAGGGCCCACAGCGCTTACGTCTATCACTCCGTTTATAGGCTTTCCTTCTCCAAAGTCTACTACCTTCTCTGTTTGGAAAAAAGTATCGGATCGAACAAGATGATAGTCTTTACTGTCTGATGTAGGTTCAACACACATGATGTCATTTGTGGGGGCGTTTCGGAACTTGGAACTCGACAAACTCCAGATACACGAAGTAGCATGCTCACGTAACATTTGAGCTGAATCAAAGTTATCAAAGGTGTAAAGGTACTTTTCACATCCAAAAAGTTAGTAAATTATATAAAAACAAGCATAATAAAGAGCGTTGTACTTACAGTGCTTTGACATTCCATTCCCGTCCAGGAACCAAGTTTACAAGAAGTACCATGGAATAATATGTATCCAGAACGCTCGGCATGGAACGATAAATGGGGAGGTGAACCACCAGCTTCAATACGAGTTTGAAACTGCTGCCAAGTCTTTCCTTTGTCTGTTGTTTTCCAGTGTATTTTTCCAGGAGTTAAAACGTAAGCCTGAAAAGCATTAGTGCCAAGAAAAAACAACGTTAAACTTACTCTATTGTTATCGTAAGGATGTTCATACAAGAATTCGACTTCATTGCTGACATCCTGTATTTTGTTCCAGTCTTTTCCTTGATTTTCTGAGCGATACAGTAAATGGGAGTTGGAATCAAACCATAAAATAACCTATCAAATGTCTAAGCCCAACAGGTCTACTCTAATCAAGCTTACTTCCGAGTCCTTGAAATAGAAAAACTTGCTTGGTAGCTTGTCGAAACCACTTCGTGCGACACTTTGAGCAAAGACTTGCTTTAGACACAAAAGAGATAGTATAAAAAATAGGGCCAGACCCTTCAAGGTCTGCCAGTTATTCCTCATGTTGTATTGGTAAAAAGAAATATGTAGCTTCGCGTCGAATTACTTTTCTTTAAAAAAAATGAAAAAACTTGGAAAGAAATGCTTCGGTCCAATAGTCTCTCTCTCTCTCTTTTTTTTTTTATGTCTTTCAAGAGTGTTTTTTTTTTTTTAAAAAACAATGTTTTTGTGTAGAAAAGGCACCTAGCCCTCTTTCTAGACTGGTATAACAAAGCAAAAGTCACTCTTGCCAACGGCAATTTCGATTGGTTGTAGGTGTTTGAAAGGCAATCTGTGTATCTTTTTCCCACCAAAAAAAAAAAGTAGACGCATTGTTAGCTAAAACTGTCCAATAGTGAGCCGACATGTTAGGGGAACGAAAGTTTATTTAACATGTAAACAAAAAATATAGTGGAACACCAAGTCAAGTTGCCTCAAATAAAGCTATAGTATATTAATGTCTACCATACTATGCTGGCCTGCTTCGTGGTACCAAAAAGCCAAGATAAGCTTTAACAGCATTTGTATAGTGTGTACCGTGGATACATTGATAGTCTAAACAACTAAAGAAGTCTTATTGTTACATTGAGTGTTACTCATATTACTATTAAGATTCATTTTTATAGTTGATACACAGTTTGTTTTTACAACGTTTCATCTAAAGTAGCGCGTCTCTTAATCGGCTTTCTATTGAACAAGGTGAAGAAAAAAAATTGATTTGATGAGCGGTAAGGGTTACAAACAAGTGGAAACATCAGACAGCAGCTTTCGGTCATGTTTTCTTATGAGGTATAAAAACAGGCACTTGACACAAACACTCTAAAAAAAAGGAGTTATAAGCATAGTCACGTCTGTATAAATAAATAGTTGCATTCATTCAAACTGGCTTCAGAAAAAGACTAGGTTGTCTAGACTACTATCTTTTTGGCTTTGGATAGAGAAAGTACGACTCTATTTTTGTGTTACTAGAAGCGCCGCAATGTGTCGCAAGAATCGGTATTGATTGTTTAGCTTTACACCTCAAAGGCAACCTTTTCATAATTAGCTGGTTTCGCTTTGTTGATTGGCAGGATAATGGTTTTAAAGACCGATTAGCCCAGAATTAATTTTGAACATTTACTCTTTTTCCACCTATTCTATTCTTCATTACCCCTACTTCTTTGTATAGACATAATGGCTGAAGAAGAAGTGGACATTTACAGCGATTATGACTTTAATCTAGTATTTTTTTGAAAAAAAAAAAAAAAAAAAAAAAACAAACAAAGATGTAACCTAAACAATCTTTTTATTTATAGGGAGACGATCTCGAAGACATTGTTCAAGATGTGCCATTTAAGAAAAGATCAAGATCAGACAACGAAGAGAACAGGGATGAAAAGGTACAGAAATGAACCATGTACTTTTGTCTATCTAAACTGTTCTAATTCTGTGGCTCACTTAGTTATTGAAAACACCTAAACACAACGAAGAGCAGAAACCAGGTGAGAATAAACTGTAACCACCCCATTTGAGGAGACTTATAAAAATAAAAGGGTCTCAGAAGATACAAACTACAACACAAGCATACCAAGTTCACAGGCATCAACCCCAACATCAACAAGTGCCTACATCATTGACACAATTACGAGGTATATCTAATCAGCCTACCAGTAGTATTTATTTAGGGGAACTTCATTGGGTAACCCAAAATCAGTAAACCAGAGTACTATAGTAACAAATACAATATAGTATACAACTGATAATGATGTTCGAGAGCCATTAAAAAAAGCACAACTGATAGAGCACCTTAAAGAGTTAACGTTTTTTGAAAACAAAATGAATGGAAAATCCAAAGGGTAGGCATATTCATTTGTTCGGTTTAGCTATTTACTAAAACATCTATTTGTTTCAAAGAATTGTTTTTCTCAAATTCGAAAATGAAGACCACGCTTCTCATGCAAAAAACATATTTGAAAGAACGTAAAAAGTTTTAGTAGCATCTTTGGTTATCTGTTTCCTAATTTTACACTGTATGTATCTATATATACTAGAGAATTCGACCATAAGCGAGTTTATGCTCTTTATACAACAGCGCCCAACCCGTTCAAACACCTTCCTAAAGGTAATGCGTCTTACACTTTAAAGCTCGTATTAAGTTATATAAACATATACATTCTACATCTGTAAAAAAAAAAAAAAAAAAAGAATCTAACAACAAGACAACAAGAAACCCGCCCAGCACCACAGCTAATATTCCCAGAATGGGCAATGCAACTATGAATTTTGGATTCAATCCAGGTATGCCATATTTTCCTACTCCTGGTGTACCACCCAATATGCGAATGTATAACGAGATGATGATGCGTGGAAATATGAGAGCCAACAACGGAAGGGGAAGAAACGGACCCAACTTTAACCAACCCACTAATACAGGCAATAGCATGTATATCAATCCTGCTTTCTTTGATCAACAACAACAACAATAACAATACTAGCGGAGTGTAAATAATTTGGCTGGAAGAAAAAAAAAACAGAGTTTTTTAATAAAGAAAAATACCGAAAGATTTCCACCCCTTCTCTTAAAAATCCACTTTAGCCATGGTTAAGTTCATTAAAGCTGGAAAGGTAAATTATCCTTTAACGTCTGAGGAAAGAGAGTGATGGATGAACGGTTAATTTGTATGGATGGATGATTCGAAACTATGGATGAAAGAGATATATGGAGAAAAAAAAAGTGTGTGTGTGTGTGTGTGTGTGTGTGCCGACAAAAAAAAAAGACGGAAACAAAAATGGAGCAATGCGACAAAGAGATTTCATTCAGTAAACATCAAACTCAACCACTATGTAATAGGTTGTTGTCATCCTTCAAGGACGTTATGCCGGTAAAAAGGCTGTTGTCGTCCGTAGTATGTATTACATCACCCAACATTATCAAAATTCGTCGATAACTCATCACCTACATTAGACCACGACGAAGGTACTAAGGATAGACCTTACGGTTATGCCGTCGTTGCTGGCGTCGAGCGCTCTCCTCTTAAAGTTACCAAGTCTATGGGTAAGAAGAAGGTTGCCAAGCGCTCCAAGGTCAAGCCTTTCGTTAAGATTGTCAACTATAACCACATGATGCCCACTCGGTAAAGCAACGCTCAATATTATAGTATATTAACATATTACAATCAGTTATGCTTTGGAATTAGAACAAATCAAGGGTACCATCTCTGCTGACACTTTCAAGGAACCCACTCAACGCGATGACTCCAAGAAAGTTATTAGAAAGTTGTTCGAAGAACGTTACCAAACCGGAAAGAACAAGTGGTTCTTCAGCAAGCTTAGATTCTAAGCACTTTAAAACACAAATAAAGAACAAATCAACCCCATATACACATACACAAATCTATAAATATATCTATTGGAAGAGACTTGTTTTTCGATTAGTGTACACATTCACAGTATAGAGTATTTTATGAGAAAAAAGTTTATTGAGACAACTCAAGAATAGCTTTTACTCTTGATTCTTGTCCTTCACAAGCTAGATAACCATTACCAATGGTGCTTCCAATGAATTCTGTCAACTCCTTTTGAAGATCTTGTGAGATACAGTCCTCCATACTGTCGTCTGTACCGTCTTGCTCAGTAATATGAATCAGCATATTCTATGATACAGGCTTAGAAATGGTGATCGGTGAAGGGTGTGGGTTTCAGTATTTTTGCTTACCAAAAGAGCCTCTTTGCACTTCTTAGCCTCCTGTACTCGAAGGGGGTTTGCACTATTAAGCGAGTGATCTAAACAGTTTTCGGCATAGAATTTAATATTTGGTACCACCAAAACGCGCGTTACTTCTGTTCCAATCCCATCTAAGCCAACTATTGCACCGTATTGTGTAGTAAGAGGGCGCCCTGGATCCAGAAATGCTCTCAACAAAGTCTTTGTAATACGAGGCTGTAATGTATGGTATGATTTTCCAAAGCGATTGCAAATATAGGCAATTAGGGATGCTGCACGACGACGTGTTGACCAATGGTTTTGTTCTTGAGGATTCTCGCAGATTGTTTTACCAACCAAGCAAGATAAAAGAGGCGGAATAAGTTGATGAAGCTACGAGGAAAGCAGTTAGGCTAGCTGCCTATCTTGAGGGAAACTTACGTATGGTTCAATAAAGAGATGCTTATTGTTCAATAAAGCATAGGCCATAGATAGCATTACTTCTAAAATATCTAAGCTCTTATGGTTTTGTGCTACCTTTTTGTGAATATGTTGAACAAAATATGGTAATAATTGATGAAGGCCGGGATCAAGTCGCAAACTTTCAAATGCTTGAGACTGTAGTCGCTCATTTTCGCTCAGTATTGCCTCTGTTATTCTTTCAAAGTACATTTGGAGTTCTTTTGATAATACATGTTTCACGAGAGGCTTCACGTTTACTTGGTCTGTAGTAATGCCGTTGGAGCTTGTATGTGCTTTGTTTCGTTTAGACAGCAATTCCGCTTTCGCATCTATTCCTTTTTTTAGCTTGTGAAATCAGTTTTATATGGCAATTACCGCTAGGTGTAGGGTTCTGAGGAATAGCAGGCTGCACACCCTCAATAGCAAGCCAATGAGCTGTAAAGGTTACATCCAAAGGGATTTTGGGTAAAGGCTTATTTAAAACAGTGTCAAAGTCGATTTCCTCATCTTCATCAAAGTAGATTTCAGTTGAGTTCAAAGTAGTTTTTCTGAACTTGGGTGTATCCCCATTCATATAACCGTAAAGGGGCTGATTTAGTTTTGGTGTAGATTGTTTTGTTTTTTAAAGAACGGAACTGTTTAAATAGGACGTTTCATACACGTATTGCTACACAATTTACTTCAACATTTTTTACACGGAGTGCCGAATTGATATCGTCTACAGTTAATTTTGTTCTTTTCGAATGTCTCATGAACTTGGTCGCTTCCTTCATTCAAGTAAAAAATTTGGCTGATGAGTTGACTGTTTATGAACAAACATTTTCTCTCTAGCTCTTTTATGTGATTCTTACTTGGATGAGTTCATGTATTCTGTATTCAACATCCTGTGCCAAAGCTGTTGTTGTTTCGTCCTTTAGATTAGATATTCCTAGTGACTCTCCAATATTCTATGTAGAAAAAAGTTGAGTAAAAACTCAGTTGGCATACCCTAAAAAAAAATACCTTGATAGTATCTTTTGGAAATACACTCATGCTTAATTATCTCTTAGCGCGTTCTCTTTATTGAAAAAAAGGACAGAAGAAACCGAGTTTAATTTTTTCGTTTTTTTAAACTTCAGATTCTTTCAAAAGCCACCTATCTCTTGATAACTTTTTTTTCTTTTGTCTCTAATAGAATGGCAAACATTGAAAATTTCTTGCAAACTGGGGCAGCTCTTTTCAAAGAAAACAATTACGACAATGTGTTGTCCGTAGCACAAGCACTGATAGAGTGTGGCAGTTGTTCTCGCTGCATTCTGCGTTTTCTTGGCTGCAGCCAGCAAACACTTTATGCTATTGAAGAGAAAGTAAATACTAGCGGGCTTTGGGGATAATAGTTATTAATAGGAATTTTTGTACATAGGAGCTATTTACACAATGGAGTGCTTTAATAACAAAACACCTGTCGAAACCACCTGTCAAGACGGAAGGATTATGCGTTGCCTGTTTAGGATCACTACAGCACATTGAAGAATATGTGCCTCGTGCGTTCGAGAGCTTAGTTGCAGAAACATATCAAGTAAATGATATTTCTTTGAGCTGTACCTTGCCTGTTAGTACTTTGATTCGAAATCATTTGCTAAAGTTTTATTTGAAAGACAAAGGTCTTACATACACTGGACTTGATGATGAGGGCTTTGTTAAGGATCCGAAAAACATTTTCAAAAATTTCTTGGGAGAACATATCGAAAAAAATTCACAATACAAAGTAGATAACGAAGCTGGTTTTCGTATGGCAGTTGTGCTAGATCATGAAGCCTCTTCGCAAGAACATATGATATTGGCTCAGTTGGAAAAGCCATTATTGAAAATCAAAACTATTAGACAGAAAAGGAGAAGAGTGGTAGTGGGTGATTCCAGACAGTGCATTAGTTATGCGCTCTTAAAACTGGACCCTGAAGAAGCCAAAAAGTAAGGAAATTAGATTCACCCATTAGTTTGCTAAAACCTCTACGTTAAGAGTGACATCTATCCCCCCTTCAGTTCCTACAGAGAAGCCCACTATCAGCAGCGTTACGTTCACCAACACTTCCACCTATGTAGGTGGGCGATACTTGAAGTTTTCTAGAGAATACAGCCAGACACCTTGGAACGTTAGAGGAGCCAAGTTGACAGAAAACTCTGTGTCTGAATGCTTTGAGCTTATAAAGATTCGTCATAAAGCGGACGATGCCAAATTCTGTACAGCAGGTCGTGAAGACGCCAACGTACGTATGCTGGGTACAGGAAGACCTTTCTTTCTTGAGTTAATCAACCCAAGGATACCCCGCTTGACTGATCAAGAATATCAAGAACTTGAAAACGAAATCAATGAATCTCCTGAACATAAAAACTCAGTCCAAGTGAGACACTTGACTTATATTAAACCGTAATACTTTCTTTTTTTTTTAAAAAAAAAAAAAGACACGGTTAAATAACAATTTCTTTTCTATACATATAGTAAAGATACAAAAATCATCAAGGAGGGTGAAGAAAAGAAGACCAAAAAATATAGAGCACTTGTGTGGCTTTCTGAACCTCTGACTGATGAACTGACTCAACGCATTAATGAAGCTGGGAGCAAAGTGTGTCCGATTATACAAAAAACACCTGTTAGAGTGTTTCAAAGAAGAGCAGCTATTGACCGCCCAAAGACTATCTATGCCGCAAGCATTGTCCGAGTCAGTGATAAGCCAGAGGAGGCACACTTTGGTGTCTATGAGATGCATGCTCAAGCTGGTACATATATCAAAGAGTTTGTACACGGCGATTTGGGCCGAACACAGCCTAATTTAGCCAACCTTGCTGGTATTCACTCAGCAGATCTTCTTGAGTTGGATGTAGTTGATGTAGATTTGGTCTGGCCACCTGTTAGTAAAGCGACAATGAATGAAAACAATAAACGAGTATTAACAAATGATGCTTAAGTTTGCATCTCTTCTCTAACAGCTTTATTAAAATCTTCGGGGTTTTCTAAATACATATGATGTCCCCCTGATGCAATTCGAATTATTTTGACCGGCACTTTCATGTTTTTCTTGGCATCTTCTGCTGCTTTGTAGTCCATCCAATCTTGTTCACCATAAATAAATACAGTAGGCATCTTTAAATTTGCTAGGCGATCAATCAAAGGTTTTCGGGCAAAGGCTCCAGGTGCTAAAATAGCAGCTAAAGCATACTCCCCTGATCCATTGGATGAGGTGATGTGGTATCTAACAATAAAGTCAATTGAGTTTCTACTCCCCATCCCCTGTTTTTTTTTTTTTTTTTTTTTTTTTTTTGGAATCCAACTTACAAATAATCGTAGAAGTCGTGTTGTTCTGATTCAGATAAATGAGCAAAACGCCTTGAAGTGTAAGAATGTACAAGACGAGGGCCAAAAGGACCAGTCATACGTACAATTGACATTGGAGTAATATTTTTATTCCATAGATAGGTAGCCCATGCTGGTATTTTTCTTCTAGGAGGATCAACAGGCTTTTCTCCTTCTTGAAAGTTGGTGCTGATTTCCTCTGCTTCTTTTTGCAAAGTTTCTTGAGGATTGTTAGGTTTTGTTATTGTTTCCGGAGGCGGGTTAGGAATTCCAGCTAATCTAAATGATTAGTTTACCCAACCTTCTTGTTTCTAAAAAAAAGAAAAAAAAAGAAAAAAGGCTGCTAACTGTAAGTCTACCTGGGGAAACAAGAATAAGTTTTTCAACTCTTTCAGGGTATTTGAGTGCATAACAGGCAGAGAAATAACCGCCCAAGGAGTGACCAAAAAGCGTCATTTTGTCTAATCCCACTTTCTTTCTCCAGCTCTCCAAAGACTCTACAAAGTGGTCTTCGACATTACTTACTATATCATCCCATGTTTGATTGGATTTCTTGAGAATCGTCCATTTTGGTCTTGAGCTATTACCCATTCCCGACCAGTCTAAAGAAAACAGCCTCCACCCAGGTGCTTGTGATAATTCTTGATAATTTCTGTAAAAAAACGCAAGTCCGGCACCATAGCCGTGACAGATGACAAGGTTTTTTTGCCCGCTTTCTTGTTGTATAATTGTATCTAGATTGTCTACCCTTTCTGAATCAAACTGATAAGGCTTGTCCTGCCCGGGTTTCTGTGCGATATACAAAGTGTTTATCTGGCTTTTTCCTTCGTCATCCACCGGAATACGACCCATTCGAGCTAATGTAGGTATCTGGTTTGTAATTCCTGGTAAGGCGTCGTAGACTCGCTTTACGATACGAGCCTCTGCAATATCTGCAGTTTTTGAAGATCTTTGCCACCAGTTTTTCATAAAGTTCATGTAGGTAGTAGGAGGAATAACAGCTGGTAATGGGCTTATTTTAGGAAGATTGCTTGGACTTTCCATTGTCTAGATATTCTTTTAAATTGTTTTGATGAAAGAAAAGGATTTGCAAATTTGATAAGTTCTGGTTTTAAAACTCTTGTCAATTTCCAAAATTAGAAAAAAACACGTAACGTCAAAATTTATGGTCAGTCAAGCGTAGAGCAGCCTGTTTTCATTGAGACTCAATCTGCTCCTCAAATAGGCATAAGATAATACGACTACGCATGTTTTAAAACATGTATGTTCAAAATCTATAGTGGCCTTTTGAGCCAAAAAGCAATCGCGTAGATAAAAACAAGAAGCATGTATAAAGTGTAATGAAGGCTGAGCTTCAAGAAGATACACAACTGAGTGCGCTTTATCGCTGTACTACAGAGTGAATATGATTGTGATTCCCACTTAAACATTTATAAACGATCACTTGAGTTATTGATCCATGTTGTTATATAGAGGCAAGAGTGATTTACGATTTCATGTTTTTTCTCTTGCTAAAGAACGTTTTGGGTATAACCTTTAAGCTTAGATTTATGTTTTGTGACTGAGCGAATTTTTTCTATATTTTCTCTATTTTTAGCTGCGCTTACGTTTTTTTCCTTATGTACCTTTGAGTGGCGAATCAATGGATTTTATTCAACCGTTCTACGCAAAGAGGCTATTCTACGCAAAGAGGCTATTCTACATCAATGAGAATCCACATAAATCTTTATGCTTGGAAGCGGTGGACTGCTTTTCTGGGCAAGAGTCGTTTCTTTTGTATAAAAAAGAAAAAGAAAAAACACCATAACCCAAATTCATGGTATTAAGCCCCTATTGTTCTTGTTTTTTTTTTTTTAATAATGAATAATTTTGATGTCAACAACCAAAACATCACTCGGCGCACATTTACCGACATAACAACCACAAGCTGAAACCTTTTTAAGGATTCTGAGCGCCCAGGTCATAAAAACACCAACCAATATTGCAAAAAACTAGTGTCATATTCTTTATTGAAATAAAAGAGAGCAAGTCATCGATACTGTGATGTAGCAAAGCATCAATAAGTTTTTTCTTTTAGTTTTTTTTTCTCGTCAATACATATATGTACTGGTCTGGCATAAGACGAACTAAATCTGTTGAGCTATTCCCCAAATGCTCTTGAAACAAACTGAAGCTGCTACTGTTTAATCCTTAAACCTCATATGTCAGTAGCCCGGTAAGAAGTTGTAAAACAAATACATTGCTAACTTTCAAAGTAGATTGGAAACAGTTGATAGAACATAAAACTACCAGCACAGACCATTTAGAGTAAATGTTGTACATGCCAATCGTTTCCAGGGATCTTGAGCAACATGGGCCTGGTTTGTCGATGAAAACAAATAACATCGTACAGTATCCGAATTTACAGCTTGACGCTCATCCAGAGTGAACTTACGGGCATTTGTGGCTAAATTAAACAGCTATCAATCTTTGAGGGGGGGAAAGCAGTTAATACTGCAGACCAAAGGTACTTTTTTAACTCTAAAGGTACAGTTTCAAGAGTATCTGTTATTGTTACCTTTACACAAAATTTTATCTTTTTGAAGGCTGTTTTTTTTTTATTTTATTTTTAAAGAACTCTAATGATTATCTTAATTCTGTCTATTGTCTTTCTTTCGAAGCAATTGAAAATAAATACGACCGCATAAAGACTCAGGACAGTTCTTCACTGATCTTGAAACTCGTTCCTTTTTTCAATCAAGTTTTTTGTTGTTTTATATTAAAAGGCCGAGATGTTGCACACAGACACACACACAAAAAGAAAACTAACATCTGTATACTTGTTCTTTTCTAATATTTTCTTTCGATCTTTTTTCTCTTTTTTTTTTCATCTTCAAACAACGTTCTTTTCATTTTTTTCTTGAAAAAAGTTAAATAATGGAGGCTTTTGTCACACTTGTTGCTACAGATTCCTATGCTTCAGGTGCTTTAGTCATTGCTCACCGTCTTCGAGAATTAGGTTCAAAGAAAGACCGTGTTTGTCTCGTCACTTCCAATGTTTCACCTGAAGTTCAAACTATCCTTTCCCAAGTTTACATAGTTATTCTAGTAGAAACTTTGCGCTCCCAAAGCATAAATAATCTTGAACTCTTGGGTAGACCAGACTTGGACATTACGTTTACAAAAATGCACGCCTGGCGACTCGTTCAATACAAAAAAGTAGTTTTTCTAGATGCTGATGTCTTTCCGTTTCAAAATATCGACGAGTTGTTCGATAGACCATCTTTTTCTGCTGCACCAGATGCTGGCTGGCCGGACTGTTTTAATTCTGGTGTGTTTGTTGCTGAACCTTCAAATTCTGTATATAACGATTTATCAAAACTTGCTTCTGAAGAGGGATCATTTGATGGTATGTTGAAATCAAATAAAGTTGAAACAATATATATATATATATACAAAGACTGTGGTATGTGTTTTGTACGTGTTAAAAACGGTGTTTAGGCGGAGATCAAGGGCTTTTAAACACTTACTTCAGCTCATGGCCCGAATCGCCCTCGCACAGACTTCCATTTACCTTCAACACTACCCCAACCGCGCAATACGGGTAACTATCTTCACACTCTGTTTTTGCTTTTTTTTTTTTTTTGAAGTTCAATATAAAGCAGGCTCTAATGCTCAGGTAGGTATGCGCCAGCACAAGTACAATATGGACATAAAGTAAATATTGCTCATTTTATTGGACAAAACAAACCGTGGAAGTATCAAAGATTTGCTGACGGAAAAATATTACCTATGGGTAGCGCCTGGGAAGGGACTAAAGATATGGTTCAGGCCTGGTGGAATACATGGGACAAGTATTTTGGGAAGGTAGATTGGAAGACTTAACGATTAATGTGGTCCCAATATTTTACTATTTAGATATCCCCTTATCATTTACTTTCAGGCCATGCTAGTCGTTTTGATAGCGGCTTTCAGACACGTCCTATTGTATCTCTCAATGAGATTATCGAGAACGCCTGGGAAAATGAAAAGATTGATACTAGCAAAAAAGTAATCAATCCCATGCCACCTGTATCTACCATCACTATGACCCAGCCTGACTGGCTACAAGAAGAGTTGAAGCAAATAGCAGAGCAGGTAAGATTGTCGCTTTTTTTATATCAACATATTTTTTTATGAGCAAGTCTTCTGAATATTAGCAGAATAATAAGGGGTTTATGAAGCCATATCAGAAACCACGCCAGCACGTAAGTCAGGAGCAGTACTCGATGATCCAATGGGACCCTGCTTATGAAGAACCTCCAAACACTGGTTCTCTAGGGGCTGATATTCCCGACTTGTCCAGTTATAAAAATGTGTGGGACAAGTCTGCCCATGACCAAAAACAGCATATCTGGGTTGCACCTGTACTTCATCCTGAGCCTGAAATCATGAAGAAGCCTGAGTATGCTCATCTTATAGAAAAAGATCGAGAAGAAAAGAAAAAAGAGCAGCACAGGATAGAGCAAGAAAAAGACATCTCACAAGCTCACATCCACACGAGAGAGCAGGTTCAAAAAGAAAGCCATCAAGACTTGTCTTATCAAGATCATCATCGTCATCGTCATCAGGAAAGCCTTAGTGAGATGAGCATACCTAATCCTACAGAGGTTCATACAGAGGAACACGTCTCTAAATCTGGTGCCTTTCCTTGGGAATCTAACCCTGCTCACTTTCCTTTGCCTACCCGTATCTGGCAAGATGAATCGCATCAATATCATGGTAAAATAATCCCAATTTATACAAAGAAGCATGTTTATATCTGATTTTTATTTGTTTGGTTCTCTCCAGCAGAAGAACAATATGAGGAGCCAGAAGAAAGCTCAGCTAATCTCAAAGATACTCTTGATGGACATACAAAAGAACAGGAGCATAATACACAGATAGAAACTCACCAACAAGGGGAACACCAACAAAAAGATGATGATGAAGTAGTTGACAAGTATGACACAGTGCGTTATATTTCTGAAGAAATTGAAGTTGAAGAACAACCACGCTCTGAACCTAAGATAAACAAAACTAAAATGTAAATACACCGTTTTTTTTTATCAAAGCAAAGATCTAACATTCTATTGATAGTGAAAAAACCATTAAACTTCCAGAGCCCCCTATTGTCAACGAAAGTACAGGATTGTTTGCTATAGATGAACCTTTGACACCTTCTGTTCAGTCAAGAATTGGTGAATTCATTGCCACTTTGCACTATGAAGAAGACCACGATTTCAGCGATCGAGATTTGATTCCCATTAATTTCAAGGCCTCCAGTAGGCTACAATCTGGAACATATACACCGTCGCCTTTAATCAGTCGTAATGCCAGTAGAGCTGGAAGTCGATCAGGAAGTCGACCAGGAAGCCGGCCAGGAAGTCGACGCTCTAGTGTAGCATCCAGTCGCCGAAATTCTCTTCCGGGAAGTGCACAAAAGCGGCCAGATATTACGATGCAACCTTTAGCTGACGTTGAACAATCTGCGAAACTTTTTGCATCAGATAAAGTTTCTGCTTTCAATCAGAAAACACCCTATACATCTGCTGCTGTAACACCTGCTTATGTTGCTAGTCCAGCACTAGAAACCACAGAGTACTTTAATGAAGCAATTTTTGCGGATGAAGAAGGCTTTTATCAGCCTTCTTCCTATTGCTTAAACGACTCACTAGATCTTGTTTACCAAACTGGTAGTCCCAAGATATGGAACCCTATGGATGCTCTCACCCGACTCAAATCTCAAAGTGAAAGTATGGTTCTTAAGCAGTCGTTGACAGAAGCTCTTAACAAAGCAGCCAAAGAGCAAGAGGAATTGGAAAAGCTAGAAGCCCTTGGATCAGCTAAAAAAACTTTTAAATCCGTATGGAATGTTGATGATGACGAATGGCCCAACATTGCTTCCGGAAACTCTTCCCCTCGTACACCCATCATACGAGACATGAACTCCAACCTTTCACTGGAAATTGAGCATGAAAAAGAGAGATATCGACAACAGAGAGAGTCTCTCAAAATTACAGAGCCTCATAATGCTGTGGCTACCCTTTTAGAGGCTGAATTAGATCTTTCTAGTGGAAGCTTATTCAAAAGAAGAAATTTTGATTCAAAAAGCTCAAATAACTTACCCTCTCAACTTAAGCAGCCACAGATAAAGAAAGTACAACAGCAATCAAAACCGTTTGTGCAATTACAAGCGAAAGAACCTGTTGAGGAATTCCAACCCAGCTACTTTAGTGACGATATAATCAAGGAAGCACAAAAAAGATTCAATTCTTTAAGATATGATCAAGATCAAACTCAAATGGATGAGACATTAGCTTTTCCTACCGGTGAATCCTCCTCAGCTCCAATGTCTGAAAGTACCTCCCATAAACATCAAACTTCGTCAGGTTATACATTTGAAAGCAAAAGTTATCTTCCCAATTTTGGGTTCAACAAGCAACACAAACTTAAGATATACAAGACCGGATTAATTGAACCAGAGGTGTTGGCTACAATGAACAACGTTTCAGAAATTGAAGAAAATCCCATTTCTAGTGCAGAGACTGCTGAGAAAGCTATAGAAGTAGAATTAAAAAACAATACGAGTACTAAAGGCGAGGCTGTCGAAGACTGCGAACACGAAGAACTCCAGACAAAAACGACTTTGGCTGATGAAGGATGGGTGCGCATCGCGTATGAAGGCGCTCAGAAAGCACCATTGGACTTATGTCAATCATCAATCATTGAAGAAATGATAATCTCCGACACAGAGAACATCGAGGAGACTTTCAGAAATTTAAAAGAAAGCGCTACTGATACACAAACCAAGAAAGATACTTCTGTTACAAGAGAAACGGAAATTCGACATTTGGATGTTACAAAAAATAAAGAGTCAACAACAGAGAGTCAAGAAGAAAACCATGTTGTCATGAACAAAGAAATATCTAAAACGGTTGAGGATGAGCCCCCACAACAATCAATAGAGCAAAAGAAAACAGATGAACTAAAAGAGCAAAATACATCAAACAAGGAAACGTTGTTAGAGGCACAAATAACAGTAGAAAGAGAAGAAAAAATACCTCCATCTGAAACTGAACATTGCCACAAGGAAAACCATTTAACGAATACTGATGACAGCAAGGAAAAACTTGAAGAGGTAGAGGACGATAAAATGACAGAAGAGGAACTTTTAAGAGAAATACTTGACGGCAAAGAAAAAGAGCAGTCATCACTAGAGATCGAAGAAGTGGACACATCAGAATATCTCAGCAATGTACACTTTGGCATAGAAGTCTTTGAAGTAGACAATGAAACACAAGAGCTTACATTCCAATCAGAAGGGGTCGTTGATGTAGTTGATCAAGAATCTTTGGAAATAGAAGAAGACGAGTACCAAGAGACCGAAACATCTTTCTACAAACACCATATGGAAACTCTAGAGATAGACGAAGATGGCCTAGAAATGGAGTCAGCTGACGAAGAGCTTGTACTGGAAACAATTGATCTTGAAGAGGAGGAGGAAGATACAGAAGTCGTTGTACCAGATCCCAAAGATATTTTAGAAGTGGACGTAGACCTATCTGGCCAAAATCAAGAGACGCATCTGCATATTTCGGTTGACGAGAAAATCACAGAGATAGCAGAGAGAAATGAAGAAAGCTTGGACACTAAGAGTGTTGAAAAAGTAGCTCTTCACGTTTCAGTTGAAGATGATGTTCAGGGATTAAGCCAGGAGACGTATACCCGTTATGTATCTCAAGAGCCAGAGGCCGGTACTGTGAGAATTGAAAAGGAAATCATACATACGGAAGAAAGAGACTCACAAAGTCATAAAGACACCAAAGATCAAGGCCTTGAAGCAAAAGACACTCTAACTGCAGAAACTACAAACCCACACGTAAATGTGGATGTTGTAGAAATAAAAGCAGATATATCTGCATCAACACCAGAAATTGCTGAAGTTGATATTCAAAGCACAAGCTCCAAAAACAACTCAAAAGCAACTCTCTCTCAATCCAGGAGTGCAAATCTTGATACAATATCGGAAGACTCTGTGTCAGAATTTAAGGCTTTAGGAAGTTTCTTGGAAAAGCGCTCCATGAGCCTGGAGCCGATGAAAGTAATACATGAGTTTACAGAAAACGACATAGGCCTCATGGAAGGTGAATCGTTTACTTTCTATACAACAAGTGAGCCTCAAACAATGGATTATAGTGAAAGCACAGAAGAAAGATCAAAGCTGTCTAAAGCTTTTGGAAGTTCCAGATCTTATTCTGCAACTAGGTCAATGAGTTTCACCGAGGGCTCTCAAGGTCGACCTTCTATGCCGACTCGAAAACTGTCAATTACAGAATCCCTTCTTTCTTCAAGATTTTCATCATCATCCATTACAACGACATCTGTATTGGTGGAGGCCTTTGACAAACATGGCGATACTTCCAGCACTAAAAGTGGCATTATGAGCAGAGTGAGATCAAACACTAATTCTAAAGCTCCTTCTACTGCTTCTATAGATACATCGTCTATTTCATCGTTCACCCGTCCATCAAATGCAAATTCTAAGAATCTGTTCTCACCATAACAAGGCTTAATTTTTATAACTATTGATTAGTTAAATTGTATAAAATAAAGTAAAGGTGTTTACTTTTTTTTTAGAACTATTATTGAAAAAATACGACTTACATTGCCATCAATTGATTGTTTTTACAAGAGAGAGGTAACAATGTTTCTTTGGCATTGGATAGCCCTTGAGATTTTTTTTTACCTAAAGAGCATGCCTGTCAAAATACATTGGAAAGAGTCTATATTTGCTAAACTGTGGACAAACGCTTAAAAACATTTTTTTTTTCTTTATTGAGACAGTTGGGTCTATCAGTAGCTCAGCCAAGTTGCTAAAAGCAATTGAATTTGATATACATAGAATAAACAGGAAAACAGTGCAAAATGATACTACAAGATAAAGTTTTTTGATCTAGGCTGCGTTTTTTTTTTTAAAAAAAAAAACTAGGCTGGTTGCTCTTTTTGTTTATATAATTTGCTTTAACGCAGCTTTAGCTTGCCTCTATAACCTTTGTAGATACACATATTTATGCTGTGATGCTGAAACAAGTTTATAAGTTTGCAGCATTGACACGGCTGGTTACAATCACAATTGGCGCTTTGGCATACTATTTGATTGGAAGTTACGATTCATCAGCAGAAATTCAAACTAGATCATCCAACTTGCTAAATGCATTTTTGAGATGGGATGCGATTTATTTTTTACACATTGCAGAGCATGGATACATCTATGAGCAGGAAACAGCTTTTTTCCCGGTGTTTCCTCTCTTAGCCAGGTTACTGGCACATACTTGTAATTAATTGAATGGCCTAGCTAGTATATACTCAGTACTTTTTTTTTTTCTTTTTAGTATTTTCACCCCTGAAGGCTTTATTGAATATACAATCAGTTATTTTGCTTTCTGGGATAGTGATATCCAATGTTTCTTTTGTGCTAGCAGCTGGTGCCTTATACAAGTAAAAAAAAAAAAAAGATAGGCTGAGACGGAAACAAAGCAAATGTTGTTGACAATCGTCACATAGATTGACAGCTTACTTGTTGCCTCAGCAGCAAAAGAGATTAGCATATACATCCTCTATTGCATTTTGCCTATCGCCTCCTGCTATGTTCATGACTTCTTTTTATACAGAGTCTCTGTTTGCACTATGTAGTTTTACAGGCATGTACTATGTCAGCCAGAAAAAATACTTCTGTGCTGCTATTGTCTGGGGATTTACGTCAGGTATTCGATCTAATGCGATCGTTTTTTCGGGCTTCTTTTTCTACGATCTGGTGTGGATTCGATCCATGAAAAACTTGGTATTAACAATTAAAAGAGGCCTAGACAAACAATACTGAGTTGATTGTAGAATTTTTATACAGGCATATTACGATCACTGCTATATACAGCAATTAGCGCGTCAGGATTTGCTTTATTCCAGTACTATGGTTATGTAAAGTTCTGTAGTTTGGACAGGCCTTGGTGTCATGAGAAAATCCCTCTACTTTATACATTTGTCCAAAAAGAATACTGGCAGAATGGTTTTCTATCTTACTACGAAGTGAAACAGATCCCCAACTTTCTACTGGCTGCACCCATTGTTATTATCAGTATCTGTGGACTCTTCAGTTATATTCGATATGATCCACAACGATTTCTTTCTCGTGCAGCGCCTGTCAGAGACTTGATGGGATTCCATCACTCTTCATTATCCGTTTACATGTATCTTTGGTTATTTCTTTTGTTTTATGTGTTGACAACCATGCATGTACAGGTGATTATTCGATTTTTTACTTCTTTACCGCCACTCTACTGGTATGTCGGCCATCTTTTAGAAAAAAACCAAAAGGGTGCACAGATAGTTTTGGGCTACTTTGTCCTTTATGGCCTTGTGGGCACTGTTTTATTCGCCAATTTTCTTCCTCCGGCGTAACACTTGGGCTAAAAAGAATAAAAGGGGCGAGAGAGAAGAGAAAATCAATTTTCTTTCAGACAAAATAAACAGTAGCAAATAAAATGACAGAAGTTACTCTTGAAGACATTATTCAAGCATCAGAGCGTATCAATGTTCACCGTACTCCTGTGATGACTTGTGAAGCAATTAGTAGTCTTGCATCCAAAAAATCACCTGTTGAACTGTTTTTCAAGTGTGAATTATTTCAAAAGACAGGGTGTAAGTAAAACTTATCTCTGTATTCACACGACAATTAAACTTTTGTCTGTCATTGAAAAATCAGCTTTCAAATTTAGAGGTGCAAGTAACGCTGTTGAATCTCTCTCTGAAGAAGAAGCATCAAAAGGTGTAGTATGTCATTCTTCTGGAAATCATGCCCAAGCCATAGCTTTGGCTGCAAAAAAAAGAAATATTCCTGCTTATATCGTGATGCCAAAAACAGTGGCGGCTATTAAAAAGAAAGCTGTACTCGAATATGATGGTCAGGTCATAGAATGTGAACCATTCATGGAGGACCGCGTAAGGCTGGTAAGCGATAAGGAATTTAGTGTTGCTCCGATAGTAACGATAGGCGGCAAAAAAAAAAAAAAAACACACATACTAGGCAGAAGAAATGGAAAAAAAAACCGGTGCTACCTTTATTCACCCCTTCAACAACCCAAAAGTTATTGCTGGCCAAGGAACGATTGCTCTAGAAATCCTTTCACAAGTGAAAGACCTCGATGCCATCGTAGTACCCGTTGGCGGAGGCGGTATGCTTACTGGATGCGCCACAGCTGCTAAGTCATTAAACCCCAAAATCAAAGTTTTTGCTGCGGAACCTTTGGAGGTCAACGACTGCTATCAGTCTTTTAAAAACAACACACGTCTGTCTAACGAATCACATAGCACCTCAGTGGCGGACGGTTTGCTCACCAACTTGGGAGATTTGGCCTATGGCTCTATTCATAAGCTCGTTGATGATGTGTTTACTGTGAGTGAAAAGGAGATTGTTCAAGCAACAAAGCTAGTATGGGAGCGTGCCAAGTTGTTTATTGAACCCAGTGCCGGCGTAGGTGTGGGTGTTACACTTTTCAATCAAGATTTTCAGGACAAAATTAAAGAGCTTGGTATTAAGCGTATAGGTATTGTTTTGTGTGGTGGAAATGTAGACATCGATGTGATCACCGAGTTGTTCAAAAAGTACCAATAAAAAATAGACTACTCTCCTCCACATGTCGAAGCACTTGGTGCATCTATATTATATGTAAAACATATCAAAGTTTGTTTTTCGTTTTGGATACTTGCAACCAATGTTGACATCTACAGTTAAGCAAAAAATGTAGATAGCAGATATTAGATACACCAGATATACGTACTATTCATCTTTACCGGGAAAGATTTGTTTTTTTTTTAACCTCCCTGAAAATGATAGATGACTAAAGTTCGCATAAGTTCAAGGATAGAAGTTCCAGACCTAACCTGTGCGAATCCTGATTTGGTACTTGATCAAATACTATTGGGTAAAATGGAATTATCCCAGCTCTCAATAATTTTTGGTGCGTTTGGCTTAAGCAAAAAGGTGCCGCCTTATTTTATTTTATTTATTTTTTTACTCTTTTTCTAAAGTCCATCTTGATTGTGTTATAATTTATGTAAGCACTCTTTTTTTTTTTTTGAAAAGCCCACAAGAAAAAAGAAAACTCATCATCTCTTCACAAAAGGACACAAACACTTGTTCAATCTGAAAGAGTTGCTTCGGCATCTCTTTTGGTGCCATTGTCACGACAATGGCATTTTTATGTCTGGCCGTTTTTTACTATACTTTACCCTGCCTTTTCTTTTGCTTATTTCTATAAATACGACACCTATCTTGGATCTGAGGAGTGGACATTTGTTGCTCTTGGAAGCATCATCAGTTTACACGCTCTATCTTTTTTAGTTTGTCAATGGAGTGTAGATTTGAAGGCTCTTTTTACTTGTGTCAAGGTAAATCTCAACAGAAATGTAAAGTTAATTGAGAGCAGAAAATAATAGAGTATTTTCTTTAGGAAAAAGACATTCATAAGGCCAGTATTATCAAGATCGTTCCTTTTCGTTATCAAGGAAAGGGCATGCTTGTTGAATTAGAGCATGCAAAGGTAGCTATTGTTTTTGCCTAAAAAAGAAAAAACATCTGTCAGCTAATGCGTATTGTTTTCAAAGTCATTGGATAACGAAGAAGATGAGATTTCATTTGTTTTTCAACAGAAAAAGTTCCTTTGGAATGCAGACAAGAAACAATTTAGACAGCTTCTGTATCCCTCCGACCTGAACAAAACTGTAAAGCTCTATCAAAACATTGAAGGATTGAAGAACCAAAGAGAAATAGAGGGCTTAACTCATACGTTTGGATTAAACAAGTAAATGAACTATAACTTATCTTTGAATACAAAACTTGAGCCTAACATTGCTAACAAAACAAAAAAGGTTTGAAATTCCTTTACCTACCTTTGTGGAACTTTTCAAGGAACACGCCGTGGCACCATTCTTTATCTTTCAAATTTTCTGTGTAGGACTTTGGTGCTTGGACGAATACTGGTACTATTCTTTGTTTACCCTTGTGATGTTGGTTGTTTTTGAATGTACTGTGGTTTACCAGCGCCTTCGTACGATTGGAGAGTTCCGTGGTATGAACCAAAAGCCCTACCCTGTCTATGTTAAACGACAAAAGAAATGGATCCAGATTGGCAGCGACGAACTTCTCCCTGGGGATATTGTTTCTATTGTTCGTACTAAAGAAGATCAAGGTGTTCCTTGTGATTTAGTTATTGCTGACGGCTCCTGTATTGTTAACGAAGCCATGCTTTCAGGTGAATCAACACCTTTGATTAAGGTAGGCATAATGAGACAAGAAGGACGTACTTACGTTTTTTAAAGGAATCCGTTGCTCTTCGTAACTCAGATGAAGAGTTTGACATGAATGTCACTGATAAGCTCAATGTGCTTTATGGTGGTACTAATGTGCTTCAGGTCAGTCCACCTAAATCTGAAGCTCCTCCCGATCAGGGTTGTGTGTGTGTTGTTGCTCGCACTGGCTTTGGTACTTCTCAAGGCGAATTAGTCCGTACTATGATTTTCTCTACTGAACGCGTCTCTGCTAATAACTTTGAAGCCTTACTGTTTATTCTCTTTTTGCTTATTTTTGCCATTGCTGCATCTAGCTATGTATGGCAAAAGGGTATTGAAAACAATCGCAAGAAAGGCAAGCTATTGCTGGACTGTATTTTGATCATAACCTCTGTTGTGCCTCCTGAGCTTCCTATGGAGTTAAGTTTGGCTGTTAACAGCAGTTTGGTTGCTCTCTCCAAATTTGCCATTTTCTGTACTGAGCCCTTCCGTATTCCTTTTGCTGGTAGAGTTGACGTTTGTTGCTTCGACAAGACCGGCACTTTGACAGGTGAAGATCTTGTGTTTGAAGGTGTTGCCTTTTCTGACGAATCTAATCCTGAGATCGGCTTGGCTGCTGCTACTGATGTTGCCAAAGAAACACAATGGGTACTGGCTAGTGCCCACGCTTTAGTTGAATTAGAAGATGGCATTGTAGGAGACCCTATGGAAAAAGAAACTCTTAAAGCACTTCAATGGGATTTAGCTCCTAACGATATCGTTTTGCCTAAAGGTGAAAAGAGATCTCAATATTTGCAAATCCGTCGCCGCTATCAGTTCTCTTCTGCTCTCAAACGTCAATCGTCTGTCTCTACTCTTGTACACCCCTCTTTGAATGGACCCAAGACATTTGTTGCTGTTAAGGGTGCTCCTGAAACACTAAAGGGTATGTACAAACAAGTACCTAAAGACTATGTAGAAATCTACCGTCACTATACTCGCAAGGGTAGTCGCGTTTTGGCCCTAGGTTACAAGATTTTGGATAGCCAATTGAGTACCAGCCAGATAAACGACCTTCCCCGTGAATCAGTAGAATCAAATCTTTGTTTTGCTGGCTTTATTGTATTTACCTGCCCTTTGAAGGAAGATGCAGTAGAAGCTTTGAAGGAACTAAACGCCTCTTCTCACCGTTGTATTATGATTACTGGAGACAACCCATTGACAGCCTGTGCTGTTGCTCGTGAAGTAGCTATTGTTGAACGTGATGTACTGATTGTAGACCGTGACGAGTCACGTAAGGACAACAAAGTCGTGTTCCACTCGATTGACGAAACCTATCGTGTCGAATCTGATCCTTCTCAAGATTTGGACAGCGCTCTTTTGGACCGTTACGATCTCTGTTTAACTGGCAGTGCTATGAGCCAATTTATGCTTCACAAAAAAAACATGAATATCATCCTTGAACACACCTGGGTCTATGCTCGTGTGTCACCCTCTCAGAAGGAATACTTGTTGACTGGATTAAAAGATTTGGGTTATACAACCTTGATGGCTGGTGACGGCACAAACGATGTAGGCGCTCTTAAACAAGCCCATATCGGCGTTGCTCTTTTGAACGGTACTGTAGAAGATCTCCAAAAGATTGCTGAACGCCAACGTATTGAGCGCATGAAAATTATGTACGAACAACAAAAAAGTATTGCAGCTCGTTTCAACCAACCCCCTCCTCCTCCTCCCCCTGCTATTGCTCATCTTTTCCCTGAATACGCTGCACAGATAGCTGCTCAGCAACAACAGAACTTGACCCCTGCCCAACGTCGCCAAATGGAACAAAAGAAAAAGATCGAAGAGGCCACCCAGAAGATGATGGAGGGTATGGATATGGAAGAGCCACCTACCATTAAGTTTGGAGATGCCTCTGTTGCTGCTCCTTTCACTTCCAAGCTTCGTAATGTGACATCGATTAACAACATTATCCGTCAAGGTCGCTGTACTTTGGTAGCCACTATTCAGATGTATAAAATTTTAGCCTTAAACTCCTTGATTTCAGCCTACAGTCTTTCCGTACTCTATTTGGATGGCATTAAGTTTGGAGATTATCAACATACCATCTCTGGTATGTTGATGGCTGTTTGCTTCTTGTGTATTTCACGCGGAAAGCCTTTGGATCGATTATCAAAAGAAAGGCCCCAGCCTAATATCTTTAACCCCTATATTATCCTCTCTGTTCTCGGTCAGTTTGCTATTCATATTGCTTCCTTGGTCTATATTAATAACCTTGCCAAATCGATTGAACCGTAAGTGCTTTTTGTTTCTATAGTTTGAGTGAGACACGAGTTACTAACTTTAATATCCAAGACCCAAGGAGGTTGATTTAGAAGGCGAGTTTGAACCCAGTTTGTTGAACAGCGCTATCTACCTTATTCAATTATCTATGCAAGTATCTACATTTGCCATTAACTACCAAGGACTTCCCTTCCGTGAACGTATTCAAGACAACAAAGTACTGTACTATGGACTGATGTCTGTAGGCGGTATTGCTTTGGCTGGCGCTACTGAATTCTGGCCAGAGATCAATGAGCAACTTCAATTGGTTAAATTCCCAGGCTCTGTAAGTAGAAAAAAAAAAAAAAAAAAAAATAGCGAATGACGTTTTATGTTTGGCTAATGCATTTTATGCCACTATAGTTCAGTTACAAGTTGACTGCATGTATGTTGCTTGATTTTGGTATTGCCTATGCTATTGAAAAGTTGACCAAACACTTTTTTGCTGACAACAAGGCCAAAAAAATTGCTAGAAGATAATCATATTTGTTATATACACATATTCTCATGTTAAAGATGCAAACTATATATAACACATACAATAAAAACAACCACGGTATAGATTCTATATTTTTCATTTATTTATTTGTTTTTATAGCATTGAGGTTACACGTTATGCACTCGAAATAAAGCGTTTGTTTTTTGTTTTTTCCTTGATTTTTCTTTTTTTTTCTTATTCACATTGTTGGATGATGGTACAAGATTATTTGAGAACATTAGGCGCTGTAAGAGAGCGATGTCAAGAAGTATATGAAAAGTCCAAGACCAAAGGAGGATTGAAATCGTTTGATATTGATGAAAGCAAACTACCGTTGATAGTTGATCATGTGGTTGCCACTACGCTTCGACGCTTTCCTAATCTGAGCGAAATGCCACCTCACTCACGCCTTCGCCATTTTGGGTCTGGGCAGATTGAAGGGCTGAGAAAAGAATGGAAGGATGAAGGGGTTGATAGAACAGAACAAGCTCGTCGTCTGATTGACATTGTGTTGGTTTCTGTCTTGGTCGATGCAGGCGCAGGACTCGATTGGAAGTATACAACCGGGGAAGGAGCCAAAGTGGGCCGATCTGAGGGTTTAGCTTTGGCTTCTTTTGATATGTTCAAACAAGGTTACTTTTCAAACGATCCTCAAACACCTCATCGTGTGGATGGTACATAGCAATATACGTACACATAACAAAAACTCAGACACATTCTTGTATAGCGCTTGGATTGGAACAACTGACAGTAGCACGAATGACCACTGGCTTCCAAGTATCTGAAAGCAACCCAATGGTTGGTTTAGAGGGTCGTTCCAATGTCCTACAGCGCTTAGCCAGTGTATTAGAAAAGAATGAGTCGTTTTTCCCAAGAAAAGATGCACCTCCAAGACCTGGCAACATGATCGGTATATAGCTTTTTTTTTTTTTTTTTTTTTTTTTTGGTTCTACAGCTATACCTATTCAATCCAATAACGCGTTTTTGTAGATTACCTTTTCAAGATTTCGCCTGAAACGATCCATATCCAAGACTTATGGAGGGTAGTGATGAGCTTAGGTGGTATGTTTCCAGCACGTATCGAGATCAATGGGGTTCCGTTAGGTGATGTTTGGCCTTGCGCAGCATTAGCCGATCTTGGTCAACACGAAAACCTAGTTCCGTTCCATAAACTATCCCAATGGTTGACCTATTCTTTGATTGAAGCGATTGAGGTGAGCTTGGGTATACAGGTTCAAGGGGTTGAGCAGATGACTGGTTTACCCGAGTACCGTAATGGTGGGCTTTTAGTAGATTATGGCCTGTTGGTATTGAAACCAGAGGAGGTTGCACGAGGTACAAAACAAGCTGGTGAGCTACCTACGTTCGAAGGATCCGATCCTGCCATGGTTGAATGGAGAGCACTGACAGTAGTTTATATGGATATTATCCATCAACAAGTACAACAAAAATTGGGACAAAAACTCAGTTTAGCCCAAGTCTTGGAAGGCGGTACCTGGACAGCTGGACGTGAAATTGCTGCTACTAAACGACCTGAGAATGGAGGTCCTCCTATTGTGATCAAGGTAAACATCTTATTATAAGCACTATTGATTTTTATCTATGTTTTTAGAGTGATGGAACTATCTTTTAATAACTCTCAAGTTTATATATCAAACACAACCGTCTCATCAGAATTAAGGGGGTGAACGGAAAGTGTTGTAATGAAAAAGTAGAAAAAAAAAAAAAAAAAAGTTTGTTTTCTAAAAACATTTTTTGTGTCAAAAAAAAAAAAAAAAAAAAAAAGATAATAATAAAGATAGCGTAAGATTCATTCCTCATACAAGAAGATTACTTTAGAAAAAAATAAAAAAAAAATAAAAAAAAAAAAAGGGCATTCCTTTGGCTTTTATTATCATTATTGTTATTATTTTAGAGCTTCTTTTGCTTTTCTTTTCCTGTCTATCACATACGTACAATGTACTTTACGTTTCTATTCTTCTTATTATTAAACCAAGTATTCGCACAAGTCAATCAAGCGCTAGACTTAAAACAAGTAAATAAGCCAATAAGAAAGCAAAAAGAAACTGATCAAACTTCAGAAAAAGGACCACTTGGTGCTGTATTGGGGGCAAGGAGATTTTGGAGAAAAAAAACTATCTCACTATTGCGACCAAGAGGGAGTGAGTATTGTAGTACTTGGATTTGTGGTGGATTATACAGGCGGTATCAAAAAATCGCCTGTATTGAATCTAGCAGACAATTGTAACGATGTAGAGAATTGTGTGGATGCAGCCAAAGACATTGCTTACTGCCAAAGCAAAGGGGTAAAGGTGTTGATGTCTATGGGCGGTGCTGCAGGTGAATACCATACCCAGAAATGGGAACCCGATCTTCTGGCTTGGTGGTTATGGAATAAATTCTTGGGTGGTGAAGATCGAACGGTACAGAGACCGTTTGGTAAGGTTGTATTGGACGGTATTGATTACGATCCAGAAGGTGAGTTGAAAAGTCCATGGATTGTTTTCTACCAATGAATTGACTTGTATTCTGCACATTAGAGGTACACAGTACAGGATACGATCAACACATTCATACCCTACGTCAACTATTCAAAACCCAATACCCTCCACGACACTATCTGATCACAGCCGCACCTCAATGTTCTGATCTGGAATATTACAAAAAGAACGCGCTCTATTCCATTCTTCACCCATCACCCAAATACGACTCGCATCCAGATATGGTATTTGTTCAGTTCTACAACAATTATTGTTCGGCCTCCAATCATGGTCAAGGCAGCGATTTCAACTATAAAGAATGGGAGCAATGGGCCAAGGAGACCACCCAGGGGCGTACACAGATCATGTTGGGTGTCTTGGGTCGAGAGAATCATATGGATACAGGCTATGTGAGCTATGAGAAACTGACGACGATTCTGGATGATATCCAAGCCAGTCCTCATTTTGGCGGTGTGATGATTTGGGATGCAGGCTATGCCTATGCTAATACGATTCCTTACTTTAATAGCTTCACTTACGGTCAAGCCACAGCCAAATACCTTGACCGTCTTAGTCATCCAAGATTGAACCTGGTAGAAACAGCCCGAATGATGCTTGAACAAAAGCAGGTGCCAGTGATGACTCCTGTTTTGGCGGACCCTACGATGCCCTGTGCAGGTCAACTATTTATGCTCCTACAGTCTGTACGTGCTGGTCTTTTGGCTGAATCCTTGGGAACCGCTTCGAATGTGATCGATCAGAGATGGTCTGCTTTGGGTCTTTCTAACGATCTTTTAGAAGCTGGATCCTATTTATGTCTAGTAGCTGATCATCTCTCTCTAGGCTATGTTTATCATTCGAAATAAGGAGCTCTGTCAATACTACAAAAAGCTATCACTTTGCCTCCCCTCTTTTCTTCTTCTCCCTCTTTGTCCTTCCCCCCCCCTTTTTTTTTTTTTTTTTTTTCTTTCTCTCCTTAACTTATTCACTCCAAAAGAAGCCCAGCTTATTCATCTCTTTCTTTTTCATAGAAAAATGTTATTTTTTAAAAAATCAAATAAAAAGATTTTAAAATTGTCCAAAATGTGGCAAGAGCCAGAAAAGCTGAATGAAAAAAAAGAGTAAAAAGCACACACACACAAAAGAAAAGAAAACACTTGATTTATTATTTATTGATCATTAAAAAAGATAAAAACCAAAACATACACACACAATTACACACAATTACACACACATACAAAAATAAAATAAAACAAAAACATCAAAAATAAAATTAGTAGACTTCAGACTTTACCTTTTTATGAACCGACTCAAGAAAAAATAGAAACGCCGTCCTGGACCCTACAAAGACAAGAAGGTTGGGAAGAAACGTTTGGTGAGACGATGGAGAATATATTAGATGCTGTAGTCAAAGATCTTGATGTTGGAAAAGCGCGTTTGCAAGAGGATCTATCAAACAGGCAAGAGACAGAAAAGGATCTATCAAATGAGCAAGGGACAGAAGAGGATCTATCAAATGAGCAAGAGATAACAGGCTCAAAACTGTCTCAACCACTGCCGCTCGATGTGATGGCAGAGTCTTGGATGGCCGTTATCTGTGAACAAGGGCAGGTCTTGGATGATCAAGAAAAGTCTGATGCTATCGTACCATGGGTAAGCCATCAAGGAGAAGAGAACCCCTTTGTGAAGGAGGAGGAGGAGAAGGAGGAGGGTGTAAAGGATGCAGAAGATGGCACCCAAGAGCCACTCCCAAGTGAGCGTTCTGTCAACAAACAAGAAGATGACTCAAAAGATCCTGGCACCGAAAAGTCAAGTGTGGTCAATGAAGCATACCAGGAGACTGCCCAGGTTAGGGTCATCTTACAGAAGAAAGAAGAAGAGACACTAAAAGATCAAAAAGAGGCAGCCGAACCAAACAGGGAGCAAGCAAGAACAGAAAATGAAAACTGTCCAAAAGAGCTATCGTTCAAAGAGAACCCCGAACGAAGCCAGGTAAGAAAAGAAAAGCGTTACTCCTTTCTTCCAAAGGTGAGCAGTCCTATGGGTCTTCGGGGATTAAGCCCAGTAAGCTACAAGAAAAGCAGCGGAATCCCAGTGTCTGTTCGACAACGCGTCATCAAACCAAACACTCCAGATCGTACCGGTTCGATCCCAAGCAAGATACCTAAATTATCTGTGCACTCGGTCCTCATTCAACCTAAATCAAGCTTAGGGAGTAAACTCCCTAGAAGAAAAAGCTCTATTGTATAGCTTTTTTTTTTTTTTTTTTTTTTTTCCTTTTTTTTCCTTTTTTTCCTTTTTTTGGGATGATTAAAAAAAACAAAAACAAAAAGGAGACAGTCGAAGCAAAAATTATACTCTTTTACCAAAGTGAGAGGGGAGGGGAGAAATTGATTCAAGAGAGGAGGTTTCTTTTTTTTTTTTACTATAGAAACCAGAGACCTTGGTTGCCCTTTGAAAAAAAAAAAAAAAAAAAAAAAAAAAAAAAATGAAATAATAACCATGCACGCGTCACATCCATCCACGTACAAACTTACACTCCCCCCCTTTTTTTTTTTTTTTTTTTGACTGTAATTTTTTTTTTTTTTTTTTTTTTATTCCAACATGGCTAATATGATAGATATTGGCCAAGTTACCTTTAACAACCTGGGTCAAGTACGTATGCTTCACAAGAATTTATTTCCTGTGAGCTATGGAGATCAGTTTTATAGCGATTTGTTAGAAGCAGAACCTTTTGCAAAATTGGGTAATTTAATGGAGGCCTTGCGTTAGGATAATCGACTAATGCCCATCTACAAAGCCTATTATAACGACGTGTGTGTGGGCGTTGTGTGTTGTCGTAAAGAAAAAGACCAAGAAACACCAGAAAAGTCAAAGTTATATATGATGACTCTGGGTGTTTTAGAGCCCTACCGTCATCTTGGGATCGGTAAGAAGCTCGCCCTTTTTTTTTTTTTTTTTTTTTCTTGACAGTATTGTTTAGGTAAACGCATGGTAAAACATATTTTGGAACAAGCCGAGCTTTCCAAAGAGATCAGCCAAGTCTATTTGCATGTTCAAGTCACCAACACGGCTGCTTTAGAATTTTACAAGAAGAGCAGTTTTGAAGTGATTGAAATTGAAAAAGACTACTACAAGAACATTGATCCTAAAGATGCTTATCTTTTATCGAAAACAATCGTTGCAAAATAAAAACAAATTTTAGAAGAAAAAAAAAAAGAGGCATTTTTCCCACCCACCAAAAAAGAAGTATAAACAAGGAGGTTTCTATTTTCTTTTTCTTTCCCATTTTTTTTTTTTTTTTTTTTTTTTTTTTTTTTTGGTGAAGAAAATGAAGCAAACGGCCGTAGCGATTCCTCCCACCGAGGTCGGTAAAGAAAGCAAGCGTTGGTTGAGATATGGACTTGTATGTGTCATGTTATTGATGTATGTGTGTGGAAGAAGGTGGACGATGACTGCAGGATCAAATCAAGAGAGCAAGAAAGAGCCTCGACTGGTGTTGCATACTGGGTTTCCACCGATCGAAGGTGTGAACGGGTTGCCGCTGATACGGGGCAGAGCAGCGGCCGCCTCTTTCTCGGTAGTGAGTGCTGAAGGTGAAAGTTGGTGGGATCGTTGGTTTGGACGTCGCCATGTGCACCTTGTCCGGGTCGAACTTCCTGTCCGAGGGGATAGGATCCAACTCTCGGTCTGTCCGGCAGAAACCCGACGGTGGGGTACAACGCAAGGCTTTCCTGATCTCGAACGTTGTGTAGCCAGCGTGGCATTGGAGACAAGCAGGCAAGATCCAGAAGATCTGTTCCGTGTGGTAGAGTGGGAACCGACAGAGACTGTATTATTGAAAAAGTCAGTCAATCATTGGTTAGTCGTTCAGTCGGCCCAAGACAACCTGGACTGGGTCTATGCACAGACTTCACCCAATCGAGGCCAGGATACGATTGCATACCAAAACGAAGGAAGTTGGCAGCTACAGCTTAAAGATCAACCCATACCCAGTATTATGATTACTATCCAAGACCATTGAATCACCCCCAAAATAAATACCTAATAACTTTCTTTTTATGTTTTCTGTAGTTGTGTGCCTGAAAATGACAACAAATGAATTCCCGGTCAATGTTGAGACCGGTAGATTGAGTTTACCCATTTTGTTACGGCCCTTCTTTTCAAAATCGCCATTTCAAAACAACAGAAAAAAACACCCGACTTTTAAAGGGTATAATTCCATATATAAAAAAAAAAATCTAGACACACACACACACACACACACATACATACAGAAAGCAGCAGAACAAAGCTCCCTGTTTTGCAAAGCCATTCTATTTACGTATGCTTGGTAAACACCACTCCTAAACTGTAGGGGCTTTACTTGTAGTAAGGCATCGTAGTCTGTATTGCAGCTGTTATTAAACTTTTTTTTTGTAGACAGGACAAAAACAATGCTTTACTAACACTCTCAATAGTCAACGGACGGAGACAGTTTTTTTTTTTTTTTTTGGTAGGTTAACACACCTACCCTCGGCACCCATGATAGAAGACTTTAAATCTAGGGTCCTTGTTTGCATCTTTTTTTTTGTTTTTTTTCTTGAAAACAAAAGACAATCAAGAAAGCTTACTGCCAACATGTTAAAAAAGCAAACGATAAAACAAACGAGTTGCTGCTTGTGCGTCCTGTGAAACATCCAAGGAGCTCTCTGTGAACTCAGATACTATCATTTTAACTTTTTCATGAACACATCCAGTGTTTATTTTCTTTGAGAAACCACTTTTTCTAGCCAATAGGGCGTTCATTTAAATCATTAATAAACAATGCGTGTGGGTGTGGACTGTATTTAGAATCCATGCTAATCAAAAGTAGGCTCCGACCTATGCTTATGAAATGAAATGGCTGCAATAAAAAAAAAGTAGAAAATTTTTATTTCGGGTTACATCCAATTTCTGTTGCAAGAAGCCTATATATATATATATATGTGTGTGTTGTTTAAATAGTCAACCAAAAAAAAAAAAAAAAAGCGATAGAAACGATACGTCATTCTTTTGTTTCTTATTTTCTATAAGCGAGTGTGATTTCTATCACCAGACCCAGGCATCTATTCTTATTCACACAATACAATGTCGGATACACGCCGAAAACTCTTTCCGCTTGTTCTGTTACATGTGAAATAATCGCTGAAACTCCTCAAACCAGGACTAGGGTTATTGCAGCGACTCTCTTTCGTGTGATGAAAAAAAAAAAAAAAAAAAAAAAAACTTTTTAATAGTCGGTAAAATAGATAGACCGCCTCGTAAAAGACATCTTTCTTTACCTGTCACACGGAAAACAGATGGTTTGACTGAAAGCATAAATAAAATAAAAAAAAGAAAAAAATTACACTTTCTTTTACTGCTTTTTTTTTTTTTTTTTCTTCTTTTTATTATTATTTTCTTATTATTTTCTTATTACTACTCTCTTTTATCAATTGCGTATATATTTTATTTATTTATTTATTTTTTTTTTTTTTTTTTTCCTCTTTTTGTATGTCAATCGATAGACAATTCCATCTAGCTCTCATCTCCAGCATATAAAGAAAACCTAGCCATCATCCCCTCCACAGCGCTACGATGGTTCGATTAGTATCATTATTACCAAACGACATCTACCTTCTTCGTTATGTCTTCCTCGGCTTATTGTTGAGCGTGGATTTCTATGTGATACAGACGCCAAGCTTTGTACCACGTTTGTTGATAGCCACTTTATTAGGCGTGTCATTTTTTATACCTTACGTGAGACGGTTTACTTTACCAGCATTACCTATCTTTAGCTGGCTTATCACCTTTTATGCCTGTCAGTTCATTCCTATTCATTATCGACCCCACCATATCTTTGTGAACGTACTGCCCACATTAGAACGTATTCTGTATGGTGCCAATCTGTCCGAGGTCATCTCTAGACATACACACCCTGTACTGGACATCCTGGCCTGGCTTCCCTATGGCATTATCCATTTCTCGTTTCCCTTTGTGCTCGCTTTACTCTTGTTCGTCTTTGGGCCTCCAGGATGTCTAAAGACGTATGCAGGTGCATTTGGTTACATGAATTTGGCAGGTGTGATCACACAGCTGTTCTTTCCCAATGCCTCTCCTTGTAAGTTGTATACACACATAAATACTTGGATCTCTCTAAACGTTTTTGAAAAAAAAAAAAAAAGGGTATGAACTCAGTTATGGTTCAGCGCCTGCGGATTACTCCATCCCAGGTGAACCTGGAGGTTTGATTCGTATTGATCATATCCTAGGCCTGGATCTTTATGGATCCACCTTTGGCTCTTCTCCCCTTGTGTTTGGTGCCTTCCCGTCACTTCATGCCGGCTCTGCAACGATTGAAATGTTATTCGTTGTCTACCTTTTCCCTCGCATGAAACCTTTGGCTATTGCCTACGTGATGTGGATGTGGTTTGCCACGATGTATCTGACGCACCATTACATGATTGATCTTGTGGGGGGTTCCATTTACGCTATCGTCACCTTTGCCGTCGCTCAAAAGTTTTTACCGGCCATCGAACCTCACGCTGCTCATCGACTTGCCTATTATCATAACACGCTTGGCATCCGTCGCACCAAAGTCCGACTCTGGGACTTTCTGCATTCAATTGAACACACTCCTGTAACACAGGATGAGGAACAAAAGATCATGACGGCCACTCAACCTTTGACTTTACAACTTTACCCACTCTCTCAAGATTCTGAACCATCTCATTCACCTGTCTCTTCTCTTTTTACACTTGAGCCTGATTCTCCCCAAACCCCACGTTCGCCTGATTTACATTACGCTTTAGAAAAAGTATTTTAAAAAAAAACCCTTTTGTACGTAGATGCATATGCATCATCACCCCCCCCCCTCTCTATTCTTTATTACACCTACTCATCATCATCATCATCATAATAATAACAATAATAATAATAACAATACTAATAATAACAATAATAATAATAACAATCATTATCTCTCTTAAAACTCAAGTGAGCTCACGTGTCTCTCTCTCTCTCTCTCTCTCTTTCTCTAAATCCGATGAAATCTGTTGGCATTCGGCAAAAAGAATCGTTAGCCGACCCCTGATGCATCTATCTCTTTAGGTAGAAAGGATTTGCCTAAACTATAGTTTGTTTTTCCAGAAGTTTTTATTGCTTTTCTTTTCGCGTGTTTTTTTTTTTTTTTCTTTTTTTTTTTCAACAACCTATATAAGGACAGCCTAAGAAAGGGGGGGGGATTAAGAAAAAACCAGAGTCAAAAAGATAAAACTTACGTGGCTCACTTTTTTTTTGAAGTACAGCATAGGCATTGTTTGATTTACGACGCAAGAGTTTTGGGTTGGTTTGTTCTGTAGATAAGGCAAAACATACTTGAACAAAAAGTAGGATAAACAGTAGAGACGACTTCATTTTTTTTTTTTTTTTAAAAAAAATAGAAATAAAAAGGATAAAAAAGAAAAAGAAAAAAAGAAAACGGCATTTGTACTCTTTTTAAAGGAGAAATAAACAAATAAGCTTACACGATAAGCCTTCTCCCAAAGGGAAAGATGTAACCAAGGAGAGGTTTATACCCTTTTTGAAACAGTCGATCGAAAAGAATCGTTCGGTTGAGGACAGTATAGAAAGACAACGGGAAAGCCTTCACCACGTTGTTAAGAAAAGGGAGAGAAACTCTCTCCTATTTTTTAATACGCTTTGTCTAGACTCTTGGACTGAAAAGTCCATGTATCTTTTAAAGCCGAATCGTTTCATCTCTCCCTTAAAAAAGAATTCGATTGAAAACCACCAAAAAGGGAGGATTGCGTTACCTACAACTATCGACGCAAAAAAAAGTAAAAAGAACGAGTCTGTGTTGACTTTCTTACCATTGGCCCTTTTTTGTGTACTACAAAGAACTGTGTGGCCCGGGGTTTTGCCTATTTGAGTCTAGTGCAGAGCAAACCCTTTTTTTTTTTTTTTTTTTTTTTTTCTTCTAGCGTGGTTGTGACTCGGTGTGACTTGGATACATTCTGCAGGTTGGTGGTTGGCCATTCCCTTTTATAGTATCTTGTTTTGGTCGTCTTTGGTTTGGATGGATTACGTGTTGAACTTTTTTTTTTTTTTTTTTTTTAATTCTTTAGCTATCCAATGATAGAGAGCAGCCCAAGCTCAACCTTAAGAGGGCCAAGACCTCTTCAAAAGAACTTGATACCCAGCTGGTTAAGGCAGCGAGAAGAAAAGACAGAGGCTTACGTCTATCCACCACCCAAAAAAGCATTAGAACGAAAACCATCCAAAACAGAAATCGAATGGGATACAGTCAATAGCCCTAGAAAGAGTCTGGATTCCGAACAAAGTGATTGGGATCTTTTATTAAGTGAAGAGGAAGAGGGGGGACAAAAGCAAGACCATAGCGAGGAAGAAGAAGAAGAATGGGATCTAGGCCTTAAAGAATTCAGCAGTGCTCACCGAGAGGCTGAACTATCCAAGATCACTTTGGAACAAGTGACGGACAGTGAAGACGAACAGGATACACCACTACCAGAAACCAAGCCTCGTTTACCACCCATTCCAGATTCACCCAAAGAGACAACACCCTCTATTCCTCAGTTATGTTTTCCGGGCATGAGCGATGAGGAGGAGGAGGAGGAGGAAGAGAGAGTATCAGTAGAGCCCAAAAGAGAAGAATCCGTGTACGATACGCTTTTCTTTACCGTACGATGTGGGGGTTGCCATCAACCGTTGAGCGGTCAGGCCATCACCACCTCAGGAAACCAGTGGCACACACGTTGTTTCAAGTGTCAAAGTTGCCGACAGCCTCTGGAACATATCGCGTTTTATGAAAGGGACGGTTTGCCTTACTGCGCCCTGGATTTTCATGAACAGTTCAGTCCTCGGTGTGATTATTGCAAGACGCCTATCGAGGAACACTCGATCTCAGCTTTAGGTAAAACCTATCATCCAGGCCATTTCTTTTGTCGAGAATGCGGTAAACCCTTTGACGAGCACGCCCATTTCTTGGAACATGAGGGTCATGCTTATTGTGAAAAGGATTATCAGTATCGGTTTGGGAAACGTTGTATGGGCTGTGAGGAAACAATTACGGGGGAGTTCCTTTTGGCCCTGGGCGGTGAGTGGCACAAGGCTTGTTTTGTCTGTGCCGATTGCGGAAAGGCCTTTCGGTCTACCTTCTTGACATTTGAAGGCAAACCCTATTGCGATCAACATTATCCATCTCTACCTGTCAAAAAGAAATACGTTCCCTCTCTACCTTCCCCTCCTCAAGACACATCCCATTGTCATCGCTGTCAGGAACCCATCTTGGGTCGCTCGTCTTCTGCCTTTGGGAAAAACTATCATCCACTTCATTTTCAGTGTTCTCAATGCCTGAAAATCATGTCGCCTCGAATCACTGGTCTTTTTCAGGAAACAGATTTGGGTGAAATTATATGTAAAGGATGTGTACGTCAAAAAATAAATCAATAAATCAACATATATACGTGTGTCTATCATGGGTATATCGGATGGATAGAAATCTGTCTGTAGTTGTGTGTGTGTGTGTGTGTGTGTGTGTGTGTGTGTATATATGCTTCACTTTTATTTAGGGTTATTTTTTTTTTTTTTTTTAAAGTCTAGCCTGTTCAGGTTTAATCTCACTATTTACACGTTCATACAATTCAGCAATTTGAGCTTCATAGTACTTTTTGGCTTGAGGACGCTTGACTTTGAAAGTGGGGGTCAACAAGTCGTTTTCCATTGTGAAAGGATCAGAAGAAAGATGAATGACCTTGGCATATTCAAAGCCACGGAGCTCGCTCTTCTTGCCCACCTTGTTCATCTCTGCCAAAATCATCTGGTTTACTTCAGGCGATTTGCAGAGATCTTCATAACTCAATTTTTTGGCGTGAATCTTGGGTAATTTGCTGGCCAACATGGCTTCTAAAGCCTCAGGGTCAGGGACAACAATGGCAACCAGGACGCTTTGAAGAGAATCACCATGCAGATAGATTTGACCAATCACAGGCGATTTGGCATACACGTTCTCGATCTTTTCAGGGGCAACATATTCACCTTGGGCCAGTTTGAAGATATTCTTCTTACGGTCGATGATAACAAATGCACCGCGTTCGTTGATCATGGCAATATCACCTGTATGGAACCAACCTTCGCTGTCAAGAGCCTCACGGGTCTTTTCTTCTTCCTTGTAATACCCTTTGAAGATGTTGGGACCGCGTGCACAAAGTTCACCACGGGGCAAAGGATCGGTTGACAGATAGTTCATCTCAGGCACATCTACCAACTTGATTTCGTTACAGGGGAAAGGAGCACCGATATGGCCGGCCAAGTGTTCACTAGGAAAGTTGATGCAAGAGGCAGCGCAGGTCTCGGTGGCACCGTAACCTTCGAGGATATCACAACAGAATGCAATACGCAAGAACTGCATCACATCTTTACCAATAGGGGCAGAGCCAGTCACCATAATACGCACGTTACCTCCCAATGCCTGTTTGACCTTGTTAAAGATCAAACGATCCCATAAGGCATGTGTGACGCCCTGGCCAGCTTCCAGGTTGGCCAACTTGGCAGCGACTGCACGACGGGCCAGAGCACCTTTGGTACCTGATGCTTGCACGGTGGCAGCTACCAGCTTGCCATACACCTTGTTGAACAAACGAGGCACACTGGTGAAAATCGTAGGCTTCAGTAATTGGACATCGTCCATCAAGGTGTTCATATCACCACTAAAGAAACCCAAACGACCACCGAGAATCAGTGCCAAATGGTCGGTCACACGACCAAAGATATGAGCCAAGGGCAAGTAGGAGATAGCGACATCATCTGCAGTACCTCCGAGCTGGGTCATACTACCGCAAACGGCAGAAACAAAGTTACCATGACTCAAGACAGCACCCTAGAAGACACGTAGGTAAAACAGCCCGTACAAAATAAAAGAGAAAGTGTATGGCTTACCTTGGGCATCCCGGTGGTACCACTGGTATACATAATACAGGCAAGATCGTCTGAGGTAGGAGGGTTATAACTACGTCTGTTCTTTTTACCCATCAATTCAACAGTATCAAAATCCAATAGACGGATACCCTTTTCAGCAGCCCAGGCTTTGATAATGTCGCTCTTGGAGGCTACACCAGGACGGGCTACTTCCTCAATGCTGTCCATAGAAATAATGGTCTTCAAGCCAGGGAGCTTGTGTTTGATTTTCAAGAGGTCCGCAATATGGTCTCCGGAACAAATGACTGTTTCAAGCTCAGAATGGTTAATGACATATTCTACAGTGTCAGGACCCAATGTGTCGTAAAGAGCCACAGAATAAAGAGAGTAAGCAGCCAAGGCAAGGTCAGCAATAGTCCATTCGGGGCGGTTGATGGACCAGATACCGACGGGTATCTGACGGGTCTCTGTCACGCCCATCTCATGGTTCAAGTAGTTTAACAGACCAGAACCAAAGTTGGTCAATCGATGGCTAATTTGACGGTAAGTTTGCCAGACAAAAGGCCCGCGTTCACCAGTCTCAGCATTCTTGACAGATCGAATACCCAGACAAGGACGGTCTTTGGAGATCTTTAAACCTATTTTTTTCTTAGAATTATCTGCCCTCCTTTTTTTTTTTTTTTTTTTTTTCATTATAATAGGATCTTACCGTTATTAAAACAGTCAATCAATGTGTTGATTTTGGGTGAAATACTCTTTTGCACTTCTTGGTGTTGTGCATTACGATAGATACCTGTTTGTCCAGGCTGTCTAGAGTGAGGGACTTCTATAGTTTGATGATCCAAGCTGAATTTGGCCATGGTTTATCTATTGGTTTTCTAGAAAAGTAACAAAAAGAATCGACTGTCTATTGTTTGCTAGTAAAGCAAAAAGAATAAAATAAAATAAAAAAAAAAAAAAACTGGAAATGAAATGAAAAGAGAGTGAGAAAATATTTATACGACGTGTAACGAATGATAATAGATCAGTCAGCAAAAAACAAATTATAGGCACTCGGTTTAAATTTTCACACAAACGAATGAGCGCTTTTCACATGGGGCTTGAATTTCTCAAACCTAACAAGAGCAGTAATAGTGTGGGGCCTCTTTTCCTTATTGGTTCAATTGACCTTCCGGCTTTTTATTATGAATTCTATAGAGTGATGGGTAAATGGTTATGATAAAAGGCCGATTACAGAAAAAGAAGTGTATCATGTAACATTGGGCAAGTTTGGAGTCCTTTTTTTATTTTTGTTTTTGTTTAGCTTATTATTATTGTTGGTTTATACAGTATTCATCTTAACGTCTACTTTTTTCTCTATCGTTGTCTCCTCAATCATCGTCTTATCTTCTGCCACACTCACTTCAACCTCCTCTACTTTAGTCTCAACTTTAACTTCCTTGGCTGCTTTTCTTGTGCTCTTTCTTGTCTTGTGTTCTTTAACATTGCCTTCTTGGGCTTTTTCTTGGATGGCTTTTGTTTCTTTGGAACTTTCCTCTTTGGCCTCTTCGTTTTTCACTGTTTCGACCTTCTCTTCTTCTTGACTTTCTTCTTCCTCTGGCTTTATTCTCACAAATTCAATCAAAAGTTCACTATGTTCAGTATGAGGGAACAAGTCAACAGTAACAGCGCGTGATGGTTTAAAAGGTGTGCCTTTGAAACGGTTGGATTGGGGTCGGCAAAGTCTAAAAAAAAAAAAAAAGAGGGCTTTTAGCTGAGGCTGTACATACATCGATACGCATTTCTGTCAACTTACGCCACAAAGTTATCCAAGGCCTGCTTTGAGTCACAACTGATATAAATCACACGGTCAATATTGTCATTTTCTCGACAGGCACTAATGACACTACTATGAACACCGTTTCTATTGTAAACATGAGCATTAGCCTTTTTTTTTTTTCTTTCCTCCTTGACTTGAATTACCTGGGAGGGTCCAGAACGGCAATGACCTCTTGGTTTCGCTCGTTTTTTACGTGGTGCATCGCCTTTTCAACTCTGCTTGCATAATAGGTAACGTTGTTGACATCTATTCAATCACTGGTTAGCTTCAATCAAGAGTGGCAAAGATACTTACTGTTTAACGCCGCGTTAATCTTGGCATCCTCAATTGCTTCAGGCACCATTTCAATACCGATCACCTTATCAACAGACTTGGCCATAGTAAGACCAATGGTACCTGTACCACAACAAAGATCAAGAAGTGTAGTCTTCTTACTACTGTCAATGTTACACCATTCGGCACACTTAGAATACAGGATTTCAGTGGCGGGTGTGTTGATTTGGAAAAAGGCACTGGCCGAAAGACGGAAGCGTAAGCCCAATAGCTCTTCATGTACATAGCCATCACCAAACAAAATCTCTAAGGGTGCCTTGTCGGTAAAGCCGTTCGAATCGCCATTCCAAACTTGGAAAATCAACGTAGTCACAGAGACATCCTTTGTGTTTTTCCAATATTTGGTCAAGCTGACTCTTTCTTGCTCCAATCGCTCTTCGGTCAATTCAGAGGAATTCAATTGGACTACTACCATTACTTCGCCTGTGCTAGGTGTCTTTGTCATCACTGTACGCCAGCAACCTGTTTTATCCATTCGATCATACACAGGCAAATCCGATAACCTGATATATTCTGCCATGCTTTTGGCAACAGCATTGGCTGTGACTGGAACGTTCTTACACTCGTCAGGTGCCAAAACAGCTGTAATACCTTCACGATAAAGACCCAAAAGGAAGCCTACCGTTGGTTGGCCTTCCAAATTTTTGCCAATAGTGAATTCGCACTTTGTACGGTAGTTGTCCACTTGGGGTGATGCAATAGCAGGAAGTACTTCACAAGGAAGCATTCCACTATAGAAAATGTCAGTTTTCTTTCGTTTCCTCTTCTTCAAACTCCTACCGCTCAGTTGCCCATCCAATCTGACCTCTTGTTCTATCATCACAAAGCTTTGCCAATTTATTTTTGAGATTAGCCATTGCTTTTGTACCCTTGCGATGCTTTTGCTTTAACTGCTGTTCATAATCCACCCTATTTTTTTTTTTTTTATAAGTTTAGTTTGTTTTTCGCATACACACAAAAGAAAAAAAAAACGTATGTTTACCTCCAAAGAGGAGTGACTTGATCAGCTAACTTTTCAGCGCTGGTGCGAGTATCTTCAGGATCAGGTTCGGATTTCTTTCCTTTGATAAATCTTTCGCGGTGCTCTTGTTGGTCAGCAGGATCATAAGCGGCTGTCAAAACATTCTTTTTAATCATCTTTCCGTGCAAGTTCTTTACACAAGACAAAGCCTCTTCCTCAGTCTATTCAAAAAAAAATAAGCTTTTGAAAGGCAAATAAAATCCTATTTACATCAACAGTCAAAAAACAGTAAGACCATTTAGGTGCCTTCTTGAAACGGGTATAGCCTTCGTTTTTAAAGAATTTTTTCAACTGAGACATCTCGGCTTGAGGCAGATTTGTGACTTTTACTCGATGAATCACATCAAGCTTGGCTTTCTTAGTAGCTGGTTCTTCAGGTGTACTATTTACTTCTTCCAGAGTTCGCTTTGTTCTAAAAACGCTACTTAGCAAAGACTGAGCAAACTTGAACATAATCAACAAGACAAATCAATCCAATTAAGAAAAAAAAAAAGACAGTAACTTTTAATAAAAAATAAAAAAAAAATTTGCAATCGTATAATAAACACTATGTTTTGATTGGAGCTGTACTTTATTATTATGATTACTCCAAATTGAGACGGTTTTTGAAAATCGATTTTAGACGACTCTACTATTTTTTGGACGTTTACCTAATATATTCAGATTAAGATAGTAATTTTTTAGACTTTTCACTTTAAAAACCCTGAAAAAACAGTATGAATCTCATTCACTACAACCCATCTAAGGAACCTCTTTTGATAGATGACAAAAACACCAATAAAATGGAATCTACTCCTTTTTTTTTTTTGCTTATCATCACAATCATTGAAAAATCTAACGCCACAAGACAACTTAAATGCGTTTAAATGTTTAATAGAGTCTAAAAAAATCTAGTGCTTGTGATTTTTTAAAACATGCATTTATTGAACGAATTTTTACCCTGAGTAGCTCCAAATACTTTATCTATTCGTTAATAAATATTTCCGTCCACTTTAAAGTCTCGCTCTACAAAAGTCGTTGAGGCTCTTGAGCTTGTAAACACGAAAACATAAGTTGCAAAAGATCCAAAATTGCAAACTGTCTACTATTGGCTGTAATAGCCCTGCACGGTTATCCGCAGTGGGAGGGCCTCAAACATGTTCAACAATTTCAAATGCGTCGTTTTACAAAACTTTCAATGGTTGTTGGTAATTAGAAAATCTACCAAAGAGAGATATTAGCTTTGTTAAGCAATTTACAACTTACCATAGTAAAATTTGTTCATCACAAAAAGACTCCTTTGTCTAAGACGTTTAACCTGTTGCCCGAACATCAACGAACAAACACAGGTAGTGATTTGTTATTGAACACCGTTGGATTTTCTTTTTCTAGTTGAAAGATATCGTTTTGCTAGTTAATTTTTCTTGATCTATCTCTGAATTACCAAAGCTATTCACAGTCTGAACGCTATTTGTAAAACGGATAATTTGAGATTCGGTCACTTCAATAAAATTTCGGTTTTGTATAAATCGTGCCTAGTTTCTTTTTTAAGCATGCAAAGTTTAGACTCCTTACTCTTAACATTTGTGTCTTTAGTTGTATCAAAACACTTACGATAGGTAGCTAGATTATCCAACATACTTTATTCCATCATAAGGATTGGCTTACATTCATTGCTATAAAAAAAATGTCATGGTTTTAAAATTCAAGTATATTTCTGTATTTGGCGATGCTTTCATGTATATGTTTTACCTAGTAAGACATACATATAGCTTGTTTTTTTTTTTTTTTTATGCATGCAAACAGCTAAAAAGGCGAAAAGTGGTACAATGAAGCCGGAAAATAGTGAGTGCTTTGAAAACTTCAATGGTTGAAACTAAGTTGAGTCTTTATGTATATAAAAAAAGAGCAAAAGAATCTGGTCAGTCGATCTTTCTCAAAGCTTGACTTTATCTCGACGTTTAAGAACTAGACATTTAATGTGACGAGGATCACTGGCTTGTACGTTACTACAAGTCTCAGTAGTTTTTTGAAATCAAGGTTTTTCACTCAAAGAGTTCTTCTTGCGCTTCATTTTTCTTTTAACAAGAGGCCAGAGTTGTTTGGTTGTATTTGATCTTGGAGATGTATACTTGGCTTCATGCCCTCTGTCTTCAGTCTTTTTTTAGCATTTGTTGTGATTTTCAAGTAGCACAGTTGTCCACTCTAAGATGGCTCCTTCAAATTTAGTCTATGTCAGTCGTTTCTATTCGTAGTGTATTATAACTGAAAAGAGTATGGATTTTGAAAAATGACTGCGACTTTTAAAAGCGTTCAACGAAACAAAAAACAGTCAATCAATTCTTCTGTTCACTTTTTTTTTTTTAAGTTCTAGCTACTGAAATGTTATATTTTTGGGCTTCACTTGCAAAATTTCACTTTGTACAACACACTCTTTTGTATGTTTCAGGAACCCAGCCAACCTACTTTAAAATCTAAAAAAAAAGCCTATATTATTGGATGCTCAAGTAAATATACTTTAGTAAGCATACGTATACAAAATTACTTTGAAAAGCTTTTAATAAGCTGCCTTATCCTTTTGACGCCAAAAAAAAAAAAGATTGTATAAACTTAATATAAAACTGCTTTTATGTAGGATTCATGCTGTTTGAACAGAGGTACATTGTTTTAACGATATGCTTATTTTATAAATACTTTTTAGACATACAAATATGCTCTTAAAAAGCTACATCTATTTTAACCAGGCAGTATACATTTGCATAAAAGGCAACCAAGGAGCAAGGAGTATGTTGAACGTGTTTTCGGTTTTCTCTCAAACAGACTGGCAATATGAATGTTTTTCGTATTCTGAACACTGCTCTTATTTATTAAAGACTGAATTCTAAGCAAGAAAGAGAAGGTACAAAGTTTGGTTGGGAAGTGATTTGAAAAAGGATGAACGTTTTTGATACACTAAAGCGTGTGTCTCCTTGAAACTAAGCATAGTTGCCCCATACAAAAGTAAAAGCATCAAAACATAAATTTACTTGAATCTTTAAAATAGTTGATGGAGCCAGAGTCCAAGCTTGTTACAAATAAAAAGAGGCATTTATTGGATATAGACATTTTAAATATTGGTATTTACAAAATCGAGAGATAATACATTATGTTTGATGTGATGAGGGTGAATCGTTGTTTTGAGAGCACATTCTATACATGTCCATCATAGATCCAATAATTTCTATATTAAAAAAAAAAGAAGATATTAGTTTTGAGTCTTTTAGGTCTTGTTTGTATAATACTTGCCAGGAAACAGTTCGCCTGACTCTTCCACTATCTTGCCGAGCTCTGTGTCGGGATTATGTATATATTCTATATCGCAACCATAAAAGGCCATTAATAAAAGAGCAGCTGCTAGAACCTTGTTACCGTACCATTGATTGAATGGTAGACGATAGCTGAAGAAAAGTTCCCAAAATTGTTACAAAAACAAAAACTAAACAAGGACTTTTACTTTCTTACCTGTCATTAGTTAATGCAATACAAGTATTTAATACATCGGCAGGTACTTTTTTTTTTTATCATTGTTGTTAGTTTATTTTATTTTTTAGAGTCACAAAAAAAAAACAAAAAAAAAAAAAAAACGGCTGACAATTTACCTTCAATTTGCTTACAGAAGTCGCGCAAGTAGTTGTATGGGTGATCGATGTCCAGATCAAAGCATGTTAAATCAATAACGGTTAACTCGTAATTCAATATTTCGTCGGCAAATTCGCTCTATTCAATAAACGATTTTAAATAACGCCAAAGAAAAATATTAAATAAAATCCAATCAGATGTAATGAAACTTACAATGTCTTCATCATTACATTCGTATAACCAAATACTTGCAATGTCAAGTGCTCTTCGAGATGTCTCTTCGCTTTTACAAGCCACAAATAAGCAAGTTGCTGCAATTGTCTATGACCAGAAAATTTAGAGTCGATATATTGTACTCTTTCCCCCTACTTACATCATACTGATAGTCGTAGAGTGAAGCAACTGTAAAAAATCTATGAAATAAAGTGGAGGCTGTTCCTACTACAGGTAACGGTCTATGGTTTATTTTATATGGAAAAAAGGGGGTCAGTATACTTTCATAGAAACAAAGGGGAACAAAAAAAAAATACAAACAGTTCAAGTCGACTGGCTGCCACTTCAATAAAACAAATGCCTCTGATTCTCCACGTAAGCTCTTCTAAAAAGTGCATGCCATTTTTTGTTGAGGGGGAGTGTTGGCTATCCTCTTTTGTCACTTGCCACTAAGTAATAAATTCAGCTATTGTTTGTAATTTTTTTTTTTTTTTTGGAGTTTTACCATTTCCGAAAAATTGCTCCAATTGCCCACCATAATTTTTTTTTTATTGTTTTTTCTTGCAAAAAAAAAAAAAAGAAAAATGGGGAGAGAAATCAAGGTGATAAGTTTTATCAATAATTTCAAGTCCGTATGCCCAATCATGTACCCAGTTAAAACAACCGGTTTTTTAAACAGTGCGTGCTGCATAAAAGGACCCTAGATATAAGTTTAAATACCCGTCTTGTCCCTATAGAAAGAAAAAAGTAACCCATGTCTACATAGATTTTTTCTAAGCAGATAATAAAATAAAAGAAAATGGGTGGCTATGTGTCTTTGGAAGTAGCTTCACAACTCAATAGCCTGGATCTTGTGTTTTAAAACAAGCAAAACAATAAAAAAGTTTTTTTATATTCCAGCTTCTTTCTTCTTTAGATTATCTTTTTATCCACCAAAATGAAGCTGTCTCTAGCCATTTCTCTTTTATTTGCAACGGGATACGTAGCCGTTTCTCCTCCAAATGATATGTATTTTCATCATCATCCAGAAGCTGCAGAAGAGCATGCCAAAAAGCTTTTTAAAGTAAACCAAAAATACGACCAGCAAGGTAGACCTCTCCCTATTTCATTCATTTGAGTTTAACAGAATTCTAATTATGATTCAATCTCCCTCTAGGTCATGGTAGATATCGCGGTAGCCCACCTTATCGCAACGCGTATGGGCCTCCGCCGCAGAGATATCCCTATCATGCCAGCTATAACGGGAACGGAATGGCCAAACGAGGTATCAAATACACAGAGGATGGCGCTATTGATTGGTCCACTATGGCAAAAGATGCAAACACTCGAAACTTTTATACAGATCCAGAAGGGTCTGAAATCGATTATAGAGGAGATATCAAGAACGATGTCTCGCATGGATCCAGTCCCTATACGCCTGATCCGCGCCAACTCTATTCAAACAAAGATGAACAGCGTCTTTCGTATGAAGATAACAGCAATCCTCCCTCGGATCAAGCTTTCGATGGCAATGGTTCTGAGGCTATAGACAGAGTGTATCCTGATAGCAACCTGAACTCTCCAAAGGACGAACAGTCGTATCCCTCTTATGGCAACTACCGACAGGCTCCCCCTCCTGGGCCTGCTTATAATGAGTACTATCCACCTCCTTACCCTTATGATCCTTACTATGATGCTCGTTATCCACGTAATCCCCCTCCTCCTCGACAGGCCTACAGCGACGCATATTATAAAGATGGTTACTATAATGGTTATCCAGATTACTACAACAGACCTGCTGAAGGCGGCTATGGAGACTATTCACAAGAAATTGATCCTGGCAACGATATTAAGCATGCTGCTGTAGCTCCCAACACAGAAGAAGTATCAGATGAAGAGTATACAGGCGGACAAGGTACTTTTTATGATCTCGAGACCCATGTAGGTATGTGTGGACGACAAAGAAAAAATACTGAGCTTGTTGCGGCTCTAAACGCGGAACAAATGGGTGCCTATCGTCGAGACAATCCAAACTGTGGTAAGCGAGTGGAAGTAGTTGGCCCTAACGGAAAAACGGTGGAAGTAGAACTTGTGGATGACTGCAAGACATGTGAATCAGGAGATCTTGATTTGAGCCCTGCAGGTAAATATTCATCAAACAAACCAGATAACAATAATAATAATAAAAACATAACCTATTATGACTAATCTAATATAGCCTTTGAGAAACTGGGCGAATTCAGTCATGGGTCTATTCCTATCAAATGGAAATTCATACAATAGTTTCCCTACCCCTCCACCCTTCCTTCCTTCCTTATATATATATATATATATATATATATCTGCTCGTTTTGTGTATTTAATATATGAAAAAAAATTATTTTTTTAATATTTTAGTACCGAATTAAATACAGATACTTGAGTTTACATATATTCACTGGCTTAAAAACAAGTAAAAGATTAAAATCTTTTGGTTTCGAGGCGAACACTTGTTGCTTTCTGTACATTTTGCAAAATATTGTCAAATCTTTGGAATTTCTTTTCAACAGCTCAAAAATCAAGTAACATCTTTAACAAGATAACATGCCATTTAAACCAAAAAAAAAAAAAAAAAAAAAAAAAAGCAAAGATTTGGTTTTCTTCTTTGAGTTTTGTTTCTGACTAGCAGGTGTTTTTTTTAATAGTTATTAATTTACAAGAAAACACAATTGTCTTTATTTATTTATTATCAAGTTAAAAAGAAACTAAAAGACCCAAAACAGTGGTTTCAGTTTTAGACAATAATCTTTTGGCTTTATTTAAACATCTACACTTTTTTTTTCATATACAAGACAAGATAATAATGCAAACAATGGATCTGACCAATAGACATAAGAGTTTAAGGTGGTTATATCTGCTATTCTATACTCTAGTATATACAAAAGTTATACGAATTTCCTTCAAAAAAAAAAAAAGAAAAAGAAGCTCTGTAAAAGAGTCATATAATCTAACATTCCAAAAAAGACGCATGCATATAAAATAAAATAGATAAACTATTGGAATTAGAACTATGTGATGACATTTTCTGTACAATTTTGTAATTCAAAATTTAGAGATTCGTCTATGTAGTCGGTCTACAGACTTAATAATAGCAAGTTTAAGTCGATGATTTAAACACTAAATAAAAAAAAAGAAAAATTAACCACGTCGAAATGAAACAGATTTAAGCTTTCATGTTTAAAAAAAGGATTTGTAAAAACCACAAGGCAATATTTGAGGGTATTGACAAAATATAGAACCGTAGCTGATGACAGTATAAAGTCTTGTTTTTCTTTTCTTTTTCTTTTTCTTTTTCTTTTTTTTTTTTTTTTTTTTTTTATTCCTCACTCATCCTTTTTTTTTTTTTTCCAAAAAAAAAAAAATTCGCAAATGACGCTCAGTAATCATAAACGAATGGTCAAAAACACATTATCGCGAGCCAAGGCAGCCTTTCATAGATCAGACAAAAAGAAACAAGCAAAAATACCCGAAGTAAAGAGAGAAGAAGCCGAACAGTTAAAAATAGAAAAAAGACGGGAAAGCAAAGGAAAAGAAAAGACAGACGACCGTATTGCATGCGATGATACAATGTATTCCTTTTTAGAATCATGGTCTCCGAGAACTCCACCCAAAGATGCACATGAAGATAGACTGTATATGGATTTTATTGACCCATCTTCATCTTCCACTTACTCATCACGATCTTGATCAGCCAAAAATTAGTAAAAAAAAAAAAAAAAAAAAAAAAAGATATTTGTAAAGCTCAGTGGCTCTTTTCCAGTATTTTAAGGTTATTATTTTGCTTTTGTTGATATTTATGTTTTGCCCTTGAAGATTTTTATAAATTTGTTTTGATCAGAATACTTTAATTGATTCTAATACATGTTTTGCTCTTCTTCCAATAAGACTTTGTTCAATCTGGACTTGATACCCAATTCCCGATATCATGTGAGCGTGTAATTTTAGGGAATCCTGATCTAAAATCTTGTTTACATAAAGGGCAATCAGGATTAATCATCAACCAAGGCATTATGCACAACTGATGGAAATGATGATTGCACCTAAAGAAAGAAAGATGAGAAAGCGGGCAAAATTATTTTCCTCCCCTGGAACAGCTTCCGATACATACCAAAGTTTACATAACAAATCGTTTTCTTGGTAACACAACAGACAAATGCAGCATATAGCATTATCCTCTAAAGTAATAGCTCCGTAGCCTTCTGATTCGATATCGGTTGAAAAGTATAGAGAGCTTTTGAGTTCCTTTTTTCTATGGACGTTATTATGTGGCTGGAAGAGCTCCAAAGTTTGTTTGTATTGGTACACAGGGAGATGATCTATGGCTTCTTTTCTTTTTTCTCGATTTGCCTTTTTGTCTATGTTCATAAACCCCATGTTTTGCAACGTGGCTATTTTTTTTTTTTTTTTTTTTTTGAAAAGGTTAAAAACTTAAGAGTAATAGAACGAAAAAAAAAAAAAAAAAAAAAAAAAAAAAAATGCTTTCAGCTTACCTACTACATGTGGTAAACAAACCACAGCTGAAATATAGACGGAAATAAACACAGCCATTAAGAAATAGTCAACAAGGATAAACAGGAGGGTCCCAAAATAAAGTCTTGGTGCATTGTGTGCACAGTTAGAAGAGCCAAAGACAAGGTAGTTTCCAAATACAAACCAAGCCAGTGTGAATAGTTCCATCCAAGGTCTCATGTTTTCTGCCAGAGCAATAAATCGGCGTGTATTGGGATAGAAACGGATATGCCTTGATCGTTTTTCAGCAGCCTCTATTAAACAGGGAATAAAAAACGGATATGCCAGAGACGTACGGAGAGTATAAACTGCCATATATATTTTAAACGGTCTTTCACACTGTTCATAAAAGGAATGTGCCAAAACTATCACTGCAAAACTAACCTAGCAATGGTAATTGCGATTCCCCCCAAAAAAAAAAAAAAAAAAAAAAGTATTAAGAAATTAACAATTCAAATAAAAGTTTAGTGTAGTTTTTTCATTTACTTGAAGTAAAGTAAAAGAGACAAAGACATAAACCAAGACTTTGCCTAATCCAGATAGCTGACTCCAACTATACAGTAGAAACTTTATTGGAGTCATCCTTAATATAGGCGCTGGATCATCCATGCTATATCTCGATTCTTCCATATGTACAAAATAAAACTGTAGAAGAACAAATTAAAGAAAAAAGAAGAAAAAAAAAAAAAAAAAATGAAACCGTGAGCGTAGGTGGTTGTGTGTATTTTTTTTTTTTTTTTTTTTTTTTAGTGAAAGGGTTTTATTTTTTTTTATTTATGAATCTACACAAAAGTGAATGCAACCCATGCTAATAAGCAAGTGATAATGATATCTACCATTTGAGCCACCACATACAATGTTACAAGCTTTCCTAAGCTTCTTAGGTTTTTTTTCATGTCACTTAATTGTAAGCCCATACCGATACTAACAAAGGACAGGGTTGAGAACCATTCGGACACATAAAAGCAAAACGAATTGACAAGTGAGCGAGTATCAGCACTATCGATGGTGGTATTGAACAAGACGGCAGTAATAATAAAACCCAAAACGAATTTAGGAAAACGTTTCCATAGTAAGATATGGGGTTTTTCTTGAGGTACAGGTTTTTTCACAGGTTTATCAGGATGAACGTCGTCTAGACCTTCTTCTCTTCTCAAAAGCTCCTCCTCTAACTTGTAAGCTGATTGAAGTTCGTATCGGGACCAAGCCCAAGCCATAAAAACCGAGAGGGGACCAATAAGGATATTCTGCATCATCTTGACCACAGCGGATGTATCGATCGCCTCTTTTTGACCATAGATGCTGGCTGCTGCAATTACCGCGCCTGTGGAATCCACACAACCGCCAAACCAAGCACCGCTTACTGTGGCAGAGAGGGCCATACGTTTGGCTATATAGGGCAAAGCAATGATGCTAGGTATAGTAAAGATAGAGATAATGGCAATAGGCATCTCTGTTTTGTGCGGTACGCCCATGCTAGAGCCTAGGGCAATGGCAGCTGAAGAGCCACAAATAAAAGTAGCGCCAGACATGATAATTGAAGTTTGAGTATCGATCTTGAGTACTTTCCAACCAAAGAAGGCAACTACCATAAATAAGGTAGGGGTATCAAGCCAACTCACAAACAGTGCCCTAGGAGCAAGTGGTCGCAAGACACTCATATCGATACAAAGAAGGACTAAACTGATGGCAATGTAAAGCTCCGTTTGAAGCGCGACCTTAAGCCATCCAGGAACTGCGTTAGATTTGGTATATAGCGGTAAACAGTTTCGGAGGAAGCAACCAAAGATGATGGCCCAAATAGAGTCACCAATACTGGCTTGATGCAGTGTGACTAAACAAAAAGAAAAAGTTGAATCAACGGCCATTGAATTTAGTTTCCAAATGTAGAATTACCATTATTAGCAAGTATTTTACTGATCAGGGCTACCAGAAACACAACGCTGTATCCCAATGGGAACTTCTTCCAGTTGGTTGTACTTGTAGCGGCCATCGAGAGCCAAAGAAAGGCTCCCATCATCACACCGATCACTAAAAGGCCGTAATTTCCTGGGGTAGCAAAGGTCATGAAAGGGTTCCTGTCCCAATGCAAGAATTGAGGTGAGGGTATACCATGCTTTACAGCAGAACTGATACATCCAAAAAACACGAGTCCTATCCAACAAGACCACCATTCTTCAGAATTCCACCACAACAACCACTGCCATTTTCTTTGACTTTTGGAGGATTGGCAGTTGTTGGTTGCTTCTTTGGTTACTTTTTTATTGGTTTCGTTGATTGATTCTGAATTGATTGTTTCTGTTCGTGGACTGCTGCTGCTGTTTGCGTTACTAGAATAGCGACATAGCTCTATATCTGCCATGTTTGATTTTTTTTTCTAAACTTTATTTGTGGGAAAGAAAAGCAAGTGAGAGAGAAAAAAAAAAAAAAAAAAAAAAAATGCGGAAATCTAATTAATAAAAGACTCTTTATATTTTTTTTTTTTTAAAAACACATAAAAAATGAAACTGTTCATAGTATTTGCGTTACGATTATCTTTTGCTTCTAGCGATAGACGGTAAGAGTTTTGTGATTCTCTTTAGTAATTGGTGCCAGTCTATGTTCTACAGAAGATAAGGTAAACCCTAATGGATCTAAGATGCTAACCTTCTTTACAAAAAAAAAAAAAAAAAAAGTTACCCAGGACTCAGGAGCTTTTGGGGTTAGCTTGGTAAACGTTACATGTAGTTGTATGCAAATATCAATCTTCAAACCGGTTTGGACAAAGCCTATTTTTGCTTGTTTGAAAGCACCTTAGGAATTTAGACGAACGGGTATATCAGAAAGACTTGACGCTTCACACAAAACGTTTAGGAGCTTATAGGTTGTTCTCTATTGTCGAGAGATTACAAAGTCAAGGTAGTATTCAGTTAAAGTTTTTTTTTTTTTTTTTTTTTTTTTTGGGAACAAATCATTCGATAATCAACCTCGAAGATGTCTGTTATATACTCCGAGGTCAAATCAAACAAATCAGATGCATGTAATCAAGAAGCAGATCGTATTGGGATAAGAACAAAGTTTTCAAAACAGCCTGTTAAATGTGAGTAAAATCAATCTTTAGAAAAGACATACAACAGTCCATACTACAAAACAATTTGCCCACGGTTTTTGTGTACTGATTCAAACCACCGACAGTCATGAATCACATCAATTGAACTCCACCGTTTATTTTGAATGTACATGTCAAACAAACTTTGTATGGTTTGATGTGGTATCTCTCAACCTTTTTTGGTGTTGCAATAAAACCATAAAACGATAAAAGAAACCTATCGATTCCTTGCATTTTTGTTTGTTTTTTCATATAAAGAATTCACTTCCATTTGGCAATTGGTAACCCTTCTTGGTAACACATTGTGTTTAATACCTCAGAATTCCTAAGTCGTCATTGAAGTCGTCATTTATTGAGTCATTCACTAAGGTACAAAGGGTCTCACTACACAATGTGTCTAGACTTTTTTTTTTTTTTTTTTTTAAAAAGAAGCTTTGAAAGCAAGTGTGCGGGACAAACTCACTTCATCTTTTTTTCTTTTTTTTTTTTTTTTTTTGGTTTCAATTGTTCTTTTCCCAATCTTTATGAGTCAAATGTTGGATCGGAAATACTTTTTCCATTTTTTCTTTTTTTAGTATTCTAGGCCTTTTTCATCCAACAGAGCCATGCTCTGTTCTGTTACAGACGGGTCTATGTAAAAGTGCTTTGAAAGACAAGAGAAGGGAGAGCCAACGGAAGAAGGTTTTATAAACAGCCATTTTTTTTTTTTTTTTTTTTTTTTTTTGGAGGGAATTTTACGAGCGAATGGATTCCTTTGCCAGCAAAAGCGATTCTATCTCCGTGGTTCACCGAACATAAAATTGTTCGGACCGAAACGATTTATGTCGAACAAACTGACTTTGGGCAACCAGAGTGGATTGCCAGTTAATAACGAAAAGTAGAGTCAAGCAAAAAAAGATCCTCCTTTTGTGCTAACATGGTAAGAGAGCAAAGAAGAAACAAAAGAGAAAGAGAAAAAGGGAAGGAAAGAGAAGGATGACAAAAAGGAGCCTGGACAGAAAATGGATTGGATTTTGGATCAATGGAGAGATGGATGATGTATTGGAAAAATGCTCTTTATTTTTGTTGATAAAAGAAACAATAACCATTCAATCACCACCTCCAGCCCAAACATGCCCATTTTCAGAAAGAATGCATTTCATTGTGGATTAAAAAGACATGCCTAGACACTTGGCTTTTGACACTCGAGTGTTTCTAAAACAACAACTGAATTGCGTGTCAACAGCCATGCTGCCTGTTCCTTTTTGTCTTTTCTTTGCTTTTCTCAAATAGCTATGTGTGAAACAGGTTCTGACAGGTGTTATTAGGCTGATCAACAATCTTCTAGAAAGAGAACTTTCCGTAAGTTTACCTACCGTGGTGTTGAACTCGATCAACTTTTGGATTTGTCTTCCGAACAAGTAAGTGGCAAAAGAGAGAAAGAGAGAAAGGGAGAAAGGGAGAGAGAGAGAGAGAGAGAGAGGGATCAAGCCAAGTATGAGTCGTAACGTTTTTTTTTTTTTTTTTTTTTAATAGTTCATGGAGCTTGTTCACTGCCGTGCCCGTAGAAGATTCCAACGTGGTCTTAAGCGTAAGCCTATGGGTCTTATCAAGAAGCTCCGTGCTGCTAAGAAAAATGCCGTTTCTGGTGAAAGACCTGAAACTGTCAAGACCCATCTCCGTGATATGATCATTGTTCCCGAAATGATCGGTTCCGTTGTTGGTGTTTACAACGGTAAGAGCTTCACTCAAGTTGAAATTAAGCCTGAAATGACTGGTCACTACCTTGGTGAATTCTCCATTACCTACAAGCCTGTAAAGCACGGTCGTCCCGGTATTGGTGCCACCTCTTCTTCCAAGTTTGTTCCCCTCAAATAAACAGATGCGACAGTTTTTTTTTTTTTTTTTATTATTATTATTATTGTTATTGTTTATAGAATGTGGAGAGGGTTAGAAAAAAAAAAAAGAGGGATCATCTAATATTGAAGGTGGATTTGTTTTGTAGCCTGACGTTCGTCTTCTAGCCAGCCTTGGATTGCATGAAATACTTGGTTTTGAGCGCTTTTGATAGCCTCGGAGACAGAGTCAGAAGTAAAGAAATCCCAATGATGTACTGATTTTGGCAAGACTACATAATGAGCATCCCCCGCCCAGCCTGCTCGATTCGGAGCATTGTTGCTTTGAACGCTAAGCGTTCTCCAGGGATCCCATTCACCATCAATCCAGAAAACGCGGTCCAAGTTCAGGAACCAACCTTTGTATTCTTGATTGATTTGTTTCCATTTGGGTAAAGAAGGTATGTTATGTTCACCAAAGGCCAAGGGGCATTGACGTTGATACCAGCTTGCTTGAAGCTTTCGTGAGACCAGCGTAGAGCGCCAGATGGGAGAGGATGTTTGCCAGTAAGCGTATTCAGTACAGACTTGCCATAACCATGCGCGAGAAGGGTTGTCCACATCCTTGTAATTCTCAGGGTTACGACTGCTGAGACAATGACTGACCGAGGGAGTATCCTCACATGCCTCTTTGACTTGCTTTTGGATGTAACGACCGTAAGCGTCTAGATAGTCAGATACTGTGGTCAGGCCTTCGAATATTGAGCAAAATTCCTCGACAAATGGATTGGAGGTAGGACTCATGTTTTGCCAAAGACCCAATGGAAATGAAAGTGCTAGATTGAAAAAAAAAAAAGGGGGGGGGTTAGAATAAAGATGCAGGTTTGTATTTATCAACAGAAACTTACTATCAGCAAAATCATCATCATGTTCAAGATCCTCCAAACCAAACTTTGCTTTCAGGTTCTTTTTGGCCTGAGCAAAAGGACTGAACAAGATGTGATCCACATGAAGAATGGTGGTTTTGATGGCGTGGATACAATGGGTAGGACCGTATTGGTGGATGGGATCAAAATATTCAAAGTAATTGAATTTCATCTGGACAGGGGCTGAAGAAGGAACGGCAGCAAAGACAAGATCTGGATATTTAAGTCGCATCCAGGCTGCTAGGTTACCACTGTAGCTTCCGCCATAGACAATGTATTTGGATTCAGGGGCAATCTCGACATCAGGTACCTGATAAACCATGAGGGATACTGCTTTGACTAAACATGCGTACCTTTGCAAATCTTATAAAATCAGCCATGTCTTCTAACGCTTGAGCCGTATTCAGCGTGGTCAACGTCTCCGCGGTATAGTTCTGTGCGAAAAAAGTGGTGAGTACGATCGGTCTTTGAATGCGTTTGAATGTACCGTGCTTGGTAAAGATAAGCCGTAAAAGCGATGCTCCATCACCAAAACGATACCCTTCAATCGTTTCGCCAGTTCAAACATAGTAGAGTTGATAACATAATGAGCTCTTGCATCTGCTGGAGACTCCCCTGCATTGTATACTGCATGGGTTGTGTTAGTTGTCCGTATGACCTACATTATTCACACGAAAGCTATCTTACAAATCACAGGACCGCCATGCTGATAATAATCTGCATTGGCCCAATAGCGATGCTTAAAAGTGGTCGAATTCTCTTTGAAATGATCCACGGGTTGATCGTAAAAGAAAGGACCATATTTTTCAGGAAGAAGCGTGTCTACTTTTGCCCTAAGTCTCTTTTCTCTTAGTCGAGAGCCAAAATCAATTAAACATGAAGCGTTACTCAAAAATAAGAGTAATAATAAAACGCCCTTCATTCGGTTGATTGTCAGAAATAAGAAAAAAAAAAAAAAAAAAAAAGAAAAAAAGAAAAAGAAATAGCGGCTTTCTTTTATCTTTTTTTCTTTTTTAAAAAAAAAAAAAAAAAAAAAAAAATAGGTAACACACCCCAACCCTTCCCCTCATTACAAAACCAGTCTAAGAAGAGAGAATAGGGAGATTTAGAAGGATCAAAATCTTTTCAACTTTCCCCGGTCAAGTCCATATACTAATTCTGTTGAAAATAAAAAAAAAACTAAACTGCTCAAGAGATTTTAAAATCTAACATGGCGTCTTACCACTTTGGCTTGACAGGCGGTGATCGAAAGTGAGGGGGGGGATCTACAGTTGTTTTGTGTTTTTGAAGGTGCTAATGATGAAGTCATGATTGCTGTCTATTTTCTTCTTTTTTTGCGTAATTTTTAATTTTTTATATTCTTTTTCTTAAAGTATGAGCTTATTACAAAGAAAAAAGACAACCCCTGAAAAAACAGAGCTACCGGAAAGAGACGCCAATATCTTGGCTATTTACACCCGCAGAGTACAAAAGTTTGATCGAATGTTCAAGGTGTGTTGCTGTTGGGTTGGATACGACGTACTTTTAGAGTTTATACCCATTGTGGGTAAAGTGATTTCTTTGATCTTTGCTCTATCGCTATTCAATCTGGCCTGCTCAGTTGGTTTACCGGGAGCGATTAAAAAGAAAATGATCTATCATATCACGGTTGATTTCCTGGTAAAGATGATATACCTAGGGATGAAGCGGTTTACTGATGTTTATGAGGGATGTAGTTGGGATTAATACCTATTCTCGGAATACTACTGGATATGTTATATCAGGCTCATAGTAAAAACGCAACGCTCCTTAAAAGGTTTTTATACGAACGTGCAAGACAAAACAACCTAAAAGAAACTGCTCTTCAGACATAGCCACGCTCTACAGACACCCTTCCTTCAAAGAGAATAGCTCTTTTTTTTTTTTTTTTTTTTTCATTTATTTCATTGGCCAATCATAATAAAACATACTGTCGGAGCCATTCGTTTCAACTTCTTTCACACTTTTTTTTTTTTTTTTTTTTTAAATAAAAAAAGAAATGCTCCGTAAGTACATGCACAAAAGAGATAAATAGAGAAAGAGAGAGAGAGAGTGTGTGTGTGTGTGTGTGTGTGTGTGTGAAAAGAAAGCTTGTGGGCAGGTGTTTGAACCTTAGTTTACGGTTTTGAATGTTAGACAGCTCAGACCTGGAAGATGCAAATGCAGTCAATAGTGAGAATGCGGTGAGGAGTGCAGATGAGTTGAATGCAAAGAAAGGCGCGGTTCCTGAAAGAGCTGAGGCTAGTGATGCTAGGCTTGAGCCAGTGGTGACTGAGAACACAGCAAATGAGATAGTTACGATGGCAGGAGGTACTTCTGGCGGGCTGGCAACAAGTGAGTCCGAGGCAAGAGATGGAGGCAATGTTGCGGTAGGGTCGACGAGTAGTGAGGTGGACGCAGAAGAAATAGCACGACAGCAGGCCCTATTGGGACAGATTGCACAAAAGAAAGCCAAGATTCAACAACTAAATGAAGAGCTCTATTACCTGAGACATAGCAATGCCGAGCTGGCAGAAAAAGAGCGAGGCACACAAGAGCGTATGCAGCTCCGACAAAGGGACCAACAACAGCTACTGAACAACTACAACGAGCATATCCGATCTCGACGGGCTACCGAAGACGATACGCACAGCATCCGGCAGAAGCTTCAGGAACTCAAGACGTTGATTGGCCAAGTCAGCGTAGGATTGACAAACGAATGTGATGTGAAGACGGCAACGGCGGCTATTGGCACGTTCTGGATCAACCTGAACGAGGCGATCCGACAGCTGGGCTCGCCAATCCCCAAACGACGTCTGTGTATGTTGACAGAGAAGTTCCTGATGGATGTATTAGTCCAGAGCATGAACTACAACACTTTCCCGGGACTGAAGATCTCCCAACCGTATACCCAACTCCAATCCTGGTTTGACCAGCACGATCCTGACTTCTGCACCCGTTTTCGACAGGAGGTGGCCAAAACGGTGGTTGCTGGCCATCAGACGGCGTTGGATATCCAAACAGAGACGCAGCGGTTCAACAAGCGAATGTACAACTCCCTTTACTCTTCCTTGCTCAAAGCCTATCCCCACATGGAAAAACACGACGCAGAAGCCACCGAGCCCAGCAGAAAGTACGCTCACCTCATCCAGCGTCTGGTCGACCAGGCCACCCATCTTGGCTATGCCATCCGCGGTCAGGAAGTGGAAATTGCGGCTGCAGCGGTTGGCGAGGGTACCGAACCTTTGGATCCAAAGACAATGAACGATGAAGACGGTCAATCCTCAGGCATTATCCAGTTCTGTGTCTGCCCTCCCTTTGTGGTGTATGGCTCACGTATTGAGATTTTAGAAAAAGCGCGTGTGTTGTGTTTTTCGAAATAAACTGTTTTTATTACTTTTACTACTCTCTTTACTGGCCTGCTCTTTCACCCGAGCCAAAAAACTTTCGAATCGAGCCTCTAAATTCGTAAGGCAACATGGCAGGCGAACGAAGATGAAAAGCGGCTTTGGGATCCAATCCTTTCGGTAGCCAGATACGAAATCTCGCTTCTTGAAATCGACCTGCTAACGCAATCCATCCAGCCCCTGCAAAACTCAAGTCGACCCCAGCATGCGCCTGATGGTCATGATCCACTCGGACCGTGTCTTGCAAAGGTACCAATGCGTCCAGGCGTAAGACTGTTGGGTCTTTTAAAGGTCGACTGTGCATCTTGTACTCTAGAGCTATCGCAGGCGGTAGTTTGTCGGTACTCGTCCGATGGGGTGTCAATGCACTCAACACAGTACAAAGCACAGGCGCACTGGCCGTCAAAAGATCGATACGGATCCAAGGCTTCAGAATCAAGGATTTTCCTATCCATGGAGTATCATCAGCCAAAACAAAACAAAGGTTAACCTGCATCTACCTGGTTCGAGTTGGAAAGTGACAGGATGTATCGGCTGTGCTGTTGGTAACTGCTTTATCGCCTCAGCTGTCAGTTGATGAAAAATCTGGTGAGGGTTGATTAAGCCAGGGGTATCGATCAGATATCTCTCCTTGGTAAGACGATAGGCAGCCTGGGTAGGTTCGCTGGCTAAACCCAACACACGTAAAGGGATTTTGATGGTACCCAGCGTAGTACCGGGCAAGACCGAGCTGGTGATTTGATACTTCTTTTTGAGTTCTTGTTTGATCCGCTTGCCTTCTGCATCAAGACGGCCTCGTATCTGGGACAGACAGCGGTTGACCAAGGCTGATTTCCCTACGTTAGTACAGCCCACCACGTAAAGATCGTCGGTGGGTCTCAACTCTCGCTGCCAACGATCCATCGCGCTCTGGATTCCCCAGCCTTTGTAGGCACTGACAAGTGACACCGAACGGATTTGACTCGTCGGCCAACCAAGCGTTTTGAGATGGTGAAGAAGCCAATCCCGAATGCGTTGTTCATGACGCTGTGCAGCTTTCGGAAGACGATCCCACTTGTTGGCTACCAGATGCACACGCGCACCAGGATGTTGCCCCAGTCGTTTTGGCAGATCGGCTAACGATCCAGGTAAATCGGTCACATCGCACACAGCCACCACCACGGGATCTTGCTTGGTACGAAGAAACTCGAGTGAACCATACTGTTGGCTGGCTTTCAAGAACTGGGGACCGCTCAGGTTCTGATGGTGATGCGTGAGACGGTGGCAGCGATGGCAGATGACGCGTGTCGGTTGCTTGGTCCAAGTCGTGGGTGCTTTCTCTACCTCAAGCATGGCTCGGATCGGTTCTTCTAAACCGGCCATTCTCTGTTCGAATTCCTCCTGCGTCAAGCTATTCTTCTGTATTTTTCTCCCGCTGTCTTTCTGGCTACTCGGGGCGCGATAATAACCAGGCGCTGTAGCCTCTTTCACCTGAAACGGTGCACCGCAACCTGGACAATCGCCTTCAGGCACAGCGCTTCTTAAGGATGGTAAAGTCGACTGGCAGCGTATGGAAAAAAGTGGCTGAGCTGTTGCCGCTCCCGTCAAACGCCACCATCGTCGTCTTTCTCGGAGGCATTGTCGTACTAATAAAGATCGAAAACAAACTGTCGCCATGGATCTCTGAGAATAAATCAAAAACAATTAACAATCCAAAAAAAAAAAAACAAAAAACAAAAAACAAAATAAAAACTATAAAAAAAAAAAAAATTCTTGGAGCGGAGAGAGTTACTTTGGTTTTGATGGCAAAGAAAATAAGAGAGCCATTTTTTGGTTGGTTGATTTTCCGTTATTTTTTTGGTTGATTTTCCGTTATTTTTTTGGTTGATTTTCCGTTATTTTTTTGGTTGATTTCCATTGTTTTTTTTTGGTTAATTTTCCGTTTCCTTGATTTTTTTTTTTTTTTTCCCTGCTTATTCCAAACGATTGGGAACCCTGATCCACCTGAAAAAAGACTCTAAAAACAAAAAAATTTGTCAACCGAATTACAAAGATTTGTTTCTCAGTCAAACCGAATGGATAAAAAAGGGAGTAGAGAAGCATATGAAATAAAAGAGATAACGATGGAATAAATCCGCCTGGGTTGTTTTCCCTTGTATTCCCCTCCTCGGTTTGACAAGCAAAGACGGGAAAATGGCGTGGAAAATAGAGAGAATAAAAGATCGCCCAGGATAGTTTTTCAAAGGTTGAAAAAGTTTTATTGATTATTAAAGGTAAAAAGAAAAAAAAGAAAAAAAGAGTACAGAAAGAAGAGCACCGCCTTCGTTTTTTTTTTTTTTTTTTTTTTTTTGTAAGGTGTGATATAATATATATTTACAGATTCAAAAGCCTTGTTATTTGTAGTTGGGCCCCTTTTCGTCCACCTCATTATAGTTGCTCTTCACATGGGCAGCCTCGGAGTCCAAAGCAGGCTTTTCTTTAATGGAGCTAGCAACGCTGTGACGACCAGAGAAATTGGATGGGAAACGACGGGAAGCAGGACGAGAGCGAGCCGACTCAGCATCTCCGTGTTCTTTTTCGTACAGGCTGACGGAGCCAATATGAGAAGCGATGGACTTGGCATCTTCTTGTACTTCAGGTGAGGCAAAGAGGACTTCGATTTCTTCCAAAGATTTGCCGTTAGTTTCAGGATAGTAAAGATAGATGGGAATCAAAAAGATGACGTTGAGGATACCAAAGAGTAAGAAGGTCCAGTATTTGGCGTACTCGAACAGAACCGGGGCAATCATGGCCACGATAAAGTTACCGAGCCAGTTAGCGGCGGTAGACATGGAGTTACCCTTGGCACGTAAGCCGGTAGAGAAGATTTCGGAGGGATAAAGCCAGGCGAGACCCAACCAGGCAGCACCAAATACAAAGTTATAGATCATCACAAAGGCAATACAGGCGTTGGAGGCGGCTTGATTGATCAACTCGGGGTGTTCTTGCAAGATGGCTGGGTTACTGACCAGATCAATGTTGTTGAGGTCTTTCTGTACAATGTATTGACAGCCACCGACGATCAAGAGCGTGATGGCTTGACCGATCAAGCCTGCGTACATGAGGAAACGACGGCCGACACGATCGATAGTGAAGATGGGAGTGACGGCACCCAAAAAGTAAGGGATAGAATCGATCCCTGCAAACAGATAGGCTCTTTCTTCTGACATCCCCGACTGTTTAAAGACATCGATCAGATAGTACGAGATCACGTTAATACCACCAAACTGTTGAATGAATTGACCGCCCATACCCAGCAAGACACGGTAACGGTTGTTCATCTTGCCCTTCTTGAATAACTCTACATAGGAAGAAACACCCTCACGGCGTTCTAACGCGATACCATCACGGATCTCTTCCCATTCAGCAATACAGCGAGGATGGGTCGTGTCACAGTCAGACCAGAGACGAGCCAAAACATCCTTACAGGCTTCTTCATGACCGTGGGCCTGCAGCCAACGGGGTGACTCGGGCAGGATAAAGGAAGCCACGCCGAGGACGATGGCAAAGACCATTTGAAAAGCAAGAGGGAAACGCCAGGCGAATTCATTCTTGACAAAGTAAAGACCGTACTCAAGCCAGTAGGCAATAGCCACACCCACCGTCAACAAGGAGGCCTCAAAAGCAACATGAGACCCTCGAGAAGCAGGGGGCGACAGTTCAGCTTGATAGACAGGAATCGTGGCAGTATTCATACCGTTGCCCACACCCGTCACAATACGAGCGACGATCATCATAGGGGCATCCACAGCAGCCGTCTGCAGAACAGCGCCCACACAAAGAATCAAGCATCCCAATCGAATCGTCTTACGACGACCTAACCAATCACCAATACGCCCGGTCGATAACGCACCACACATACACCCAATTTCATACAAAGCCACAATGGCACCCATCAAACCTGAGTTGGGGTTACCCATCGTACTTATAAACTTTTCGTTTGCTACCACACCCGACATGACACCCTAAGACCAGATCCATTCAGTCAATCCATACCCTTTGATTATTCTTATTTACCTGATCATAACCAAACAGTAAGAAACCTACCGCAGCCAGCAAGGTAGAAGCTCTAAACAGAGCAGCGCCTTTCAATACATAGCCCATCGTTTATGTTTTTATTTCAAGAGAATTCTCTAATGGATGTTTTTCTCTGTTGGATAAGAATAAAAGAGAAACAAAGAAGAAAAAAGAAATCAAAAACAAAACTCTTTTTTTTTAAAAAAAAAAAAAAAAAACAAAAAAAAAAAAGAGAAACAAAGAGAAACAAAATAAAGCAGGTGAGGGAGGGATCAAGGGTTTTTATACTTGTTGATATACAGATCAGTGCACCCGCATTTCGGAGTTGGTTGCTGACTATGTACCTTATTGGCACTTGGATGCCCATATTTAGACTAGTGCTGGTAAATGGCGGAATCAGAAAAGCTTTTTTTTTTTTTTTTTTATATATATTGTTTATTCAGTTGGGTAAAATCACTGGGAATAAAAACGTTTTCTTTTGAAAAACATGGGAACTTGTCTGATTGGCCTGTGTACACGTCATGGTTTCAATGACTATAGAAATGAGTGAGAAACTCCCTTTGTTCAAACCCCACCAGCACCAGTAAAATAATTTTTGTCTGACATTGGCACTTTTGCAGAAAATAATCAATCCAGTTGATTTGTATAAACTCACAAATCAGAACTTGACTGTACATATTTTCTACCACTCAGATTTACAGAAAAACAAGACTCAGCTCTACAGAAAATAGACTCCTACCCTAAGAGAATGTCATGTGCGTTTAAGAAAAATAAGCAACTAACTTTATTAATGTAAGCGTGGGCTCTATTCATCTTGGGTGAGATAGATTCAGAAGATCGGTCATCATGGGATCCAACTCCGACGGTGCACGAAGGTTTTAAGAACTGTTTATTCAGACAGATCTAAACGGTACCGACACATACTGTAAAATTCAGCAGCAAACAAACTAGCATTGAAAAAAAAAAAAAAAAAAAAAAAAAAAAAAAAAAAAACGCTTCTCAGTAAAAGAATAAAATAAAAAAACTCTTCTCAGTACCAAATAAAGAAACCTCCCTTGATTATCGACAGTGAGTGTCACCTGAAGTGTGAAGTGAGAATTGAACCAAGGGCTTTTCTGCTTTTGTTTAGCCACCCACACTCGTAAAGTGATTAAGAAATCTATCGGTTCTTTTGATTCTAGTAGATGGATCTGTCAAGGATCTTTTCTAGCCACGCCCATCTTTCGCCATAGTCACTGTGATCAATCCTTGTTATCCATCTTTCTCCACGCGAGCCCTCCAAAGGAAGAAAACAGGACAAAGAGTGCCTCATGCTTGATAAGGCACGCTTGTCACCCACCTCTTGGACTGAATTGACACATCTTTTGCTCAATTCATTCAGGATATGGGCTACAGGAATCATTCACTTTGACACCATAGACTCCATCTTTCTCTACATACTCTTTTTTTTTTTTTCATGTCTGCCTATTCAATCATCCTCTGCCGAAAATTCTTTTCTTTTTGATCCAAACAAAAACATGAAATACTGCAAGTATCTATGCGCTTCTATACAAAAGCCCACAGAGAATCATTCTTTTTTAAAAAAAAAAAAAAGGAGTCAAAAGACCTTGCATGGGTAGTAGTAACACGATGGGTTAGGAGTGTGTATGTAGAAAGATCGATAGAGACACCCTTTTTTTTTATGGAGCTCAGATTTTTTCCTTTTTTTTTTTTTTTTTTTTTTTCTCTCGTTGTTGTACAGCATAAAATCAAATAAAAAATGAGCAATCGAAGAACATTGCCTGTGGTGAATAGAGAAATAGATAATGTAGAAGAAGACTTGACTCGAAAAGTTTCTTTATTATTATCTGGAAATAACAACACTAACGCTACGACAACAGAAGAACCCTTAGAAACAGAACACCCATCCGCGCCTGCCTCTGCTGTACCAAACTGGTTAAAATCCAAAGGCGGAAATCGTATTCGCCATTCGATTGGTTTGGATGTTCCTGGTGCTGTACATACCATCCGAACACCCAGTAAGCAAACAAAGGGTGCACTACTTTTTTTTTTCTTATTGCTTTGAAATTAGAATTAAAAACCGAGAAACAGTTGGACAGTAAACTGGTGGTGATCATGGGTAAGGACGTCATGATGACCTTTCTTTTTTTTTTTTTTTTAGTATATATGTATATATATATATAAACCAGGCCTTGTTGAATAGTGGGTTTACCAGCGCGTGGTAAGAGTTATCTGGTAAAAAAGTTGAGACGTTATTTGAATTGGTTACAGTACGAAACCAAGGTATTTAACGTGGGTAACTTTCGTCGTGTGTGTGAGTCCCAAGATCAATCGGCGAATTTCTTTGATCCCAACAACGCCAACAACAAACGCGTACGCGATGAGATAGCGTTAGGTGTGCTGGAACAATTGATTGGGTGGTTAAAGGAAGGCGGAAGGGTGGCGATTCATGACGCGACGAATTCAACCCTAGCCAGAAGAAGGCTGCTCATCCATCGACTGGAAAAAGAGCCAGAGGTTAGGATCCTGTTGATCGAATCTGTCTGCACAGACCAATCGGTAAACAAAGCCTCTCGCCGTCTAGCCAAATCTTAACCTGGTAGATGTCCTTAGATGTTGGAACGTAACTTTCGCCTCAAACTGTCTGGGCCTGACTATAAAAACAAAGACCCCACAGAAGCCCTGGCCGACTTTCGTTCTCGAGTGGCCAACTATGAAAAAGCGTACGAACCGGTGGGCGAGTGGGAAGAAGAACACGATATCCAGTTCTGCAAGTTGATCAACGTCGGTAAAAAAGTCATTGCCCATCATATCTCTGGCTATCTCTCAGGTCAATGTATATTTTACCTCATGAACTTCAATCTCAATGGTAACAAAGCCTGTTTTCCCTTGTCTTCTTTCTGATCCCTTCTTTAGAACGCCAAATATTCTTAACACGCCATGGCGAGAGTGAGGACAACGTCACAGGCCGTATAGGCGGTGATGCCCCTCTGTCACCTCGAGGTCAGAAATTCGCAAAAGCCTTGGCTAAATTCGTTCAGTCCCAACGTATCAAATTCGGCTGTGAACTCGCAGCCAAAGCCAACGAACTGGAATCAGAAGAAGACCGTTATGATAGTGCTAAAGCGTTGGCTAAAACAGCAGAGTTTTGTAATTCACAATTCATGATTTGGACTAGCATGTTAAAACGGTCTATGCAGACCGTAGAAAAGTTTGATCCTGACGATTACGATATCAAACATATCCGCTTCTTGAACGAGATCAATTCGGGTGTAACCTTTTGAAAAAAAAAAAAAACATACATACATACATACAGTGCCTTCTCTAACATCGGCTCTCTAGATTTGTGAGGGAATGACTTATGAAGAAATCCAGCAAAAATATCCTGAGGAATATAAAGCAAGGCAAGGCAACAAACTATTCTATAGATACCCTGGGATGGGTGGTGAATCTTATATTGGTAAAGAGAAAGTCATGGTGGATACACTAACGTGAGCCTAAAAAAAAATGAGCTTCTAGATGTCATCCATCGTATCCAGCCTATGATTGTCGAATTAGAAAGAATGACCCAATCGTGCCTGATCATCACACACCGTGTTGTGATGCGTATCTTGTTGGGCTATCTGTTGGATTGGACACGGGAAGAGATGCCCCATATGATGGTGCCTATTCATACGTAAGAAAAAAAAAAATCTTTGGGTGGTCGTGTTGCTGACTTTATTAGTGTTTACGAACTTCGACCCAAACCCTATGGTACCGAACTAAAGAAATGGCAGTATATTGAAGAGACGGATACGTTTGAAGAGTTTTAATAAAAAAATGACTTTATTGTTTCTTTTGAGGAAAATCCCAAACAGGCTTATCGCTTTCGGCCGCTTCACGAATTAAGTCCAGCATATGTTGACCTTTCTGTCGGTTGGCTTCTTTAATCTGATCGTATTCTTTTCTTAGTGCAGGATCCAAACGCTATCAACTCACACCCGTAAATAACTTTTAAAAAAAAAAAAAAGAGGCATTCACCTTTTTTATTTGTTCTTCATCAGGTACAGTAAACTTCATAAGACCGTAACCTGTGCTGATAATAGCCGTCATGTAAACAATCACTTTGAGCTCATTAGCCATAATGTAAGAATTAACAAAAAGATTAAATGTTTTTTTTTTTTTGAAGCAAGACTAGGGTTTATTTTTATTTTTATTTTTTTTATGTACAATCTGATTTTTTTTGTTTTTTTTTTAAAGGCCGGGGCCTTTGACTTCTTCATCATCAATTAACCATTCCTGAGGTTTTGAAGGATCCAATCGGTTTTGATCATCGTTATTTACATTGGCGTCAAAAAGGCGTTGTACTAGAAAGAAATTTTTTTTTTTTTTTTTTTTTTAAAAAAAAAAAAGAACGTGTATGCAGAAGAGACTTACAGTAAGGTTTTAAGCCCTTATCAAAATTACGCGAAACACGGAAACCGGTGATGATAGTTGCCTAGGGAAAGAAATAAACGCGTCGTCCCTCCCCCCCCAAAAAAAAAAAAAAAGAGATCTACTTACGATACACAAAACAATGGCTACCAAGACTATCAAAACAAAAGGTCAGAAAAGAAAGCAAGGTAAGCTGTGTTTACCTGCCAAGATCCAGAAGATCCAAGAACCCGGACTGTCAGCCAAAATGATGATAAAGTCTACGATGACAATCAGCTGGCTGACCTGAAAAAGACCCATAAACATCTTGTTTTCAGCAATGACCCCCTGTCGAGCGATCAATAAGGCGGGGATCAATAAGAGGGTGACTACGAGATGAACAATGTAGCCAACAAACTTCTTTCGATCGGTATCGACGGCAGCATAGTACTGCTCTTGGCTCATTACGACCGTATAGAAAATACAGAGCACCAGTTGAAAGAACGCATCGAGTTTGAGTAGGAGAAAGAAGATTTGGGTGAGGTGGAAACGATGCTGTTGTTGGATATCAGCCCCAATCCGTTTATACACGTTCCAGCCAAATTGTTTATAGAGTTCATAGCACAACACGCTAAATACGATTGATAAAATAGCCATCACCGTGACAAGACCGATACCGTTTCGAAGTGCAATTAAAAAATACGCTTGGATTTTGGCTTTAATCGTTGTTGCCTGAATACGAAGTAAGAGGGTTGGGTCCACATCGCCATCTCTAACCCAAAAAAGAAAAAAAAAAAAAAAAAAAAAAAAAAACAAGGCTTAGACTTTCCACCCTCTTTTTTTTTTTTTTTTGGGTTTGGTCTTACTTTGCTTTGGTCTCTGCGATTTGTATAGCCACAAAGAGAACGGCTAGGTATTGGTTGACCACGTGTGCTATCAGTTGAATAACACTCTGTCGAATGACCTAAGGGGCGTAAACAGTTTAGGGAGGAATAGAAAACAGATAAAGAAAGACTTACAGCATCCAAACCTAGGACAAGCTGAAATAAAGAAAACAAGATGAAAAAGACGTTTTCATTCTTGAGTCTTCTTAAGCCCAGGGCTACGCCATCTGAGCCTGTCTGGGCACGGATCGAGGTGGAAATATCAGCCGTGATATTTGGATCCCCTAACTGTAGATTACTATAGATTTCTAAATCCGCATGAACAATCAACGCCTCCAAGATGATACACACAACGGTGGCGACTATCAATAAGGTACAATAACCAATGGTATATTTCGATTCCAAGAACCGTTTTAGCTAGACAGAAAATAAATAAAATAAAATAAAATAAATACAAAAGACCTCTTTTTCAATAAAGACACTTTACAAGAAGATCCAAAATACCGTCCCATTGTTTTCGTTTTTCATGGCTCATTTTCTCAACTTTTTTGTATATCCAAAAGAAATAGGAAAGAAATGCATTTTACACTCTTTTGTTTTGCCCAAAAAAAAAAAAAAAAAAAAAGGGATATAAATATAGATCGAATGACCGCACAGCCAAAGCTCGGACTTTGAAAACGCTCCCTGGGGTTGCTGCCCATAATTGAATCTCTCCCTCACAAGCGTCATCAGTAGAGGAAATTTACGATGGCTCTTTTGTTTTGAAAAACTCAATTCAAAAAAGCTTTTGAGGTCTACACAAAGCCGATACTAAAGTTGGCATTGGCCAATCAAAGAATGGTTTCAAACAAAACAGTGTCTAGATAGTTGTGGACATCACAAAGCCACTTTAGAAACATACTTTGTTCAATCAAAAGAGCGCTCTTTTGATTGAACATAGAACATACCATGTTATCAGAGCAGTTGGGTATAGAGCCTGGCTGTCTTATTCTCTATGTAAAAGAGATGACGTTCTGACAAGTGTTCATATTAACAAAAAAAAAAAAAAAAAAAAAAAACACTTTAAGAGGGGGGAAATGAAAACTCAAAAAGTATTAAAATCGTATTTATATATATAAATATTTAAACCCAAAACAAGCATAGACTTAAACAAGTATAGAAAGTGACGCAAAGTAGTGAGTGATCCCGGAACCTAAATCATCAGAGAAAGGCCTATTTTCTTCTTGTTTTCAATGATGCTTTTATTCTTCAAAAAAAAAAAAAGAGAGTATGTAAGAAAAAAAGAAAGGTGTGTGTGTGTGTGTGTGTGTTGTGTGCAACTATTTCTTGGTGTGACGATGATGACGCGAGACGTTTTGCACGTATGTACAATAAGAAGCGTGATTATGGTTGTATGTGATGTATGTATAGATGGTGTGTGCATGAAGTGGGTGAAGGCAGCCCCCCCTTTTTTTTTTTTCAGTCCCAAGGTCTCCAGGATTTTCTTCTGATATCTGTGATGGGTTGTTGTTGTTGTTGTACGCAATCTGTCAGCCTTTTTTCTTCATCGCAACGTTGAACATATTCAGCAGCCAGAGCTAGGATATCAATGGGCCTCATCTGGGGTGAGACTTGCGAGTAAAGCGTGGATGAGGTGGATGAGGTCACACTGGACTGACTGCTACTGCTACTGCTGCTGCTGCTTGTTGGGTATACCGTAAGCGTCATTTTGTTGTTGTTGTTATTATCATTGTTATTATCATTGTTATTATTATTATTATTGTTATTATTGTTGTTGTTGCAAGGCCAGTGCAAAAAATGATCTTTCTCTTGTGCCCTTTTACGATTCAATTTAGCTCGTCTGTTTTGAAACCAAACCTTTGAAAAACTGTTAAACATTTCCCTTAAAAAATTTTTTTTTTTTTTTTTTTTTTAAAAAAAATTTACTTGAACTTCACGATTTGTCATGTTTAATTCTTTTGCAGTGTGTTCTCTAAGTTGGTTATTGGGAGTCTTTATTTTCTCAAATATGTTGGTGAGCACTTCTAGCTGGTGTGAAGTGATTCTCTTTCTTTTGGGTCGACCGGATCCTTTATGACCACAATTATTCAGGAGAATTCTTTGAGTTATGAATGATTGTCGTTACCTTCATGGGTTTTGATTCGAAGTTTGTTTTGTGTAGCAAAATTCATTCTTTTTATTAAAACAATAACAAAACAAAAAATAGAAAAAGAAAAAGAAAAGGGGAAAAAGAAAGAGAGGGGGGGGGATTAAAAAATAAAAATAAAAATAAAAAACCAAAACAGAAATACAATCGCACTTTTCATAATAATAATAATAGTCGGGTATATGTTTCCGAAAAGTGCCACTAAAAAAACGAGTGCTTGACAAAGATCAATAGCACCTTTACGATATATTGCATGCTCTATAAATGTATTATGTATTTAATTGATAAATTTCTTTCCAATCAAAAGAAGCCTGAGGTAAGACTGTTTATTTGGCTAGAGGCTCATCTGAATAAGTGAGTGGGCGCATAAAAAAAAAGAAAGGGAAAGAAAGAGAGAGAAATGAAAAACAAGAAAAATGTTGAGAAAGAAATCATTCCATTGTACTTGTGCTACGAACGAATCCACTGGGATTCATTGTGTATTTGAAATATACTTGACTTGCTCCATAGTCAAAGGGTTGTACCAAAACGCACAGTAACACGAGGGGAAAAAAAGAAACAATTCACAGAAAACAAAAGCCCCCCCCCGTGTGTCTTTTTCCTATTTGTAAATAGTAACAACAACAACAACAACAACTGCAAAAAAAGTGGGCCAATGTAAACGCGTATTAGAAATCTCTGTTATCTTCTATAATCAGCGATTACCGTTTATCTTGTCATGATCCCTGAGTACTCTAACAGCACTTTCCCTCCTTTTTTTTTTTTTTTTTTAAAAATCTTTACCCAAAAAAAAAAAAAAAAGAATCTCATGTGTTTTTCTCTCATTGTCTTTTTCTTTCTCTCTTTCTCGCGCAGTTCTTTCTCTTTCTCTTTATAAAACAGTAATAAAGATATGTACACCCTATGTGCCACCTTGGAGCATAATTGTGACTGGGAAAATTACACAAACAACTCTATTTCGCGTTGTCGCGTCACCCTTATCCAATGTTGCCTTCATCTGATTTGAAGCGTTTGGCTGTCTCTATCGAATGTGAAAATATACACATATACACACACACACACACACACACACATAGATGGAGAGAGACAAAGACCAAAGGTTTGTTGTACACCTCTGCGCAATAACACAAATGATCTCTGTGTTTGTGCATGTATTCATTACATCTTGTTTAAGCTTGCATTCAACTTTAAAATAACCATAGGCCCACCCCAAGCTTGGAATAGCAGCCAGTCTTGTCACAGATTCATACCAAAGTAAAAATAGAGTGTAGTCAAAAAAAAAAAAAAAAAAAAAAAAAAGACCACAAGACCAATGTGATCGGTGTACTCATTGAACGAGTGTGAAATACACATGTTGAATAACAAACCACTGCGTTCGATTTCTTGGGGAGGGGATTCACTTGGATTTTGTTCTACTATTTTGTTGGGTTAAAGAAATTGTTGAATGCGATTGTAAACCACCTGAATTTTTTTTTTCAAGACCTGTTTTAAAGCCGCTTAACCCAAAAAGTTAAAAAAAAAAAAAAAAAAACCAAAAGACAACAAGGTCTGTGATTCCCAGACTTAATTGAATGTGAATCAAAGCACAAGCTTCTTTCTTGTACACGTACGACATGTCACTTGGGTAAATTGGAGAAAAAAAGTTAATTAGATGCAGAATCGCTTTTCTTTGGAATAGTATAAATAGAAAGGATGAATTGGCTCAATTCGTTTTTATTTTCATTATCCAAAAACAACCAATACAATCAACATGCGTGCTACTTTCTTGACTCTTGCTCTTGCTCTCTTTGCCTCTGGTAAGTATTACTTTTCTTTTGATTGGGAAGAATATGTCTATTAAAGCTGTCTTCAAGCCAATGCTGCTACCTTGAACACCCGTGCCGTTTCCGGTGATGTCAAGACCTGTATCAACGATTTCTTGGCTTCTGATGTCAAGGTCAAGGAATTGACTACTGCTGTCAACGCCTTCTCCAAGTCTCAAGGTCTTAACGGTGCCCTTGGCCTCCACATCAAGGTCCAAACTTTGCAAACCTCTGTCAAGAAGACCAAGGATGAATGTTGTGCTGTCAATCGCGTTGTCACCACCGAAGATGCCCAAAGCATGCTTGATAGCGTTCAACCTGTCGTGGCTGATATCGAAGCTTCCCTTGCTGCTCTTACCTCCAAGAAAGCCGACATCAATGCTATCCCTGCCGCTATTGGTATCGTCAAGACTGATCTTAAGAATTTGAAGGATCTTGTGGATCCTTTGGATGCCTGTATTCTTGCTGCTGCACCCGATAGCTTCAAGACTGTCGCTAATGATTTGATTGGTCGCATTAACGCTGCTTTCGATAAGGCTAACAAAAGCTTTGCTTAAATCCTTTTTAAGCTTATCGTCTAAAAAAGGAAAAAGTGAATATCAAAATGAAGGAATGAAACTCTAAAAAAAAAAAAAAAAAAAAGTGAAAAAAAATTTCAAAATATCCGCCAAAAAAAAAAAAAAAAACGACGCTATTCAGAAAAAGGAAAAAAAAGAAAAAAGATCGACGCTTTTTTATTTTATTTTTCCATCCACTTTTCTTTATTGACCCTTTTGTACTTTTATAATTTATTTCTACCTTTTTCATTTCTTTCAACTTTTTATTTCTCTCTCTCTCTCTTTTTTTTTTAACGATTCACTCATTATTTACAATAAACAATTGACTTTGCTTTTGTATCAAAATTTATTCTGCTAGTATCGATCTACAACGATCTTCTCTAGTCATTTGCAGTCCAAGAGACTGTCTTTTTTGAGTATTGGCAACGTGTTGCTATGGAAACGAAAAGAAGGAAAAAATTTATGATCAGTTTATATTTTTAAAAAAAGAAAAAAATTTAAAAATTTAAAAATTTAAAAATAAAACACTACTCTCCACAGCAAATCTTTTACTAATAAAAAAAAAAAAAAGCAAACAAACAAAGGGGTAAGAGAAGAGAAAGGATAGAAAAATAAAAGCCGTGGTCCAGAATCAAATCCAAGTCAAATGGATCAGCGAACATCTAGAGTGACAAACAGCACGGAATAGGAAGGTTGTACAAATCCCAAGAATAAAGGCACAAGGAGAGGATCTGTTGCCTAAAGTACAAAGCAAAGTGAAGAGGATCATCCAAAATAGAAAAGAAGAAAAAACAAAAAGAAAAAAATAAAAATAAAAAGAAGGGGATAGGAAAGGGATAAGAAAGAGGAGATAGTGAGTCAGTTGAATCATAACATTTGGCTGGAACCAATCACACAATGTCCTACTTTGGCATTGACTTCAAATCTTAAAACTCTCGAATTTTTATTATTATTATTATTATTATTATTATTATTTTTTTTTTTTTTTTTTTCCTTTTTTTCTTTATCGTTTATACATTTTCATAGCCTTTTTTTTTTTTTTTTTTAATTTTTTTTTTACTCTTTTTTTTTTTTTTTTTTTTTTGGGTGAGAGGCCAAAGACACTGCTGGACAAAAAAAAAACAACAATATGGAAGAGTGTTCAAAAAATAATAATAAAAGCCCATGTTCCACCAGTTTAGTCTCCACCCATCATGTACTAGAACGGTTAGAGAGCGTGATTACGGCTTTGGATCAGGGCAACTACGAAATGTGCCTGGGCTTAAACGACAAGGAAGACGATGTGCGGTGGACGATGATGTACCAGACGATCCAGCGTATCGCCTCACGCCAATTCATGTTAGAAAGACAGATAAAACAGAACCAGACTTGTCACGACTGTATTCGTCAAGCCGTTGATGTGTCCCTGGCCATCCATCAGGGCGATATGGAAAAAAGAATCACCTGCAGACATCCACCCACACATACCGCCGTCGATTCTCTTAAACATGCTATCAATACCATGGCAGACCAAATCCAGTTTGTCACCCATAGCGTCTTTAAGGTCGCCCATGAAACCGCTATCGAGGGCAAACTCGGGGTGCAGGTCGAGCTTTGCCAGTCCACCAAGGGCGTCTGGAGAGATTTCATTCTGAACTTGAATAGCATGAACAGGAACCATCTCGAGCAAGTAAGGGATATCACAGACGTCTCTACCGCCATCGCAAGAGGAGACCTCAGTAAAGCCATGACCGTGCCCGTACGAGGGGAAACGCTGGTGCTCAAAAACACTTTTAATACCATGGGTAAACACACACACATACAAATAAACATCCTTTTTTTTTTTAATATCCACCCCTCCCTCCAGTCAACCATCTCAACCTGTTTGCTTCTGAAGTTACCCGTGTCGCTCATGAGGTCGGTACCGAGGGAAAGTTGGGCGCTCAGGCAAAAGTCGCTGGTGTGAACGGTATCTGGAAAGAACTCACGGATAATGTGAATACCATGGCCGACAATCTCACCAACCAAGTCCGCGATATTGCTCATGTCTCAAAAGCAGTAGCTCGCGGTGACCTAACAAAAAAAGTAAAAGTCGAAGTCAAAGGTGAAATGCTAGACTTGAAAAACACAATCAATACAATGGTCGACCAGGTAATGCATGCAAGCCTCCCCCCTTTTTTTTTTTTTTTTTTCTCATGCATTCTTTTTTTTTTTAAAAAAAAAAAAAAAAAAGCTCTCTACATTTGCTACTGAAGTCACCCGAGTCTCTTTAGAGGTAGGCACTGAAGGTAAATTGGGTGGTCAGGCTATCGTACAAGACGTAGGTGGCACCTGGAAAGATCTTACAGATAATGTCAACATGATGGCTTTTAAAATCACCTGCCAAGTACGGGATATTGCTGATGTTGCAAAAGCTGTAGCTGAAGGTGACCTATCAAGAAAAGTAACGGCCAATGCTCAAGGAGAAATACTGGAATTAAAAAATACGATGAATCGAATGGTAAAGGAAAAAGAACGGAAAAAAAACAAACAAAAACAAAAATTTTTCAAAGAAAAATCTTACCTTGCGTTTACTTAGGTGGATCAACTCACTACTTTTTCGGCTGAGGTCAGAAGAGTGTCTTTGGAAGTAGGGGTAGAAGGAAAGCTGGGAGGTCAAGCTTTGGTCAAGGACGTTGGGGGCGCATGGAAAGATGTGACGGACAATGTGAATACGATGGCGGCCAATTTGACGACTCAAGTCAGATCGATTGCCGAGGTGACCAAGGCAGTCGCGCTGGGGGATCTTTCGAAAAAGATTGATGTTGAAACCCGCGGGGAGATTCTGGATCTTAAGAATACAGTGAACGACATGGTAAGCCAGTTACGCGTGTTTGCTGCCGAAGTGACCCGGGTGGCCAAAGAGGTAGGTACAGAGGGAAAGCTAGGAGGCCAGGCCAGTGTGCCGCATGTGGACGGCACTTGGAAAGATCTGACAGACAACGTGAATACCATGGCTTCCAATCTGACCACACAGGTTCGCTCTATCAAGGTCGTCACCAAAGCCGTCGCGCTCGGTGATCTCTCGAAAAAAATTGAAGTCGAGTCGGGCGGCGAGATTCTGGAGCTCAAGACGATCATGAACAGTATGGTAGACCAACTACGGGTTTTTGCATCTGAGGTCACGCGTGTGTCGCGTGAAGTTGGGACAGAAGGCAAACTGGGCGGCGAGGCGGTTGTGCCTAACGTCAGTGGGACTTGGAAAGGCCTCACAGACAACGTCAATACTATGGCCGCTAACCTTACCACCCAGGTGCGTTCGATTGCAGAGGTGACAACCGCAGTAGCCAAAGGCGATCTCTCCAAGAAAATCGAAGTCGAGTCAGGTGGGGAAATCCTGGAGCTAAAGAATATTGTGAATAGTATGGTAGACCAGCTTAATGTTTTTGCGTCAGAAGTCACGCGTGTAGCCAAAGAGGTTGGCACGGAAGGCAAGCTGGGCGGCCAGGCAGTCGTGCCTAACGTAGGCGGAACCTGGAAAGGCCTCACAGACAATGTAAACCAAATGGCAGCCAACCTTACCAGTCAGGTACGTTCGATTGCCGAAGTCACCAAAGCCGTCGCGCTCGGCGATATGTCCAAAAAAATCGAAGTCGAGTCGGATGGTGAGATTCTGGAGCTCAAGAATGTAGTGAACAATATGGTAGGCCAGCTCCGAGTATTTGCCTCTGAAGTCACCCGTGTTTCCAAAGAGGTCGGCACGGAAGGTAAGCTTGGTGGCCAGGCAGATGTACCTAACGTGGCCGGTACTTGGAAAGATCTTACAGATAATGTTAACATGATGGCCGCCAATCTCACAACGCAGGTACGTTCGATTGCAGAGGTCACAGAGGCTGTGGCCATGGGCGATCTCTCCAAAAAGATTGCAGTAGAAACCAACGGCGAGATTCTCGACCTGAAGAATATCGTGAACGACATGGTGGATCAGTTGCGAATCTTTGCTGCTGAAGTCACTCGTGTCTCGAAAGAAGTCGGCACGGAAGGCAAGCTCGGCGGTCAGGCTGTGGTTCAAGGCGTGGCCGGCACCTGGTTTGAACTTACAAGTAATGTGAATATCATGGCCGCCAATCTAACAGACCAGGTGCGCTCAATTGCAGAGGTCACTAAAGCTGTAGCCTTGGGTGACCTGTCCAAGAAGGTAGAGGTGGAATCAGGCGGCGAGATCTTGGAATTGAAAGATACAGTGAATGACATGGTGGACCAGCTGCGTGTCTTTGCCTCTGAGGTGACTCGAGTAGCCAAAGAAGTCGGCACGGAAGGCAAGCTGGGCGGTCAAGCCTTTGTACCTAACGTAGATGGGACCTGGAAAGGTCTGACGGACAACGTAAATCAAATGGCTGCCAATCTCACAAGCCAGGTTCGTTCCATTGCTGAGGTCACCAAGGCCGTCGCTTTAGGCGATCTCTCCAAAAAAATAGAAGTCGAGTCGGACGGCGAGATCCTAGAACTCAAGAATGTAGTGAATGCCATGGTGGATCAACTGCGTGTCTTTGCTTCTGAAGTCACGCGTGTGGCTCGCGAGGTGGGCACAGAGGGCGAGCTGGGCGGTCAAGCGGTAGTGCCTAACGTAGGCGGAACCTGGAAAGGCCTCACAGACAACGTCAATCAAATGGCTGCTAATTTAACCAGTCAAGTACGCTCTATTGCTGAGGTTACCAAAGCTGTAGCCCTCGGCGATCTCTCCAAGAAAATCGAAGTCGAGTCAGGCGGGGAAATCCTGGAGCTAAAGAATATTGTGAATAGTATGGTAGACCAGCTTAATGTTTTTGCGTCAGAAGTCACGCGTGTAGCCAAAGAGGTTGGCACGGAAGGCAAGCTGGGCGGCCAGGCAGTCGTGCCTAACGTAGGCGGAACCTGGAAAGGCCTCACAGACAATGTAAACCAAATGGCAGATAATCTGACCAATCAGGTACGTTCGATTGCCGAAGTCACCAAAGCCGTCGCTCTAGGCGATCTATCCAAAAAAATCGAAGTCGAGTCAGATGGTGAGATTCTGGAGCTCAAGAATGTAGTGAATGCCATGGTGGATCAACTCCGAGTATTTGCCTCCGAAGTGACTCGTATGGCCAAAGAGGTCGGCACAGAAGGCAAGCTGGGCGGTCAAGCTGTGGTAAAAGACGTGGCTGGTACGTGGAACGAGCTGACAGAGAATGTCAATATCATGGCTGCCAACCTTACCACCCAAGTACGCTCTATTGCTGAGGTGACAAAAGCAGTAGCTAAAGGGGATCTCTCTAAAAAAATTGATGTTGAAACCCGCGGTGAGATTTTAGAGCTCAAGATCACCGTCAATAGTATGGTAGACCAATTACGAGTGTTTGCATCTGAAGTAACCCGAGTGGCACGCGAAGTGGGTACGGAGGGTAAGCTAGGTGGGCAGGCAACAATTATAGGCGTCGATGGCACTTGGAAAGATTTGACGGACAATGTCAACTTGATGGCCAGCAATCTGACCGACCAGTTGAGATCGATTGCTGCTGTGTGTAAAGCCGTAGCTCAGGGCGATCTGTCCAAAAAGATCGAGGTAGAGGTGCATGGTGAAATTGCAGAGCTCAAGACGACTATCAATACCATGGTGGACCAGCTCAGCTCGTTTACGTTTGAAGTGACCCGTGTTTGTATGGAGGTCGGAACAGAGGGTAAGCTGGGCACACAGGCCGAGGTAGAAGACATCCAAGGCCTTTGGCGCGATATTACCAGCAATGTCAATAAAATGGCTTACAACTTGACAACACAAGTGCGTGCATTTGCTCAGATTTCAGCAGCTGCTACTGAGAATGACTTTTCCAGGCTGATTACCGTCGAAGCGTCTGGCGAAATGGATTCCCTCAAGACCAAGATCAACCAGATGGTTAGCTCACTCAAGGACGCCATCCAAAAAAACCGGTCTGCAAGAGAAGCGGCTGAGCTGGCCAATCGATCCAAGAGCGAGTTTTTGGCCAACATGAGTCATGAGATCCGTACGCCCATGAACGGCATCATTGGCATGACTACGCTTACACTCGAAACCGAATTAACGCGACAACAGAGAGAGAACCTAATGATTGTGTCCAGTCTGACGAACAGCCTGTTGAACATCATTGACGACATTCTGGATATTTCCAAGATTGAGGCTGGACGAATGACTTTTGAGGCCATACCGTTTTCTTTACGGTCTGCTATCTTTGACGTTCTGAAGACGCTGGCCGTCAAGGCAAATCAAAAGAAGTTGGATCTGATCTACAATGTGGACTGCGTTATCCCCGATCAGCTTGTGGGCGATCCGTTCCGGTTAAGACAGGTAATCACCAACCTCATTGGTAATGCGGTAAAGTTTACAACCAAAGGTGAAGTGTCACTGGAGGCGCGGATTTCCCAAAGCGATGGGGACCGAGTTGTGCTTGAGTTCTGTGTGAAAGATACGGGGATTGGTATTCAAGAAGATAAGCTTAATTTAGTGTTTGATACGTTTTGCCAGGCCGACGGTAGCACGACGTAAGTAAGGCATAGTGTGTTCCTAATCCTCATCTGTTGTTTTGTATAGACGTGAGTATGGTGGGACAGGACTTGGCTTGAGCATCTCCAAAAGCCTGGTCAAGCTGATGGGCGGAGATTTGTGGGTGCAATCGGTGTATGGAAAAGGCTCCCAATTTTACTTTACACTCAACTTTGAACGGTACACAATGGAACAAAAAGAAACCGACGAAAGAATGATGCGATTCAAGAACAGAAGCATCCTATTCTTGGACAGCCAGGACAAGCATGCAGATCTATCCTTGAAAATCCAGCAACTCGGTCTCGTTCCCTACCGTATCACTCAGGTCTCAGAGGCAGCACGGTTGGTCACCCAAAGCCCTGACACGGTATTTGATACGGTGATTGTGGACGATGTGGTTTACGCAGAAAAGCTACGAGAAGCTGCACGTCTTCGATATACGCCTATTATACTCATTGCGCCCGATGTTTTGCGTCTCAATATGAAGCTGTGTATTGATCTAGGCATCACCGGCTACATCAGTTCTTCCACCACCCTTTCAGATCTAGCCTATACCCTGATTCCAGCCCTTGAGAGCCACGAAGATTCGCCTAATGAATCCAACACACCCGTCTCTCTTCGTATCCTGCTTGCAGAAGACAATATTGTAAATCAAAAGCTGGCAGTACGTATTCTCGAAAAGTTTGGACACAGCGTACAAATTGTATCCAATGGCAAGATGGCTGTAGAAGCGTTTGAAGAAAAACATTATGATATGATCCTGATGGATGTACAGATGCCTATTATGGGTGGGTTTGAAGCAACGCAAAAGATTCGTGAGATAGAGCATTTGGTAGGCGGCAACTCGCACGTACCTATCATTGCTCTTACCGCGCATGCTATGATTGGAGACCGTGAAAAGTGTTTATTGGCTGGCATGGTAAAAAAAAAAAAAAAAAATTTAAAAATTTAAAAACAAACTTTTCTCTGTGTCTGTGTGCTTGTACATGTATTTACTAAAACACAAACAAAAATTCTTTGTATAGGATGAATATGTAACAAAGCCTCTCCGATTGCCTGAATTAACAGCGGCTATCAAGAAATTCACCCCTCAGTCTACTAGTCTAATGGCTAACAACAAGACAATCAAAAAAAAGTATATTTTCAACTAAACAGAAGATTTTTTTTAGCACCAAAAACCAAAAAAGAAGGAAAAATAATAATAATTACTATTTGTACATAAATATTTCTTTGCACATGTTTTTCATAGATTCTCATTTGCTGACAATTCGTAAACATCTTTTTTGTGAGGTGTTGACAATTAGTAATCATTTGCCGTCTCTCTCTTGTTGCGCGCTAGCCAGGCAGAACAGAGGCAGTGAAGAGGAGGATGGGGGGAAGAAATAGACAGGAGTGGCTTACGATAGCCATAGTGGTAATGATGATGATGATAATGATGATGATGATAGTATGGCATGGATGTGTTGTAGTGCAGGGGATTTACTTAGGGACCATTCTATCTACCCTTTTGTCTCTATTCTTTTCTCCCCCTTAAATGATATCTGATGTGTCCCCCCCCCTCTCCTTACCCTCTTTATCTATTTGAAATGCCATCATCTTAAATCAGATTATTGTCGGAGCTTACTTTATCCGCCGTATTAAATTTCATGTGCTTTGAATTTCACATGTTAGAGGAGGCTTTTTTTTGTACTTTCCATTTTATATTTAAAAACAACGTTCTTTTTCCCTTTTCTTTATGTAAATAAAGCCGCTGGTTATGAAAAGCCCAAAAACCGCATGGAATCGAGAAGCACGCTCGTTTGATTCTTGTTCAACAGACGAAGGTTATCACACAGACGACATACATTCAACTGAGCAAGCAGCAGAGATTCCCATTCAGAAAAGCAGCCGCTCATTGTAAGCAAAACCATTTAAAAAAAAAAAAAGAAAGAGCTGACTTTTTGTTAGACAAATAACTTACACCAAATCAACTTATACCCTCACCTTATCTATTGTTGTGTTATCAGCTCTTTCTATTTTTTGTCAGCCATTTCCATGGACACAGACTTTCCCACCCATCTTCAACTTATTCCAACTCTTATTTCATCTTTTACACCTTCACGCCCATGTATACAACTGGCTACACATTGAACGACATTGTGTGGTCTACGGCACATGGTTGTATTATACCGGTTGGCTGCTGGGAAAACTTTTATTTTCAGAGCGACTGGCTAATCACGACTATTCGTATCCCACGCACGCCCTCTTTTGGATCTTGATGATCGAAAGAAGAAACGCCTGGGGCATGATTGTATGGGAGTTCATGAGTCGACTTCAGAACACCTCTCCCGACTCGCTCTGTAACATCCGCCTTTTCACTTTCCGTCTCTGGTGCTTGTTGGGTACCGGCAGTTTTTGGGGTTGTGTCTATATCGGCCTAGCCTCAAGAGATGGCTTTCAATTCAATTATTTGCTGCAGCTACACCATATTATCAAGCTCTTATGGATCAGTGGTCTAGGTGGCTTGATAATGAGCGTCTTTTGGAGTTTCTGGACTTTTCAATATAAGGGCGTCCTATGGCAGAAAGAGCTCAGAGAGGGCATTGTTGTCTGGTGTAGTGAAGGTGTAGCTCATGCTGCACAAGTCTTGTAAAGCAATTAATAACTTGCAAAAAAAAAAAAAAAGTCTCCATCTTTTCTTTTTTTTTTTTTTTTCCTTTCTACTGTAAATAATAACACCATCACCTCAGAAATAAAGACTTGGTTTACTATATTTCTGCGATCAATTACTCCTTTTTTTAGTTACTCAGCGTAGCTTAAATTGTGTATTTCAGCAAAAGACAGACGCAAATATTGAAATCAAAAGAGAACAAAGAGAAAAGGAGATAAAACAGCCAGTCAATGAATCCGTACTCCTCAAAAAGTTTCGAAAACCAGAATTGTAAATTATGATAGAAAAAGGCGTCCCTAAAACTGAATCTTTAAGGCTTCATCTGTTTCTAAAGTTTCAGATATAATCGACCAAAGTCTGTTTGTGGAGTACAGGTTTTCTCGGTTTTGCCGATCTTTATTGTTAAACCTTTTAATCCCTATTTCTAAACTCTGTAATTTTCTATGGCACAGCCTAAAAAAAAAAAAAAAAAAAAAAAGAAAGTTGACACTCTGCCTCGATAGCCCGAGTTGAGTCTTGAAAGAGGATAAATACAAACAACCAATACAGTACATGCTTCGTCCAAATCAGTTGTCAATTTCTGTTATTTTTCAAATGTCTCTGGACAAAGACTTATAGGGTCGAATACTTTAGTGCAAACGATTGTACAACTCTGTAAGGTATTCCGTCTCCAACCTTACCAACTTTCGAGAAAGAATCAAAAACATGTAAGGGGCAGCCAAATAGAAAGACTGGGAGCCTTTTTATAATTTATGGAACTGTATCGACATCACTCAAAATTTACAATCCAGGTATCCTTCCAAGCCAGTAGCAAGATCTGACCTTCTTCCGTCTGTACCCTCTTCCTCGACCTTACCATCTACACCACCATTATCTTCTCGTGTAACTTGATCACCAAGAGAGGGCATTTCATAACATTACAGAAGTGAGGAATGCTTAAATTACGTAATCTTGACAGCAAATCCTTACCTTTATATGTATTAAACATTTAGCAAACATCAGTCAATTACCGTTCCTATCGGAATGTCCGTTTCTTCTTTCCTTTTTTTTTTTTTTTAGTAGCCTGCCTCGTTCTTGCTCGTTACTTTATTTGTAAGTCCTGTTGTCCTAAAGTAACCTACAGGCCCATAGTTCTATACTACCTCTTCTAGTCGTGATTATTCAAACTTTTGTTTCTTTCCTACCCTTTTTCTTTGAGCAACTGGCTCTCAACAAAATCCAAGGCTAACGAAACAAAAGCATCGTTCGCTACTCTAAGGAAAATCTGGACTGGTTTGAAATGCTTTTTCAATAGGAGGTTGATGATTTAGATATCAATAAGTATAGGCGATTTGGAATTTATTAACGATAACAAATGATGTTCATCTGCTTTTTGGCCTAGAGTAGTTGGGAATTATCCGAGTTGACGGAAACATAGGTAATAACCAAAACAAAGCAACGTATCCCAAAGACTTGATCCAAGCTGTCAATAGGTTGTTAAAGGGAAATAGACAAGACACTTTTTTTTTTTTTAAAAAAAAAAAAAAAAAAAAAAACAGCGGCCATTTGGCTTAAAAGACATCACCCATGACCATGCGAAAGAGATTGTTGGCGATATTACAAAGTACAATGAAAGATCCAAAATTTATCAACAGTGGTACTATCAACTGATGGATTAACCCATTGAAAAGTAAACGGATGAAAGGGCGGCGGCGTAATATTACAAATTTCCAGGGTTTATTTTTTTATTATACAAAAAATAAAAGTGGGGGGGGGGATTTTTTTCTGAAGGGAGAGTACAAAGTATGCCAGCTCTGTTGACTAAGACCAAGTGACATCAATTCGGCCTTTATTCAACGGTGCGAGCTTTTTGAAAGCGGCAGGACTGAGGTCAACATCGTCCTCACCACAACTAGGACATGTGTCAACCGCCTTGACTGTCACAGATTTACCAGAACTCTTAACGGTCACCGACTTTCCACAATAAGAGCCACCTTCCATTACCGAAGACGACAATGCAGCCACCATTTCACTATCTGAGTTGGTGTCTCCGCAAGAACCTAACCCGACATCATAGTAAGTACCATCACCAGGTAAAGGGGAACGCTTTTCAATAGGCGCAGCCTGGACATTGAATAAGCATAGAACAAGAATAAAAAGAAAGGCCAATAAGAATTTCATGGTTGAAGAGAATGATAATAATACAGAAATACACAACCTTTTTTTTTTCTTTGCCTTTATATATATATATATATATATATATATATACCATTTGGCCTCATTAACAAGCATCGTTTATCTTAATAAATCAGTGGCTAATTGATATGGTTTCAACAGTTGCCGGAAAAAGGTACATCTAATTTACTTGCTGATATTGAGATCCAGATGCTTCTAAATATGGAAACTTTCGTTGTAACCAAAATATCAAAACATCCCATCTTTCGCTGCCATGATGCCAACTTATGCATTCAGCGTAAGGTTGCTGTTACACCATTTCTTCTCTTCCTTAATGTTGAAAACACAGGCCTCACGTTAATAGCATATCGTTTCTTATTAAAAAAAAAAAAGGAGTTGTTGTTGTTGTTCTATTACTTGTTTTTAGAAATTTCCTTTTATTATTATTATTATTATTATTATTTGTGGATGTCATAAGTACGACTTGTAGCCAACACTAAATTTCAGAAACTGCCATGGTTTGATTACAAGTAAAGGATGCTTTTGTATAGCGTTGATGCTTAAAATTTACTTTTTTTTTTTTTCTCCCATATCCTTCGGGGCTTTTACTAAATGCCATGGTACGTTGTATTTGTTAAAAGATGGTTTCTTAAAAAAAAAAAGTACTGACTAGGATTGGCTATTTAATTAACCAAACTACCTTTTGTCATTTATATCTGGCAGAGGTCGTTTATTTAAATTGAACGAATGTTCTTTAGGACTGGGTATGGGAATTTCTGAGCCTATTGCTTCACTTGAGCTGAAAAAATAAAACAAAACGTTTTTTGGACAAAGAAAAAAAATAAAAGCTAAAAAAGATAAGAGCTTAGATACATAAATAGGAGGAATGAACTGCAAACGTATTTAGTTTTATGTTAATACCATTAAAGTATTCAGTAGACAGCTCAATAGTCATGCAAGGATTTAAATAGCGATTTTCTATAGCTCTCCTGAGAAATGGGGAAATTTTTGGTTTCTGTTACAAAAGCTCTTTCCAAAACAGCAGCTAGCTGATAATAATATATTACAATGCATGAACACTGTAATATTCTAGTTGCAAAAATTTTTTTTTTTTCATAGCAAAGACAATGAACATACAGTTTTCTTTTATTCGAATCTACAAATAATGAGTAGATTCATTGTTTTCAAGACAGTTTTTCAAGGTTTTGTTATAATGAAAGAGCATTCCTGCTCTGCTTGGGTTGCCACACAAGTTTTGATTGGCCAGGGTTGTTGTTTTGGGTTTGTTTTGTTTTTCAAGCACCAATCGCCACCCTAACAAAAAAAAAACCAATCATGAGTTTTTTTTACTGTCTCAGATTACACACACACACACACACATATATATATACGCTGCTATCCATTTCTTTCTAATTAGCTCCGGCCTTGGCCTGAGGATACATACTGCCAAGCATCCTTGGCACCAGATTTGCATGCAGCCTTTTCACTGCTTCTTATGAAAAGACCTCTTTGGTTTCAAAAGTGTTTGTTTTATTTTCTATATTCTCTAACCGTTTCCCCTTACATTAAGAGATATAAAACCTTATTTGTTCATCTTTCCTTTTATGTGACCTGTTCTTACTCATGATTTAAGGAGGGCATACGCAACACTTGTTTCTGTTTGTTTTTCATCCATTCAAAACAAACAAACAAAGCAAAGAACCAAAAAAAAAAAACAAAAATGATAGAAAAAAAAAAAAAGTTAGCAGACCTATCGTTCAAAGCAAAACTTGGATCTGTTTTATTCTACAAATTCCCATACGGCTGCACTCGATAGGGTGACGTCGACCGATGGCGTTATCTTTTGTTTAATTCCCAGATAACACTCAGCGAAATGCATAAGATAAATGGCACAGGTGACCAGCACATCATCCACTCTATTTTGACCCCCCCCTTGTGACAGGGACCAATAGGAAAGAGGCTTCATTCATCATTGTGTGCCAAAAATGGTAGGAATGCCCTGAATTATGTTTTTTTTTTTTTTTTTTTTTTGAGAGAAAGAGATCATATGGGAAGATAAAAAGAGATCCAATGAGACGGACTAGGGTTCAATTCTATATAATTTTTTTTTTCTGTAACCACGTAGCGAATAAAAGGGTGAGAAGCCTATTATTTTTTTTTTTTTTTTTTTTTTTTTTTTCTTTATCTTTTATTATTATTATTTGGTTATGAAAATCGCATTTGCAGTTAGTTTGTGTTTATATTCTAGTCAAGTATTAGCAGGCTTGATTCCCTCTCACCATAAAGTGCAATACTATCGTGGATTGTCACGTAGTTTTGGTCCTGAAATCACAAAAGAGTATAAGAATATGGATTCGCTTTATCGCCAATCATTCCGAACAGAGCCTGTGAATCCAGAGCAGGTGGCTATCGACTATGCTCGCACGCTGACTTCCAGCGAATTTAATGTGGTGAAAGCCTATCGATCTGACCTGAACGGTGTGACGCATGTCTATTTACGTCAAAAGATCAATGGTTTGGAGGTCTTCAACGGCAATATAAACATCAACGTGGACCGTTGGGGACAGGTTGTATCCTATGGTAACTCATTTGCTCCTCATCAGAGCCAACCTACCCCTGCAGAGAATCAATGGATCTTTTCCCTCGGTTCGCCCAAAGATATCATTGGCCCTGGCGATGCTATCAAAGCATTGATGTCCTTTGTCAAAAAGGGAACAGGCCAACTGGACCTGGTTCAGCTCCAGTCGTTTAAAGAAGGTGTGATGATGTTTGAAAACGTACCTTTTGCCCTTTCTCCGGTAGAGCTCAAACAGGGTTATATTCAACTTGAGAATGGTGCACTTCAGCTGGTATGGGATATTCAGTATGAATTACAAGACAACTGGTATAATGGCCATATTCATGCCTACGATGGCACTGTTCTCAGCCTATTCGATTGGGTTTCTTCTTCTGCTGCCTATAACGTGATCCCTTTTACTTTCAACGATCCTCTTGAAAGCCCTCGTAAGCTACTCAAGGATCCTCAGGACGCATGGGCCAGTCCTTCTGGCTGGCATACCCAAGGCAGCCTAAAGTTCAACAACACGATCGGCAACAACGTCTACGCACACACCAATCCTGATGGCGGAAACGAATGGGAAACCAACCACCGACCGAACGGTGTAGAGCAAGACGGCGATCTCGTCTTTGATTTCGAAGCCAATTTTGATCAGCAAGACCCCAAGCAATACGAAGACGCTGCGGTGACCAACCTCTTCTACTGGTGTAACATGGCACATGATTTCTTTTACAGGTACGGCTTTGATGAAAAGGCCGGCAACTTTCAGCAGGACAATCTCGAACGCTCTTCTGGGGGTGGCAACGACGGTGTGATTGCCAATGCTCAGGATGGCTCCGGTAGAAACAACGCGAATTTTGCTACGCCTCCCGATGGTAAGCACGGCAAGATGAGAATGTATATTTGGGATCAAACCAGCCCCATGCGTGACGGCGATTTCGAAAGTGGGATTGTCATTCACGAATATACGCACGGGGTCTCTACACGTCTCACGGGCGGTGCTATGGACTCCAACTGTCTTGGTTATGGTGAATCGGGTGGCATGGGCGAGGGATGGGGTGATTTCATTGCTACCGTGATCCGTATGAGCTCAAGTGATACCCGTCAACGTAACGTCGGCATGGGCAATTACGCTAACGGAGGTCAGGGTATCCGTAAATACCTCTATTCTACCTCCATGAGTACCAACCCAAGCACTTACAAAATCATGGACCGTTTCGATTACTGGGGCGTGCATGCCAAGGGTGAGGTCTGGGCTGAAATGCTGTATGAGGTCTACTGGAATCTGGTCGATCGTCTTGGATTTACACCTGACTGGTTCCCCCCAGTGCCAAACGACGTCACCAAGAAACAGCTCGATGAGCAAGATCTTCAATCCATACGCAATCACGTTACCTCTCACGGTAATACGCTGGCTGTACAGCTCGTGATGGATGGCCTCAAGCTTCAACCTTGCAACCCAAGCTTTGTTGACGCTCGTGACGCTATCCTGCAGGCTGAACAACAACTCACAGGAGGTGACTATCACTGTGACATCTACAAAGCCTTTGCAAAGCGTGGATTAGGTGTAGGCGCTACCCTTCAAAAGCGAGGCTGGCTTGAGCAGCGTATAGAAAGCTATACATTGCCTTCTATTTGTAAACAATAGATATTCCCGTTATTTTTTTTTTTTTTTTTTTTGTTCATTATTTATTTAATTATTCCTTGAAATAAACTCAAGACACTTCCATGACCGTGTTGTTATTATTCATTGTCGTGCTCGCGTTGGAAGATAGAGAAGGGGTCGTTTCAACAGCGGTAGCATAGGCAGGCAGCCCAAAATAGGTACCTACGTCCGCAATCCGCGTCAAATCACCCAGTAAGGTGACTATCTCTGGAGACATATAAATACTATCGGGTATAGAGGGTGTGGAGGTCGGGAAGGATACTTCGTCCTTAAACGATGAATGGTAACGGAGAATCATACCGCATAACACAAACCGAACAATAAAACAGTAAAGAAAGTCATCCGTCATGAACCTTTTGATACTTCGGTCCACACCAGCATCCGCTATCAACAACTGCCCAATGGTTCTCTCCATCTCGGCTATCTTTTGTACACATTCATCCCACTTGTGTTGCTCCAAATTGCCAATGTCTGCCACCGAACAAAATCCTAGCAGAGGCGTATGAAGAAAGAGTGTAAATAAACTGCCGATCTCACTCTTATCCTGAACAGACGATGGGTATTCTTCAGGTGACATCAAACACATCAACGGTTGATCGAAAATAGTCGGAATCGTTCTAAACCCGGTGCTATGGTCGCTATCCACAATAAGAAATAATGGCTTTCTTGTGTATGGTATCAGATCAGCTGGATGAAGGCTGTGGGTAGAAGGTATAGAGACCTCATTGTTTTTCGCTAGAGTCATCGTAGATGCACCGCTACTGGTTGCTCCAGCTGTCGCATGGGTCGTAGGCAAAGTTGAAGATGAAGTTGCTGTGGTAGACGGAGCTGGAGGCGCTAGGGATGTGGATGGGGATGCTACAGATGCACCTGCCACTCCCATGGTAGACGCGGTCGCAGACTGCGTATTCCCAGTAGTAGTGTTGGCAGGCGTAGAATGTGTGGTATTGCCAGAAGATGCTCCTCCTCCTCCTCCTCCTCCTCCTACGCTGTTGTTGGAATTACCCGTAGAACCAGCCGAGGCTTGATTTTGGGAACTGCCTGACTTGTGTCTTTGGTTGGTTAGTACCCCTCCACCATACCCAACTGGCATCGAATCTGTGTAGCGACACCCGTCAGCAGATAGGTAGAGTAATAGGGCCGCATTATCACTCATGTCCTTAAAGGCTGCAGCAATGTAGACCAACAACTGACTGAGCGAAGGCAAATAGAGTAGGTATTTATGCGGGTTGGGTCGTTTAATCCTCTCTGGCAAAAGAGGCTCTCTTTCTAATGATTGGATCATGCGGTACATATCTAAAGTCAGCTCTGAGAACTTGATCTGCTTTTGGTAGTTTCCTACTAATATGGCCTCTTGAAGCCTCATTTTCTCCCCGGGCCTTTCTTCAATCGTATGGTTCAAGCGATGCTCCATCTTATCAGGTGCCTTGTCCAGATTGATAGGCACAAGTTTCTTCTCTGCTTCCGTAAAAGTAATCCCTTCTTCCAATACCATCTGCCATTCTTTAGCATCGGGTGGCTTGAAGTTTTTAATATATTCCTCTACCAACACCTCAAGTTCACCTGTCAGCTTATGAACATTTCCGCTCCGGTTGAGCAATAAGCAGACGATAATAAATCGAGCATAATATCTCATTTTCTTGATCATCAAAGCCGAGCTACACCAAAAGTTAATACTGTGCTTTACTCTTTTCTAGCAACTCACTTTTTTACTTCGACAATGTCTTTAAAGTATTGTCGATCATGTATAGCTTCATAAAACACATATGCTTCGTGAAGGTAGTTGGTCTCACTTGTTCTCAAACTATCTCAAGAAGGCGTGTTAAATAAAACATGTATCCCATACACACGCACACACACACACACACACACACTCTCTCTCTCTCTCTCTCTCGAATGTTGTCTCTCACTTAACTAGTAATGATAGTAAAGTTGTCCAATTTTGCTTGCAATTTCGCCTACTTCCCAGCGTTTCAAACCATAGTTTGCTTTATCTTCTAAAATAGGGCGATGTGTCTGTTGAAACTTCCATAGCTTGGTGTATACCTCAAATGTCTTTTCAAAATACTTTTAAAGAAAAGAACAAAAAAGAAAGAAAGGTTTGAGTGGTTTTTGAATGTACTGAAAACATTTCTTACGGGCTTCCACTGTCTATGACTTCCAGTAGGTGACAAGTCGCGTAATCCACTAAATAGATTTTGGCTTTTTTCTAAAAGATATTGAAACTCCTCTACTAACTTCTGGTTTCGTAAAGTCTGTTCTTCAGTTTCATTAGCTAATGAGGCTGCAACGTCTCCGGCATTAGGTACTGGTGTCTTTTCAGAAAATGTTGTCTGTAGAGAATCTTGAGACCACATTAAATTTCAGAGAAAGAAAAAAGAAAAAAAAAAGCCCCTCAAAGTAAAATAAATATATATGTAAATAGATATTAACCTGTAGACTTCATTTTTGAAAGTTCTGCTTGAGACATGCTTTCTACTTGTTTTTTATGTTGTTCCATACTTGAAAAAAAAAAAAAAAAAAAAAAAGGTGTTGTTTTGATATTTTGAATTGAAAGCACGACGTCCGTTGTTTTTTTTTCTTTTTTCCTTTTTTACTTTGCTGAGGCATAAGGTGGATTTTGAAACCATTGACAGCTAAAAAGAAACAAGCCAATATAAGGGGTTGGTTACAAAATCGAGTGTTTGTTATAGCCTATTGTTTTTATTGTTACTTGTGGAAAGTTTTTTTATTATTGTTTTTCTGTGTTCAGTTTCGTTGAAGAAGAGGTCTTCTTTCAATTTCAGTTTGTTTTTGAAAGCATTAACATGTTCAAACACATTCCCCCTGACCTCGCTACTGTAAAATTACGTCGTTTTTAGGGACCCGATGTGTTACCTATCGGGTCTAATGCCTTCAGAAAGTTGGAACTCACCTGAAACTTTTTACACCCTTAAATTATAAACAATGAGCAACTACAACACATTCCCTCATTCCAACGAAGACTATATACCTATAAACATTGCCGAGCCACTAGAAAGGTACGGCTCTGCTCACCTTGATCAAGACGTCTTTGGAATTTCAGTGTCTCGATCGCCGAAAAGTCAACAAATGGGTACTGTAAAGATAACCTAAACAAAAAACCAAAACAAAAAAAAAAAAAAGAAAAGAAAATGCTAATACTCAGTCCAGTGTTTGTAAGAAAAGTCGTACTGATCACAGCCAGTCAACTTTTAAGCATTTCAGTCATGTCGTTTTTTATTGTCCGGTTTTCGCTGTTTGAGTGGTTGAGGGATAGTGTGTATACATGGTACATCATATTGGTACCTGCTGTTATAACTACTATAGTAATGGTATGGCAGCTACTTACACAATACTTTCAATTGACTGCAGCAAGCAAGACAGCCATGCTGTCACTGTACACAGTATCAATGTCTATTGTTGTTTCAAACATTAGTAAGTGTTACATACATTCTTTAAATGACTCAAACAGTTATAGTATCCAAAGCAATATACACAAACGGAATATTGGTGATGACGATGTCTGTTTTTGGTCTGTGCTGTCTATCGCTCTATACTCTACAAAGAAAGTTTTCTTTTTCTGGATCCCTTCCGTTGTAAGTCCTTTACAAATCTGTCAAAAAAGACACTCATGTGTGCAAGTAAAGTGTTTGTAGTGTAGGCGCCATTTGCTTAAGCTCTCTTTGGCTACGATTGTTTTACGAAATGGATCCTCTAGAAATCATTTTTCCTATAATAGTATCGAGCTTTGTATGTATTTACATCATACTTGAGCTATACTTTATCATGAACAACGTCATAGCAGAAGACTACATACTTGCCAACATATACCTCTTTGTAGACTTTGCATACCCTATTCGCTTCATACATCATTTTTGCGAACTGACAGATAACATGAATACATTTCCAGACATCTTATACCCAGGGGATGTTTGAATTGCCATATAGAATAGAAATAAAATTACTCGCATACATACAAGTTATATAGAAAATTACAAATGCTCTTTTTATCGCTTTGTTGCTTTTGAATCTTAGAGTTCAAGTGAATAGTGAACAAATCGAATATTACCCCCCCCCTCCCCCTATGATTAATTGTAACGACGTATGTCAGCTGTAAATGCTTATTCAAGTGTATACAGCTTTGATGTATACTTATTGTGGCATTTTTAAAAGCGTTTCTGATTAACTTATACCAAGAAACATCCGTGGCTGACATAAAAACCTATTCTTTACACTTTTTGTATAGAGGTTGTACAGTGTTTCTTTTCTAAAAAAAAAAAACAAACAAATAAACAAATACCAAGGCTAATCTGTGTGATGTAGTAGTAGTAGTATTAATCTAAAGTTTTTACTCTTGAGCTGTTATACAACATTAGAATGACACCGATGCTCTTATATAAGATTGCTTCGTTTAACTATAAACTTTTTTCAAAAAAAAAATAGTTAGGGTAGCTGACACAGAAACATATATGTGGCCTTTTCTAGGTGACACTATTACTTTTAAAACACTTTTCGTACCAAGAAAAGGAAAAAGAAGGCGACTTTTAAAAGACGATGGCTCTTTCTTAATAAAAAAAAATTGTATTTATTTCATGTGTTTCATCCCTGAAAAATAAAGGGATACTCCATGGATTCAGAAAGTTTGTTTTAAGCGAAAATAGGGTAGTTCCAAAAGCTTAGCATTTGGTAATACCGGCTGCTTTGCTGGATTCTTGTCCATAGCATTGGGGAATGGAGGCTTTTTCGTAAATTGGGCTGGATTCCACTATAAGCTGCTGACTAGCGATAAAAGCAAATAAACAGGCAACCAAAAGTTTAACTAGCATTTTCTTGCCTTATTAAAAAGATTCGAAGATAACAACAGAAAATAAAAAACTTTCAGCGTATTTATATTGATTAAAAAGTGAAAGACGCGTAAAGAAAATGGCTGCATTTTTAGGTTTAAGAAAAAACTACACCGTCATTATAAACCGCTTCCTATATACATCATTTGTGTGTACTATACAAAAAACAGATGTATTAATCTTCTTTTTTCTAAAAACATACAAACCATGTGCTTGGGATATTAATAGCAAGTCTGTACTTGCTTTTGTCAGCAGCATGCTTTCTATTTATTTATCCAGACAGTTTATTTTATCTACATACAAGTAATGCTCTCGTATATTGCTTAGTATAACTTGAATAAATAGCCCATAATTATATATAGCACGAAAGCAAGAAAATAAAGAAAAATCCAATGCTAAGAGAGTCTCAAGACTATAAATGATACTCTTGAACAATAAGTTATATTACTGCAAAAAAAAAAATCTTTCTGTTTAAAACATTACTGCTTCTACCTTCAGACAGGTGGCTGTAAAATTTTAAACAGGCTAGTAAGTTTAGGTACCCTAATCACTAATTATATATCTCTTGAGAGTGAAAGACAATTGTAAGGTAGTTGTTTCAAGAAAATCAAAGCCAACAGTCAAGAAACAGTTACTCTTTGATATAATCCAGTACCTGAAATGCAACTATATTATTGTGTTTGTCGCTATGGAAGCGCTAAAGCGCTTGTTCAAGGTTGCTATTGAAATGACCTCGAGCTGCCTTTTCCTTTGGCTGCATACAAGAATAATTCTCTCTGAAATGGCCTTTACAAAGCTATTAAAAGCATATCGCTGATCAAAGTGACTATTGTACTATGACCTTGTTTTATGGAAAAAGTTTGCTGTTTGTTTCTTCAATCAGCTACCTTTAGTTAAAGGAATAAAGCCGACTTTATTGCCATTTAATGCTCAGAGCTTTGCTCTTTAAAAAAAGAAAAGGTTTGATCTCTAAAGCAGTTACATGTGAGACATATCGCTGCAAACACGCGGTATAATACAGTTTACTGTTACTCGAATATGTATAATCTTTAGACCCTTATTTCTTGTGTATATGGCTAATACGGTCTGTAGTATACATTAGTGGTTAAGTTAGGGCTCAAAATTCTTTTGGGTACATAAAAAAATTGTTTAAAAGGAACTAGATGGACGCTTTTTAGGAATTTTTAATGAGAGCTAAAACACACTTCACGCCTATCCAAAATCCCAAAAAAATGACTATACTAGAAAGATCTGTTTATTACTGAATTGTACACGCATATGTAAAAGGTGGCCTAGTTTTACCACCAGCTGTGTACCCCTTTTTCTGAAATTAGAGTTAAACAGAAACGCCAAGACCAAGTTTAAGGTCAGGATGGGCAATTTTCGTAGATCTTTTTTCTAGTCTTTTAGGTGGCATCGAGACTTCATTTTTTCTTTCAAAAGAAGCAGCTTCAACAAAGAGTTGTTGACCAGCAATGGTAAAGAGTAAGACAGCAGCCAGAAGTTTGATTTGCATTTTGATGTTTTGCCTATTTGGTTTGTACAAAAAAAAGAATAAAAAAAGCTTTGTGTATTTATATTAATTTTTATAAAGCAAGAGCCTAGGATACGGTCCTAATCAATTAACAATTGACAAAGGTAGTCAAACTTGGAATATGTAGAAAGCGTCATTATTTTTAAGTTTTTTTTTTTTTTTTTTTTTTTTTTTTTGATAGATTGAGCATTACAATTTACTTAATACGGCTTTGTTGTTATTATCCTCCCTTATATATATACCTTTCCGGATAGTTTATTTTGTTAAAAAATTTAAAAGCAAACACACGCATACACACATGCACCAATATTTAGATACTCTCTTTTTACAGCCTTCAATCTTATATTTTTTTCTGATTGGATACTGTGCTGTATACCTTTTACTTTGTTTGTTTTTTTTTTCTTTTTTTTCAAAGTAGCATTTTTTTTTACGACCATAATTATACAGCAGTCTAGGATAAAAAAAAAGCGATCTTTTCCCGTACATATTGCAATGTATAGCAATAACCGCCATTAAAAGCGTGATCAGGACAGTATAAGAATAGAGTATGTCTTGGTTTCTTTTGATTAAATCAGTTTTTGGAGCTGTGTAAAGAGTAAACAGAATAAGTACCGCGTTCTTTTCCAACAAAATCGGAAAGGTAGGTTAAGCTCTTTATGCGTTGAAAAAAAGTAGAAAATGGATGATCAATCCTCTTACTGGCTTAAGAGTATTTTATGCAAAGAGGTGGCTGTACAGTACAGAAATTTCCTTAGAAAAAAATAATGAAATGAAGCAATGATGATAGGTTTTATAAAAGTTTTTCTTTTTATAGTGCAAGTTGAAACAAACTCATATTGATCAAGGCAAGAACACCTGGCATATCTCTATGCTACAATCAAGGTCGAACTACAATAGTCTCACTATCTTTGTATGGCTGACGAATTAAACCTATAGAAGAGTAAACGATATGACTCAATCCAACAACTCTTTTCAAATACAATAAATATTTTCAGAGTAACAGATAACAAGAAGCAAAGAACTTGTCATATCTATGTCAATCTCTTATTCGTGATTATGTGAGGGCACTATTCTCCTAGGAAATAAATGTGGCCATGAGTTTTTTTTACAAGCCAATTTTATTTTACATCTAATAAGATTGGACCAAAAGTTCTCCCTAAAGTAAAAAAAAAAAAAAAAAAAAAGAAGCTTTGTTTAGCACTTTCAAATAATTTCATACGCTTAATATTAAATCAATTGTATGTATGCTTTATTTTTTGGCTGTCTAGCGTAAATTGCATTAAATTTTTCTTTGCCTTTTTCAGTTCCTTCTTCCTCACTCTTATTTTCTTTAAGTATTTCACTCACAAGGGCAACATTGGTTTGAGAGTGGCTATTAATTTTTTTGTTAGATAGCATTAATATGCTAGTCAAAAGCATCAGACACATATCGCTCAAATTTAGCCTGTATAAGTTTAACTACTCCTTTTGTGTTTTTTGCTCTCTACAAAGTTATCATGTGCTAACTCTAGGAAATATAGAATAAAATTTCAGGTGCAAATGCAGAACATTAAGGCCTTCCGACATTGTTTTGAATGACTATTAATGCGCCCTAAATTACTGACTGGTACGAAGTTTAGAATAAAGAGAGAAAAAATTTGACAAGAGTATTGAGAGTAATGGAAGCAAAATGAGCACATTATCAAAGCATGGAAGCCATTTTTTAGCTGAAACTTATATATATAAATAACAAACAACAAAATTTCCAAAAGATTAAAACCAGCAAAGACTTTAAGGATAATTTGCTACAAAGCTACCAAAAACTAAACAAAAACTATTGAATCGGTACTCCTTTGCTTACATTTTTCCCTAGACAAGGTAACAACACACTGTAAATTTATAATATTTTGGGTGTTTTAAGAAGAAAGTTCTTCTTTGTATAAAAACTTATAAACAGAGCCAACTTAAAAGTACATTAAACAAGCACTCTAAAAAAGTGCGAATTGCCCTTTTTTTTTTCTTCATTTTTTAAAGAATACCAACACGACCTTTCCTACCTTTTGCCTGGGAACGTATCGTTATGTACAACTGCGCAAAACGGTTGATGATACACTTCCTCTAGCTTCTTCTTTGTTCATGAAACCTCTGTGCTATTTTTCTTTTATTTGTTTTTATGTATAGATGACGACTTCTTGCTTGAGTTTTTACAATTGTATATAAAAGGGATCGCTTTATTAAAAGAAAAAGTGAATCAAATTCAGAAATGCAAGTTAAGCTTTTGGTTAACGTTTTACTTTTGGTCATCGTCGGCCTGCTGTTTGTGGTAGAGGCAGAAGATAAAAGCCCTTTTTGTAAAGCTAAAATATAAACAACACCTCTAAGAAAGACTAAAAAAGTTTTACTAGTTGAAGGAAATAAAATTCAAGCTATAAAAAAATCAGCGGGACCAAAGGATAGTTAAGAATAGTCGTTTGAGTATCGCTTTAGAGCCCAAGTAAGCATATACAGAACAGGAACGTTAGATTTTATATTAACAATAGCACCAATAGCAGAAATTCACTTAAATACAAATGTAAAAAAAAACCTCTGTCAAGTTTTTTTTTGTTATAGTTGCAAATAAAAACGAATACATTCAAAAGAATATAAACATCAATTTACAGTATCTAATTCTCTGTAGTGTCTTTCTGCTTTTAAAAAAGAAATGTAAGTAGAGTAGTGCAAAACGCTACTTTTTATAAATGGCTAAGTTTTGAAAGAAAAGGGCTACAGTCATTTTAGAGGATCTGATGAATAAACGCCCTTTGTTCTAAATATAATAAAGAGCTACAGCGTTCTATAGTGCCATCTACTTGGGTATAGAGGCTTCTTTTGGGTAGCTTAGGACTCTTGCTGTTCGTGGCATCAGAGAAAAATGATTGGCAATAGCTTTTGTCCACATTTTTTCTTTTACAGTATTACGGGTTTCATAATAAAGAATTACTACTTCTAAAATAGCTCACGTACCTAAAAGGGTAATTATAGCTAAGTTCAAATTGAAAACTCCGGTAATAGTGATCGATCTTTTTTTTCGTATTGAAGCGTTTTTCTAAGGGGAAATTCACAAAAATAGTTATTTTTGCTGTTCCTTTTTTATTTGCCCAGCGCCTTTATTTAAAAATGTTGGCCCAATTTCTATTTGGGGTTGCACGCTACTTTGTCTTTTTCTATTATTTTTTACGGGCCTATTAGAAAAGTATTTTTTTATTATGTATGTTTAAAATTTCTAAAAGAAAAAAAAAAGGGAGGTAAAGGGTTTAAGTGAGATGCTATTATAATCCGGCAAATACAGTAAGTTTGCCTAGGCTGACGGCTTCTTCAAGAGCTTGTTGCGTTAAATGTATGTAGTTGTTTGACTTGCCTTTCAGTAAAAGCTCGGCTTGGAAGCCTAGGCGGCTGTTGACCTTGTCTTGCAAAAACTGCATTGAGCTTGGTACAGGTACTTTGATGGCAAATATTTCATCCTTGTAAACAATTTTTACTTTGATTGTTGTCTTGGGGTTTTCTGGGGCTTTTTCTTGATTTGGGTCAATGTCAGTCTCGATATCGCCTTCATGAATGCCAAAGAGCTGGTCTTGAACCCAGGTACTGTCGGACAAATAATCAGGCAACTGTAGCAGATCAGAACAGTAGAGGGATAGACTCCTTGACCTTTCCTCTGTATATATAATTGAGTACAAAAAAATAAAAAAAAAGAGTCTCTTTGTTACCTGTGACTTTGCTATCCACGCACTCTACAGGACCTGGCATAAAGGGTAATATTCTTTTTTGCTCTCTTTTTCCAGCCTCCAATGGGAATCGTTGTAAGAAATTAATGTGGAAATCGTAAAAATCTGTTGTAGGCCACACAAAAAATTATGAGTTGGATATTCAGAAGTTTTTGAGATATCCTACCCTACCTTCGTAAAGACGATATAGTACTCGGTATTTTCCATCATCTAAGCGGGCAAACACAATAAACCAGTATTGGTCCGACTCTAATATATAGGAATCTACTTTGGCTGATATCACCCTCGACCTCTGCACCGGTTCTGTACTTGCAAAGTAATCATCGTAAAGATCCTCTTCCTCAACAATGTTCATATGTTGCATATGATGCTCAAGCGAGATACTGCCTTCCTCATAGACTTGTGTTTTCTTCTTCCAATCTTCTACATTCTGGAAAGGCTGTATCGGTCGATTCTCGACTGGACGTCCTGTAGAAGCGTCATGAATATTCACAAAACTGACAGGAATCAATCCAGGGCCACCCAGACGCCCAATCGGTTTAGCAACATACCACTCTGCATTAGATTGGGCAATAATGATGATGTTTTCCCCTTTCTTTGCATCCAACTCATCCGATCTTTCTGCTTCAAAATCATACATTACCACACCATATAACGGCTGAGATTTGGCTTTTTCTTATTTTTTATTTTTATTTTTTATTTTTAAACAACAGCTCCCATTTTTTTTTTTTTTGCTATTATTTTTTCTTTTTCTCACTCACCTTCTACTGTTTTCTTTGGAGGCTCTTTTAAATGTCTTTCGTTTTTCTCTAGCGCTTGAAAATAATGAACAGGAACAGTACCTCTGGATTGAGTCATTGGATTAAACGCCTCGTAGAATTGGTCATCTGTTTCTCTGCCTGTCACTAAGAAAAAGTCGCCCCGTTTGAAAGAGAGTTCGTGGGGACTGGTTGCATTATAGTCATAAAGGGCCTTGATCACTTTATTAGGGGATGAAACGTTTGGCTGAACTACTGGAGTCGAAATATGAGTCTTTATAACAGAAAGTCGAGTTGTCCTCAAATTTTTAGGTGCTCTGATTTTTTCTTTTGATAAAAACATAAAGCTACTCTATAAACAGCAGAAAAAAAAAGGAAAAAGAAAAAAAGCGAAAAAAAAAAGTATATCACTTATGTGTAACCATGTTTGATTGGATTGTCTTTGTGGGCCTTCTGTACGACTGTTATTCTTTGAGTGCACAGACTTGCCCTCCCTTTTTCTCTCTCTTTTTTCCTCATAGATTTGAAAACCACAGGAGTAATTAGAGTTTATAAATTTCCTTTTTAAAGAAAAAGCTGTAATTTTGGGTAAAACTCAAGTCTCTTTTTGTTTTTAATCATCTTGCATTTAATTGATTCCACATACTTCAAAAGGCCGACTAAAAAAAAAAAAAAATAATACAACCAGAAGATAATCTTTAGTGTTTATTTCATTACTTTGATTGTTGATTAGATCTTGTCTAATCGCGCTCTATAGACCTTGATTGGAAAAAAAGCTTAATAAAGGCGCAAAAGTATAAGCCAAGCCCTAAAAGCCTATCCCTAAAACAAAACTGTTTAAAGTATATGTCCAACCCTTGAATGTATGGCTTTCACTTTTTGAAATTGTTTTTCGCCCTATCCATTGGCCCCTCCTTTTGTTGTTTTTACTTTTAAAGCAAACTTTCTGTAAAAATATTTTGTATCAAGGAAAATAATATAAACACATATATAAAAGAGATACTTGAGCTTCTTTTTCTTTAGTCAAATATCGTGTAACGCTTGAAGAGTACCTTTACTTTTTGTTAATATTCATAAAACAAACAATTTAAAACAATATGACTTTGATACCCAAAGAACCTTTCGTTGTATTTCAGGTGGGTTATCGGTACTTTTTTTTTTTTTGGTAAGAAAAAGCATAAAAAGGCGGATAAAAAAAGTAATAGTAGCCAAGACTAGTTTTCGATCAGAATTTTCTTAGTACACATGAACTTTAGTGTCAACACCACTGTTAGCATGGCCGTGATAATTAACTTTAGTTCGCCAGAAAGAACAGACTTAGATCTTGGGCAATAAAAACGATCGCCGCATCCCATTTCTAGTTCCAACCTCCTAGTCAGTTTTCCGACCCGAGCTGCTATCTGTTTATTCATGTCAATTTTAGAAGATACATCTGAGCATGTTTTACATACAGAAGAAACTGGATAGCTTTTCGTACATTGAAAAAGTCCGACCAAAACTCTTGACACTTAAAAAATATAAATAGCTTTCTGCATATTTGATAAAAAGCTTTACAGAGCTGATGCATCTAACCAAACATCTTAAAAGCTTTTATGAGATTTGAATCTGAGAACTATTTGGCTTTTTTTTTTTAAAAAAAAAAAAGGGTCATTGTATTTTGAAAACTCGTTTTACTTTTTTTTGGGTGCTGTTCTTTTGATATACAGCACTTTTTTTTGTCATGTGATTTTTGATCATACAATTCTTTTTTTGAATCAAAGTGCTAATATGCAGTATTTTAAAGCTTTTTAGATGTTGATCTTTTTGGGGTTTTTTTTAGAAACAAAAAGAAAAGGTAATGCTTACAGTGATGACCTGTATTATTTATTCTGTACCTTCAATACTTTTGCCAAACTTCTGATTCTTCTCTATTTTTAGTAACTGAAAGACTGTACATCGGGAATACCTAGTAAAAACCCATATATGTAAATTGTGAAAAAAAAAGGGGGAAACAAGGAAAAGTAGAAGCATAGCTAACAGTTTTAATGTAAAGCTTCTTCCACATCTGCTTAAAACATTAAGACAGTTAAGTCGAATCAGATAGTTAACTCTGCAAGAACAAAGGTATATGCGCCTTGTTTTTGAAGTTCCCTTGAGAGAATCGCACAGTATTTTTTTTGTTTTTTTTTTCCATATCTAAACCATGTAAAGGTGGGATGGTATCAATGAGAAAGCATACTCTCAGATAAGTTTTAAACCTTTTAATATTAAACATACACGAAGTGTTTCGTTTTAAGATACGGCAGTCATTTATAAAAGTTCTCTACTTCATCCAGGTTTATATAAATACAAAGGCAGTTTTATATTATAATTATTGTTATTGTTTTTTTTAAAGCAACAAAGCAAATCAGAAATGCAAATCACTTTCTTAGCTAGTATCTTGCTTTTAACTCTAGCTGGTCAACAAGCCGTAGTAGAAGCTGGAGCTATTAAGAGGGCTAGAAAAGTTTTTGAACACGATAGGGTATTAGCAGCTGGAAATGGAAACAAAACTGAAGGAGGCGGATTTGGAGGTGGAACCTGGAACAGTACTCAAGGCGGAGCGCCAAAACCTAAAGATCCCTCCATGCCATCTATTGTAGCAAAAAATATGCACAGTACTGATTCTGGAGGAGGTTTTCCCATTTATGAAAAGAGGGATAGAAAAGTTTCTGAACACGATAGGGTATTAGCAGCTGGAAAGGGAAACAAAACTGAAGGAGGCGGATTTGGAGGTGGAACCTGGAACAGCATTCAAGGCGGAGCGCCAAAACCTAAAGATCCCTCCATGCCATCTATTGTAGCAAAAAATATGCACAGTACTGATTCTGGAGGAGGTTTTCTCATTTATGAAAAGAGGGATAGAAAAGTTTTTGAACACGATAGGGTATTAGCAGCTGGAAATGGAAACAAAACTGAAGGAGGCGGATTTGGAGGTGGAACCAGGAACAGCACTCAAGGCGGAGCGCCAAAACCTAATAATCCCTCCATACCAGATAATGAAAATTTTGGGTTCTTGTGATATCAAGTAACAAACGAGATATACGAAAAATAAAAAATTATAAAAACAAAAAACAAGAGTGACCAGACTAGCTGACTACAATAAAAATTATTCTTTATTCAACATAACAATAGAAGTGCTTTATATACTTTTCTAAAAGAGAAACCGGGTAATCGTTCAGGATGTGTAGATTGTCTGTGCTTGATTATATAACCAATAAGCAAGACATCTATAACGGATAATCCTATGTTGAGATCTTCTACAGTTCGTAACGTTGTATATCTTAGTCCTATTGGGTTGGATATCGGATAACTAATTATGTAATGAATGAATCAATTATAAATCTGATACCTGAGACCTGTCAGAATGTTCTTGTCTCAGAACATAGCTGAACTATCTTTAGATACATTATTAATACAGCAAGGACTTATCAATTGTCTGAATCGAAGCCTGTATGTAACAGTTCTAAAGGCCATTGGCAGCTGGAAGTCGATCTGTTCACTAAACAAATGGCCTTTACCCTTACAGTTTTTTCCAACAACAAGATTAAAACCCTTTTTTTTAAAAAAAAAAAAAAAAAAAAAAAAAAAGAAGGAAAAAGCGATCTCTTTTACACAATATCCATATTCATGCAATGTATATAATTACAAAACTGCTTCGTATGTTATGTTTACCTTTAGTCGCTTTATATTTATTGAAAGTTAACATGTTTTGTTTTGGATATAATACCAAGGAAAAATAGAATTTGCTTTGTTAGAGGAACAAAATTTCGTTTTCTCCTCATTCTTTTTTTTTTTTCATACAGAGTTATTCAAGAAGTCCGGATGTCTCTTCTATTAGGAGATTGCCAGAGCCAATCTTTGAGATCGTTTTGTGATTGAGAGGAGAGAGCAACTGGAGTGCCTTCTCGATTAATTGAAGTTTGATAAGGAGAAGCTACTCGCTTATCAATAGAGCCCAGTGGGCTATGAGAGTTATATTGCGATTTGGCGCCAGAGGGATCGTACATGGAAAACATGATGGGCTGGCTCGAATAAGGGTCATCAACCATCATGTTGCGTGTAGGCGATTGTGGAGAAAATGATGCGGGACTACAGTTGCTTGAAATATTTTGGGAAAGATCAAGCTTTTTGGATGATTCTTTTTCGTTGTGAATGGAGGAGTCTTCAGATCTTTTGCTATACTGAGGGCGAGGATGAAAGATGGATATCTATCGAAATCTGTTAAACAAAGCGTACTAGATAAAGCCAACTTACAAGAAGCACCAAAAGATAGATAGTGGATATATTGGTGTTTGCAATCAAAACGTCCAAAGCAAACTTACTTTGATTGATAATTTTGTTAGGTGTCAAACCGTCAGCACAAAGAATAATAAATCCAGTACTATAACTACAGAGCATAATGGATGTCATTTTGTTCATATCTTTAAAATAAGACAACTTTACAACTACAGACTTTTGGCTCGCTGTGTTGGCTCTTTGTGTCATTGAAATCAATCGCTTGAACCGAAAGTGTGTACGAATACCAAGTAGAGCAACGATGAAAACTAAGCAAAACAAAAAGTGTTTATATAAGTTGCTTTTTATAAAAAGAAGAAATACAATGTAATCTACCTTCAATAGCAAAAGTGAGCTGAGGAACAATCTCTCTCTTGATAGGGTCATGTCGAAATATCCATTGAAGAATAGGAAATAGAGCTACGCTACCAAATGCACTACAGTAGAAATAAATAAAAGAACATCAAACTTCTATTTTATGTTATATTTACCAGATGATATAAAACCTAAATTCAAATGAGCTCATAAATGATTTTTTGGCTACTGTATTAGACAGATAGCTCCAAAAAGACTGTAGCAGTAAGAAAATACCAGCTTCCATGGAAAAGGTAACACATTGAACATAATCAAAAGCCTAGAAAAAAGATTTTTTTTAGAGAAACAGTGTGTAACATTACAAGAGTACCTCTGCTTTTTGTTGATGTGTAGGGGCCCATAAAACGAATGGTTTGGAAACAACATGACCTTGATAACCAAAGAACCCTTCGTTGTATTTCAGGTAGGTCATCAGTACATCTTTTTTTGGAAAAAAAAAGAAAAACAAAAAGGCAGACAAAAAAAAATAGTAATAACCAGGATCAGTTTTTAGACGGAATTTTCTTAGCTATTTACCCCACATGAACTGCAGCATTAACACCAGTATTAGCATAATCGTGATAACTGACTTTAGTTCGCCAGAAAGAATAGATTTAGGTCTTAGACATCGAAAGCGATCACCACGATAGATACTATAGGTTAAAAAGGTGGCAATAGAGAGCCAAATAGAGCATCTCTCTAAACAGCAAGGTTAAATCAGATTTTTAAGGCTGTGTAATTTCTCTTTTTTTTTTTTTTTGATATTTTACGAAGATAGGACATATCACTAAAAGAATGACACGGTTATTATTGTACTGCTGTGTTCCTATTGTACCTCAAGTGTGTCATTATGTATTAAAAATATATATTAAAGATGTAACAGATGGATGTGTATGCTGAAAGATGAGTATATGTATCGGCTTGAGGAATTAATAGCAAAGAAAACGAAAAGGAGAAAAAATGGTTAAGGACTAAAGCCTCCAAAATATTGAGTTGTACATGTTTATATTATACGGCGATCGGAGATACAGGACCTTTTTTTCTTCCTTTTTTAAGATTTAGCGCCATGTGAAATACGTCAATAAAATCCAACATTGACGATGAAAGGAACAGACTTTTACACGAAAAAAAAAAATAGCCCAAAATCTCTGTTTTTTAGTTCAAAAATGTATTGCTTATTCAGGTGCAACCTTTGGGTCAAAAATTGCCACTTTATAGTCGATTGGGTCATGTTACAGCCTTTATATATAACTTTGGCTCTTTGCCGTAAGTTTATCGCATTTGTATAACATTGAAAACACCAAAAAAAAAGCCAAGGTAACTCATATAAAGCAATTTAGAAAAAAAACCAAAGGAAGCACACCTCCAATTAGGGCTTAAAAAAGGCAAATGCCAAGACAGTGTCTGAAGGAGATGGGAACCCTTTTTTTTTTGTTATGCTTTGGGCATTGATTCTCAGAGAATTGTACAAACAAATATTCTGTTGTACAATGCTTCCAGTTTCCATTGGTCGCTTTTACAACTCAGCGAACTACCCTTTTATCTTTCATCTTTTTAATTTGTGTACTTTTAATTGGCTAATTTATCTTCATATGGCATTTTCTACAATAGTAATGCTTTTTAAGCGGAGAATGCAAACACAATCATAGATACCTTCGTCAACATAATGCAAAGTCGCTTCTTGATCTCGCTTTTGTCAACTTTAACGCATATCTGTAATTTTTTCTGTATACAAGATATTTTATGAGTTTTTTTGAGTAAGTTATGTTATGAGCTAAGGATGGCTATTCACAATATATTTTGCCTTCGTCTCGCCAGCATTACTGTTGTGAAAGAAGTGGAAACTCCTTTTTTTTCTTGAAAACAGAAATTATCTAAGAAAACTTTCTATATAAAGAATTTATCAGGCCAAATGTCGCAAAATTGGTTGAAAAAAAATTGAGGGAACGGAAAAAGGAGATATTTACTCTACAGCCAATTCCTCTCGACCATAGAGCAACGTTCACTAGTTTTTGAGCAAGTATTATTTCAATTACGCTTTGAAAGTCCATGTAAAGAAAATTTACAAGTCTAATTTCTATGCTTACATGGAAAATATGCCTTCCAAAATAAGTTGTTTTGTTTATCAAAAGGGTCCTGGGTCTATTTTCAAACACTGTATTTTTTACTTATGGTACTACGGTCAGAGAAGGGCAGGTACTACACTATTTATGATACAAGTATATATAGATTTGTAACCGCTTTTGTTATGTGATTGTTTCACATTTTTAATGGGAAATAGCTTCTTTTTTTTGTAGTGTTTTATTTGTGGCTAGCGGAGATTTATCACTAAAGCTTTAAAATGGATTTAGCAGCAGCTTCATTGGGTCAGAAAGGAGTGTTAAGATTTAATAATTTTGGAGGTTAGAAAGGAAATTTGATCGCCTGATGGTGTTGATTGCTTAGCTTCCAACCCTACGGCTACTTCCTGTGGAAACTCTGGTGACGCTTCTGCTATTATGACCACAAATATTTTTGGCTCTATATATAATACTGTTGTTATTTTGCATAAAAAGTATCAGGATCAAAAAACCCTAAGTGTATCAGAGGTGAAAATAATAGCGTATGGATTGTCTAGCATTTTGAACACCATCTCCGATGAAGCTAGTGGAAGCCTGTAAGTACTTTTTGATAAAGTCTTGCGGATGTGTGCAAAATACATAAAAAAGCACAAACCAGTTTGCATTTCATCCCTACTAAAATTCAACAGCAACAAAACTTGATATCAAACCTACGTAAAATCAATAACGATACACACGCAGTCCATATGAATATCAAAGTTCGCAAATAGGATGATTTTTTGAACGAGGCGTTATTTCAAATCGAATCCAAACAGTTTATATTTGGCAAAAATAACTAAAGATACCCAATGTAATTTTTCGACAATCTACCCAGTCCTTTATCGTTGCCATGTCAATATAACGCAGCTTGAAGTTTCTTTCCCGATTACTTTTTGAAAAAACGAACACTAGATTCATTGGAACTTTGCTGGTATTCAAAGTTTCTATGGAAAAGCTGGCTGTCAAAGTTGAGAATAAGTTGAAACGACCTATTCCCAACCAAACTTTGAGTAGGCATCAAAGTATGCTTTCAAAATCTAATTGGTTTCGACCCTTTTGAAACAAATATTCCGCTTCGAGAATCCCTATAGTAGAAAAGTTTGAGGATGAAGCCTTTAGCTATGATGAAAACAGCGACAGAAGCGCTTTTGCATAGGAATCTGATAACAAGCTGGGACGGTTTAGCTCTGTTAAAAAAAAGAGATGGATGGTGTTAAATATTTACGCTGAAGAATATGTGATGTATACCCTTTTGTTGATAATAGTTCAATAGGCATGACGCCGTTATATGTCTCAGCAATACTATACTCAATCAGCAGTCTGCAGAGCATCCCCTTTACCTATACCTAGGTCTGTTTAGGTGGCTTTAAGCAAATGGGTGTGCAGACATAGCATAAGTTTATAGTTGTAAAGCTCAAAAGTATTGTTTATAATTTTCTTGTTTACAAACCACTCATAATCAAGGTGCAAAATATATCATTTTAGATCAATTCTTTGTAAATTTTATGACACTGATAATGCTCTTTACACCTTTGATTGTTTTATATCCTTTAGTGCTGAGAGCAATAGTTGATAGCGTTGTAATCAGATACAAATATACTGTTAAAAAAAAGCTGCAATTTAATTCAATTAAAAAACTGCAAACTAATTCCTCAGAAAAACGCAATGTGTTTTTTGAGAAACCTGCGACTGCTGTGCTAAAATCGATTTGATCATCTGATTTTGGACACCAAATACCCAAAGCATGTTTCTTATGAAGTATAGAAAGAGTAGTGTTAATAGAAAGCGCGACGAGTAAAGACTTGCAAATAAAGACTACAGGGTTTGTATTTGTTCTTTCCACTGAGGATTTTTTTTTGAAAAAGCTAAAAATGTGAGATGGTTTAAACTCCATTCGACAATTACTACTTACCCCTACTTATTTTACCCTTCAATCTCCTCAATCTATTTCAGTCGTTTGAACACGGGCATTTTGCCTGTTCAGAGGACCCTTTCAAGTGGAGACTGAATAGTCTAAAGTCTTTAAACATCTTTTTCTATTTTCTTTATTTTCTTTTCTTTCGAATAAAGTATATACACAGCCAATCAAGATGAAACTCAGTTTACTGTTGACATCATTTTCTGCTCTTGTCTGCGCTACATCAGCTTATGAAGTTGGCACGTTTGGCTTAATGAAGCGAGACCATGGACTGCCCTACAACTCATTGCCTTCCACCACCTGCTCAGCTCCCTCAGCTTGTAGCAACATTGGCACCACTGTCACCTGTCGCTGTAACGATCAGATCACTGTTTGTGTCAACAACAACAAGCAGTACTGCTGGGGTTCACAAACTTTGAGATCGAACGCCTGCCCTACCATGCCTACCACCTGTTCTTCCTCCTTGACAGGATCCAGTACCAGCTGTTTATGTAATGGCAACAACGTACTTTGTGTAGATAACGCCAACAACTATTGCTATGGTAGCGTCAGTGCTGGTGCTGTATCCGTCACTGCCTTGCCCGATGCTGCTGTCAACGCTGCTTCCTCAAGTGTTTCTTCCCTTCTTCCCTCAGCCAACACCTCCCTGCCTGCATCCTCTTCTCCTGCTCCAACTCAATCTCAGTCTGGTATCCCGACCGTAGATGCTCCTTCTATCGCCCCATCTCCCTCCACCACTTTGACTTCTGGTTCAAGTCAGTCAGGTGCTCACACTCTGTTAACATTGGCATCTATGATGGTTGTTTACTTGGCAATCTATTAAATACAGAAATGGAACTTTCTATCTCTTCCATCAAGAATTTTTTTTCCTCATCATACACTTATTATTTTCACCCATTTCACCCACATACAAAACAATATGGTATTTTACCTTGTTATTTTCCTCCTATAAAGTCCATATTTATATTTATTAATGGGACGATTATAGCATTTGGAGTTACACAACCTTACAGAATTAGACTTTAAAATAAAGCCTTTTCTTTTTCGATGGGCTTGGAGACCGTTTACTGTTGGACTGCAAAGTCAAACCGAGACTGTGTAACAATAAACTACATGGATATAATTTATTTAATAATTCAAAAATAATTAAATTGCTGCAAAAATATCTCATTCACAATCCAATGGGTGGTATGCTTCTTCAAGCCACGCCCTTAGAATTGAGTTATGACCAAAATTCATACTGTAATTCTACAGGGCTGTCAGCCAAAAAAAAAAAAAAAAGTGCGCTCTGGTTGTGACTTGACCTCAAAAAATATAAAATTCTTATTGGATAAATGAGCAGGGCCAGTTTTTTTTTCTTTTTATTTATTTGTAATGGACGATACATTAAAAGCAGTACGAGAAAAATGTGCACTTCAACTAGAAATGTATCAAAAGTGTGTTGATAACTACCCTGAAACTTGGGATCAAAGCTGTAGACAACAAAAGAACGCTTTGAACAAATGCTCTGAAGAAAAGTGAGTGTCTGGATTATTTAAATACACCTTATTGACACCCTTTGTTCTTAGTGTTGGTATTATCAAATATGTCAAAACCCAATGTACACCCCAAATCAATGCTTATGACAGATGTTTGAAAGAAAATACAGAGGACCCCAGAGCATGTATTCCTGTATTTAAAGATTTGTATATTTGTACTGAAGCAGCCTCCGTCACTTTTAAAGATCAAACAACCCAATAGAAAAAACATATACATATGTACTATATACAATTCTTCTTTCTCTTTTTCTCTTCTTATTTTGGGCAGGTTTAAAGATGGACATCTTTAATACCCTTTTGGCTGTAAGTTTCGAACTGCTTTTGACCTTTCCTCAGCATGTATTCAATTGTTGCAAAATCAGTACGTCTAATATTGTGTTGTTTGAATTCCTTTCTTATAAATGCATGAAAACGAGGCCGTGTTTCCTTTTAAAAGTCAAAACAAAAGAAAAAGGTTTTATCTATCAATCTTACTACTGGTTTGTCTCTAGCAGCTCGGAAGCATTTTTTATAGAATTCAATTACTTCTTTTTGAAGCCCTGAACGTTTCAATACCATTTTTCGTTTTCTTGACAAAAATAGTGTTTATATAATAAAAGAAAAAAAAAAGATGATTGTCCTATTGACTACGACCCCTCACACAGTTTTTTTTTTCACTGGGCTTAAAATTTAAGCAGAAGTAAGCTCATGTCGCCCAACCAGTTTGATATTCGCTCTTTTAATTTAAAACTTCTGTAAGTATCTCCATACAGCTCAATATGAAAGGTACAAGAGTATTATAGCGCACCCTAGAAGAGTTTCAGGGGGGGGGAAGCACCTTTATGTAAATTTAGTATTTCCACATTTTTGACAGATGACAGTTTGATGTCTACTTTGTGACAAAACACAATCTATACATAGGCCTGTTAAATTTTTTTTTTGAAAGAAAATAGCAATGTATTAAAACTAATAATGGATAGGCTATGAGATAAAAAACGTCTATCTGTTTAACTCAATTCCTCAGCAAGACAAGAGAAATTTTAACATTCTATGTATTCTCAATGGTTATCTATTCAGTTCATCAATCACTCTGGTTGTTTTTTTTTGTCGACTAATAGAGAGCTGCTAGTTGCTAATACGTACGGAAATACTCCCCCAAAGCGACTGAAGAATTTCTGTCGATATTCCATCTCATACAGCTTTGGGAGATATATCTTGTAGACCTAGTAAACGTGCCTATGAGAACACCGGGTAATGTTAAGAGAAGAAATGTAGTGAAATCAACCAAGTATAAGACTCTAGATGATGCAGTACAAATACTAAATAGAAATACTGGTTGCTATTGTATGCACATTATCGTTGACGCAATAGATATTGTGGACACATTTCTAGATACAGAAGCTCTAATTAGAGTTTTTTTAAAAAAATTTCTTCAGTGTTTTCGAAACTATTTGAATTTCTTCAAGTACGCTTTTAGGTGCTTAAATAAAAATTCTACTTGAGCCCAACTTGATCCTTACTGAGAAAAACAAATAGTAATAGTTTGTCAAGTGACCAATCGGCTCACACAACTGTCCGCTTGAAATTTAAAAAGCGACCAATTGACGCTGGAAAAACATTGTTTAGGAATCTTAGCGCATATAAACTAGCTGCAACCTTATTTGTATACGGCGTTTCCAAAATCGATGTTGTATATTTGTATATGTTTTTGTTCTGAAATAATATCTGGTTTTTGGAAACTTTGTACTTTTGTTTTTGTATGGAAGCATTTCCCCTATATACAAGCCCCAAGAGTACTGTTAATAAAAGAAGACTCTCCGGCTAGAATACATAAAAGGGCTGATTTTTGTCCTTGTATGTCCTGAATTTAACAGCAGCTACATATATTTTTTTTATGCTGTAAAAATAACGTCAAGTATCTAAGCAAGAGCGTCGGCCTACTACGAAGAAAATGCACTGCGTTAGAGGTAATAGGCACTATACAAGCCTTGAAGGATGATCGCGATTCAAAGACCGAGAACGGTTTGGTCTTTTATATACCAGTATACCTTTTGCTTCAAAATGATTCAGTTCACTCTAGTTCATCAAGAACGCGTAAGCGTATACAAATAGCATATAGTATTAGTTAAAGCGACTTTTTCATCTCTCCTTTTATAAAGAAGGCTTGTCGAGACCAAGACAATACGAGGTCTGGGTTCAAACGGATGGTAGTACGATGACTACTAAATTCTATTTCAGTACTCTTTTTTATAAAAATATCCTTACTACTAAGTTTAGCCACATCGTATTTTTCCTTCTTTTTTTCATCAAATATAAATCTACATGCGCTTGAAAGGGAAGGAAAACAGGGAATACCTGCTAAGTAAACCAAACAAAAGAACTGGCTTGAGTGTATAAACATTTGATATCCACTCTTTTCACGTAAAAAAAGAAATATGAATAAATCGATCCCCGCCTCTACATAGCATCGTTTATTACTTGGACTTTTCTTTTGCTTTTTTTAGATTTTTGTTTTGTTTTGGTTTTCTTTCTTTTATTTTTCCTTTTCCCCCTTAGCTATTCTCAACTTGTTTTTGTTATTCTCAAGATGGGACTAAATAACTGTTGTTTCTGTATACCTTTAAGGTAATTTGGTTTTTTTTGTATGTGATGCAAGGCACTTATAGCCAACTTTTTCCGTTTCCCCCCTTTTTCATTTTAGAACTGGAGTTACTTCTATTGCAGTGATTTCATTTGTAAATACAGTGTGACAAGTTTTTTTTTTTTTTTTTAACAATAATTCTGTAGTTGTTTTATTTGCTATGCTTTATATCTGGTGTGAGAAATCTGACAAGTAAAAAGAGGAGCAAAACATACACAACCAAAAAAAAAAAAAAATAAAGAGTTGACTTGCTTTTATAGATTATGTGAGTCTGGAAGGACAGAGGTACATACTGGGTACACTCTGGACATATGTGGTGATATCAGGACTTTATACTCTGAGTTCATCTTTGGGTATTGCAGGAGGAATCACAGTAAAGAATAGAAAAACCAAAAAAAGGCTGAGACTAAAGAATTGTGATTAGCAAAACCGAAAGATGATAAGTGTATTCCGTACCTTGTATTGGATTAATGCTGTCTTTGTCTTAATCCTCTCGTCTTACATGTGGATCGGTCTATTGATTATCCGAAAAGATATTGTCTCAAGCTGTCAAGATTACTTTTTAAGCAGTACTAACAACGGTTTTTATTCACCTGTCACTTTACCGAGTGGAAAACGCCTTTATGAAGAAGAATGTGAAAGCTATACTAAACAAGCTTTGATCCTTCTTGGCATATTTGTTTTCTTGGGCAATTTTATTCAAGTAAACAACACAAAAAAAAAAAATCGTGAGCATATTTTTTAATTTTACGTAGATTTATTTTGCCTCTACTATTCAAGCGTATGCCACACGACTTAAATCAGTAGGAACCACGCAACATCACCAACTACGTAATTTAGAGGATTTCCCAGAGACTACTAAAATGGCTGTTTACTAAAAAAAGAACGACAGAGCCTTTTTTTTTTTTTACATTGAGTCTTTCTCCCTTTTTTCTCTCCTTATTCGGATTGTTTGTCTTACCTTTTTTTTTTTTCTGTATAAAAAGAAGTGCTCAAAATCAATCACTGTTTCCTTTTTCTTCTTTTTATTATCTCTTTCTTGACTGAATAGAGTTTTAAAAGAAAAAGGGGTGTGTCTTGTTTATAAGATTTTTTTTTAACAAGTACCACTCACAAGAAAACCTATTTTCTCTTTTATTTACCCGTTATCATCAATGTCTACTTCCACTCATTTACCAGAACACTCTATTCAAGACATTGAATACGAAGAAGAATATTTTAACGACTATGACCAAGAAATGTACCAAACCTTGAGTCGAGCAGATGAGGAAGATAACTACCTATATCAGTCCACTGAAGAATATGTAATGGACGAAAGGTTATTAAAGTTGATTGTCGATGTTCAATCCTATCTTATGGACACTCCTATTCCTGATTCTCCTCTTCTGCCACTTCAATACAAAATTTACACTTTTCTTAAACAGCACGCTCTTTCCTCATGAAAAGCATAAAAAACTTACGAAAACCATCAAAAAAAGAATATACAGGAAAATTTCAATAAAAACATGTGTTTTTTTTTATAAACTGCTTTCTTATTGTTTCTAGACACGTGTACAATCAGGGTATATGTGGGCTCATAGTGATTATAAGTGAACCTAAAGAAAGTCTTTTTGGCGTACAAAAAGAAGGAGGCAAAAAAAAAAATAAATAAAAAAAAGCACTCGTGGTATGCTTTACAAAGAATGAATGAAAATATTCGTTAACATTGTATCTCGTATAATAAATCGTGGTTTCACCAAATTAAACGATATACCAGTCACGAGGCAAAATAAAAAAGTCTTTATGTTACATTGGGGTTGTCAAAGATATCCAAAAGTATTTTTAATGGATTTAGTAATAATACTAATTCTTTTTTTTTTTTTTTGGTTTTTCTAAAAAAAAAAAAAAAAAAAAAATGTTTTTGAGTGAGATATACTTGTACACTTTATCAACACACTATGTTTGAAATTCCCCTGTGAGAAAAAGGACAAGGTCCCTTATCGTGCGCGGTAGATACACAATAGCTTCTTTTTATAGCGTAATATAAGCACCATATGTATATGCTTATCTCAAATAATCCGTGGCTGTCCAAATTGTATAGTTCAAAATATCTTTGTTTTCCCAAGTTGCCTTTTCTTTGACACATCGTTTTGAGCAACGTCATATTTAACGTCAGTGTGCATATTTTTTGACACTGTGGACTCAAGATTAACAAACGGATGCGTTTTAGTCTTGTTTCCAATCAAAACTTGCTATTCTTAAAACTCTAGAAAGAGCTTAGATAAAGACACCTTACATCAGCTAAATTTTACGATAAGTCGATTGTTTTCCAGTCAACTTGGATCTCGATTCACCTATTTGACCATATTTTGCTCTGCATCAAAAAGCTTTTTTATTTTTTTGGTTTAGATATGCATCTTAAGAATCAAGTCAATACCAAATCTAAACTCTTATCTGCATTAAAATTTGACCTGCTTTTGTTTCTCAAAAGTAATACGCTATAAAACCAAAAAAAAAAAAAAAAAAAAAAAAGATAAATGGCACTTGAATCGATATTCGTATACAAGTTGCTTAAACATTAGTACAACTCTTGTTCCTTTTAGAAAACTGCATTACTATATAAACTCAGAAAACACGGTCAAAGTATTGATTTCTTTTAAAAGAAAGACAACAGCTTGATTTCAAGAAAGCAAGTTTACATATTAAAATTTTCTTTGAAGTTTGATTGCTTGCTTTTTTTTTTACGCCTTTCCTTCCCCCTTCTTAGCCGTAGAGTCTGTGAACAATCTTTAAAAGATTTCTTGTTTTTTTTTTTTTTTTTTCGCGTAAAAAACTTTCTGGAAATATTAAAATGAGTATTGACATTTTTTATGTACACACACGTGTATTGATGGTTTCATCTCTTTCATCTTGCTGTAGTTAGTACGCTTTGTTTGATCATTTGTTAATAAATTGCTCATATATATTTTTTATTATCAAACTAGCAATCCTGGTAGGAAAATAGATCGTACAGGCAAGTTCAGATCCGTAAAATAGCTTTGAGGAAAGTACATGTATATCTTAAAAAAAAAAAGCGTAAGTGTATTTATCTTTATATATATATATATATATATATATATCACTACAGTGCTTTTTTTTCCGAGATGGTATTACTATAGGCACTAGGCGGTATAATTACAAGTTTAGGACGATAAGGTGGCATATGAGAGCTGCATCACATAAGTCAACCCATTAAGATGGTATTCTGTAAAGCACTTTTTTTTTTTTTTGAAATATAAAAGGCAAGTCTTTTTTAAAATACATGTTGTTGTTGTTGTTGTTGTTGTTTTTTTTTTTGCTTCTCATTAATACATGCTTTCTCTGCTTAGAAAATCAAAGTCGATTTTGCCATTGTCATTTCGGAGTTTCAGTTTATTATCTGCATCTCAACAATTAGATAAACAGGAGCCAATGTTTTTGGTAGGTAAACGAAATGGATTTCTTCCCCGTCAAGACCCTTTGGTCCGACTTCCTTTGGAATTTGAGCGACTTGAATCCTTATTACAGCGTATGCCTACTCGATTACCTAATGGCAACCCAGGGTTGTTGGCCATGGGTCAATTTGGTGATGCAGTACATAGTGAATTACCGCTTTACGATGTGGAAACCCTGACTGATCAACATCTCTTGTCAGGTAAATGAAAGTTTTCCTGTGTGAGAACTGACCAAAACGTCAGCTCTCTTTCGTGATTATACTTTTGCTGCCTCTGCTTATTTACTCGAGCCTTGCGATCTTCTCTATCAAACCCAAAAAACATATGGTCTCGGAAGAAACGTATTGCCTGCAAATCTAGCAGTCCCTTTAACTAAAATAGCTCGAAAGATTCACAGCCAACCTTTCATGGAATAGTAAGTAGGTTTTTATGCTCCATCTGCTCCTCACGCCTTTTCAATCTATCCTTAAAAAAAAGTCTAACGCGTATTCCTGCTAGACTGTCGAATTATAAAAAGAAAAATCCCTCCAGGGGTTTCGATTATGACAATCTGGAGTTGATCCGTGCGTTTGCAGGGACCGCATCCGAGTAGGTCTTTACGTGATCCATAGAAACAGACTGACCCGACTAATAGGAAAGGGTTTATATTGAATCATGTGACGATGGTTTCTTATTCCCCTTATTTGGTGCGCTACACGATGGACACGTTAGACGCGTTAAAGAAGCGAGACCGGGCCAGATTTGACGAAGCGTTAACCGGTTTGAACGAAACGTATGGAAGTGTGAATGAAGAAATGAAGAGAATGTGGTCACGTAGCCAGCCTGGGGATTATATCAAGTTCCGTACGTTTATTATGGGCACTAAGCACCAGCCCATGTTTCCAAATGGTATAGTGTACGAAGGTGTAAGTAAGGAACCCATGTACCACCGTGGCGAATCGGGTGCGAACGATTCCATGATCCCCTTGGCAGACAACCTGTTGGGTGTCACAGCCAAAATGCCAGAGAATCCGTTGACAGAAGTATTACGTGACTTTCGTCAGTACAGACCTTCCAATCACCGTAAATTCCTGACGTTCGTTCAAGATACCGCTCACCGATTCGAACTCAAGTCGTTTGCCCTTCAGGATCCCAACTCAGCAGCTCTTTACTTGGCCAATGTAGATCGGATCCGTGCTTTTCGCCATCGTCATTGGAATTTTACCAAAGAATATATTATCAAGCAAACAGATCATCCGATAGCCACCGGTGGTTCTCCTATCATCACATGGTATCTGGCATCTGTCTTAATACTTGGTTCTTAACTCTTTCCCTTTTTCTTTAGGTTGCCTAATCAGCTGGTGACTGTGCTTGACCTTTTGGAAGAAATCAGTCAACGGATTTCTCACAAGCAGCTCTCTGAAAAAAATAAACAACGTGTTGATCTTATCACAAAAAGAGCGTTTACTCAAAGGCGTTGCCTCCAACACGAAGTAGAAGCGCTCTCTAAAAAAATGCCATCATCCAGACGACAAGAAAGCGTTTAGTTTGGCCTAAACCTTTTAGAAATAGATCAAGCCTTGGTGTTTGAATACACCTAATAAAAGGCAATTCATATATTGTCAGAGCTTGAAAACCAAAAAAAAAAAAAAAAAAACAACAACGTAAGCAAAAGGGAACCGGTGTTTTACTGTTGGAAGAGAGATTTGCACTATAGCACTGCGTATTTTCAACTACTTTTTAGTAGCTCAATGCACTTGTTTTAACCTATAAGCACGTTGATTCTTTTTTTTTTTTTTTTTTTTTTATAGGTGTGCTTTTTCTACCCTTTCCATATGTACATCGTGATAAAAAAAAAAAAGCGTAAATGGAATCAGGATAAAAAGCGATTTCCTAAATAAGATGCACAACTAATTACCCATAAGACTAAGAAAACCATACTGTTAATATAAAACGAATGGGCATGGCGAAAGAGAAAAGCAGATTTACCTCCCGAATTAATTTCTAGCCCAACACAACTATTTAGCCTTTGGCTTGCTTTTTTTTTTTTTTTTGATTATCGGAAATGGGTAGTTTGTAGGCGGAGTTGGCTTTCCATCTAGCAAAAAAAAAAAAAAAAAAAAAAAATATATATTTTAAACTCATTACAGAATAAGTGACGTAGATGAGAGTCAATGATTGTTATTGGACTATTTTCTTAGAAAAGTCTAATAAAAATCAAGAGAAAGACAAGGTTTCAAGTGGTAGCCCAAAAGGGCACGTTTCAGTTTCAAGCAAGATGTATGGAAAGACTGAGCTGTATTACGTAGTCATAAGCGGAGAGCGAAGAAAGGACCCTATTGCGGAGAAAAAGGGTTTGGACGGGAAAAAAATAACTAAAAGGAAAAAAGAGAACAAGCTTTTAGAAAAGGCCAAAAAGAGGCTCTATTCGAGTGTTTTAGCTACGCTTTTGTAGCCTTTCTGCTCAAACGGTCTTTTTTTTTTTTTTTTTTTTTTTTCCAAAGCAAGCAAAGCCAAAGACAAGGCTTTAACTGCAACTGAAAAAGAAAAAAGGCGTGAGGAATGGTTCTTGTTTTGGGCAGTACAGGGTCTTTTCGGAATATTATGTAACCAACAACACACCAATAAGGATAGAGAGAGTAATGACCTACTTTTTAATATTCCCTAGCTTTTTTGCCTTATCTTTTTTTTTTTTTTGCTCTTTCTCCCTAACTCTTTGAGCATATTCTTAATGCTTTACAGTATTCAAAAGAGTAATAGAAAACAAGCACAAGAGAAAGCAAAGACTACTTTTCCCTTTTTATCTTTTTATAACATAAAAGGGAGACCCTGAAACAAAAAGGGTTTAGATGACCGCTTCCCAGCATCACCCCAGAGAAAAAAAAAAAAATTTAAAAATGTCACCTGGACCCTGTCCCATCTCTGATGTTATATATATATATAAAAAAAAAAAGAAAACTCCACTCAACTAGAAAAACCCTTTTTTTTTTTATTATTTCTTTTTCTTCTTGTTAATATTTTTTTTTTAAATTGTAAATAAACCCTTTTATTCCCTATAAAAAATGAGATTGATTGTCCGTGAAGATTACGAAGAAGTCACTAGCTATGTTGGTAAGTGAGAAAAAGGCTTTTTGGCGAGAGTTGAGTTGACAGATGTTTGTATAGCCAACTATGTCAAGGAGCGTATCAACCAATTCAAGCCCTCTGCTGAGCGTCCTTTTGTCCTTGGTTTGCCCACGGGTAGCTCCCCTGTAGGTGTCTACAAGAACTTGGTGGAGATGTTCAAGGCCGGCGAGATCAGCTTCAAGCACGTAGTGACCTTCAACATGGATGAATACGTCGGTTTGCCCCGCGACCACCCTGAGTCTTATCACTCTTTCATGTGGAAGCACCTCTTTATGCACGTAGACATTGTACCCGAAAACGTTCATATTCTTGATGGTAATGCCCCTGATCTTGACGAAGAGTGCAAAAAGTTTGAAGCCGATATTGCCCGTGTTGGCGGTATCGAACTCTATTTGGGAGGTATTGGTCCCGATGGTCACATTGCCTTCAACGAACCCGGTTCTTCTCTTACCTCTCGTACCCGCGTCAAGACTTTGGCTTACGAAACGATTATTGCCAACGCCCGTTTCTTTGATGGCGATATCTCTAAAGTGCCCAAGTTGGCTCTCACTGTGGGTGTTGCGTAAAGTCACAGAAAATTTTTTTCCCTTTTTTTATTCCTCTTTTAATTTTTTTTTTTTTTTTTTTTTTTTTTTTCAATAGCACTGTCATGGATGCTCGTGAAGTCTTGGTCATCATCACTGGTGCACACAAGGTAAACACAAAACAACAGGCGATAGGCTGACCTTCTTTTTCTTAGGCTATTGCATTGGCCAACTGTATCGAAGGTGGTGTCAACCACATGTGGACTGTGTCTGCTATCCAAATGCACCCCAAGGGTCTTGTTGTCTGTGATGAAGACGCTACACTCGAATTACACGTCAAGGTAAATCGAAATTAAAGAAAAGAAAATAATAATAATAATAATAATAATAACAATCAAATTCCAACTCCTCTCCTAGACTGTTAAATACTTCAAATCGATTGAACACGTTCACCAATCCTTGATTGGCCCCGAAAACTTGTCTCTCCAAGGTGGTGTAAAGCAACTCAAACAATTCAACTTTAACTCAAGAGCCCAAACTCCCTTGAACGGCCCTTACGATGAATAAATCTATCCCCTCATAAACAAAGAAAAATATATAATCCCATCCTCTTTAAACACATCTCATTTCTAGTAATAAAAATTTTATAAATTTTCAAAAGCATGTCGATAGTATTCTATTCAAACTCAAATCGTAAAAATCTCTATTTATTTTCCTCCCCCCCCCCTTTTTTTTTTTTTTTTTTTTTTTTTTTTTTCCAGCTTTCTTTTTTTTCTTTTATTCTAGAAAGACCCCATGTCCAGCCAGCTTCGACAGAGACGTGTCGAATCGGATGGCGTCTCATCTAGACTAGCCGACGTTGACTTTGACGATTCCAAAAAGGTTATTAAACACAAAACATACATTTTGTATATTTAAACCCTCTGTTTGACAACACACAGTACGGAACCACACACGTACCCTCTCAACATCATCGACGCACTCATAAAGTAGCTCTTTCACTTCTCACTATCCTTGCTGTATTCGTTACTTTTTACAAGATTTGGAATCCTGCAGAAGTGGTGTAAAAGATGAACAAGCCTTTGTTGATTGCCTTGTTGACATTATTTTTTTTTTTTTATCATTAGATTTGATGAAGTTCATTTTGGAAAATTTGCGGGCTATTATTTACAACGAACTTACTATTTCGATGTCCATCCACCTCTAGCCAAATTGATGATTGCCGCTGTCGGCTATCTCTTAGGTTTCAATGGCGCTTACGATTTTGCTAATATTGGCGACGACTATTTGGATCATAACGTGCCCTACATCGGCTTACGTGCTTTGCCCGCCACCCTGAACGTGCTCTGTACCGCCCTGGTCTATTTGATCATGCAACAATCAGGTTACGCTCCCATCATCTGTATCTTGAGTACCGCCATGTATGTGTTTGATAACGCCATGGTCACCCAGAACCGCCTCATTCTTCTCGACAGTATGCTACTCTTCTATATGTTACTCACCATATACACCTACATTCGTTTCCGAAAGACAAGGCATCAGCCTTTTAGTACCGCTTGGTGGTCCTGGTTGACCCTCACCGGTCTCTCTATGGCAATGACTGTCAGGTAAAGCAATTTTTCTTTCTTTTTTTTTTTTTTTTTAAAAAAAAAGAGAGATTCTAATACTTTTCCTAGCGTTAAAATGGTAGGGCTTTTCCTAGTAGGTTTGATTGGTCTCTGTGTTGTCTATGATCTTTGGCAGTTGTTGGATATTCACCAGGGCTTAAGTATGGTAAGTTTCTGTTTCTTTTGGATTCAAAAATCGATTTTGGATTGACTTTTTCTCTGTTAGAAACAATTCATGCATCATTTCTATGCACGCGCATTGACCTTGATCGTACTTCCTATGGGTGTCTATCTCTTCTGGTTCTATATTCATTTTGCTATCCTGAACGAATCTGGGCCTGGCGACAGTTTTATGTCGACTCGGTTCCAGGATACGCTTCGATTCAGTCCTATCAAAATGAACGCGTTGGGTAAATTCTCTAGCCTACAAAACACACACTAGAGCATGGTTTATTCACTCATTCTTATAGCCGTTCACTACGGAGATGAAATCTCTTTAAAGAACAAGGACACTAACGCCTATCTTCACTCGCACGACCTTCACTACCCTCTCCGATACGAAGACGGACGTGTTAGTAGTACAGGTCAACAGGTTACAGGTGTGATGGAACAGGACGATAACTGTTTTTGGCGTATAAAGGCTACCCAGCCATTGGATGCCGACACTGCAGTCAAGAACGGGGACATTGTCCAACTTGAACATGTTGTGACCCACACCAACCTATTGACACACGATGTTGCTTCTCCCTGGATGCCTACCAACGAAGAAGTCACCACCGTACCTCTCGATACCCGATACGAAGAAACGCTGTTCAAAATTGTGTTTGAAGAGGGAGGCCAAGGCGATCCTCTTGAAACCCACATGATTCATTTCCGCCTCTTGCACGAAGATACCAAGGTCGCCATCTGGGCCCATAACAAAAAGCTTCCCGAATGGGGGCTGGGCCATCTCGAAATTAACGGTAACAAGAACGCGCTGGACGGTACCAACCATTGGGTCGCGCAAGAGATCCGCGGTAAGAACGCGACCCAGATCAATGCACAGAAAAACGAACGTCACGTCAGCCAGATGCCATTCCTTAGGAAGTTTTTTGAATTGCAAGGCAAGATGCTCAGCCATAATGCAGGTCTAACCAAACCCCACCCATACCAATCCACACCCATCACCTGGCCTTTTATGATCCGCGGCGTCTCTTATTGGTCCAAAGAAGACACACGCTCTCAGATCTACTTGACTGGTAATCTCTTTGGCTGGTATCTTTCTGTAGGTGGTATTGCCGTATTTGCCGGTATCATGTTGGCCGATGTCTTGGCCCGTCGTCGTGGAATTGAACCCATTGACGAGCCTGTACGCCATCGATTTATTCAGTCTTCTGGTTTTTTCTTTACAGCCTGGGCACTTCATTACCTACCCTTTTTCCTTATGGGTCGATCTCTCTTCTTGCATCACTATTTGCCTGCTGCCACCTTGAACTATTTGCTCTTGGGTGCCATGTACCAATTCATTTTTATCGATGGCATCGACTCGCCCGTCTCTTTCTTGCGCCGACAACGCCATCATCGTTTGACTTTGGCACGAGCCGAGATGTCCAAAAAAGTCTATGCCATGGTCTTTCTCACACTCTTGCTTCAAATCGCTGTATTTGTCTATTTGGCTCCCTTGACTTATGGTACACCTTTGACTTTAGAGCAAGTACAGCAACACCAACTCTTAAGCGGTTGGAAACTTCAATATGGTAACTTTGCATATATATATATATACATATCGTTGATTGGCTTCTAATTCCTGTTCCCCCCCTTTTTTTTTTGTAGCCAAATAATCTAAAAAAAGAATCAATTTCATCGACCTACCAAATCAAAATATCCAAAAAAGTAAATGTCAGATCTCACTCACAAACGACGATCCCAAATCAATTCACTTTACATACAAAAAAAAAAAAAAGGAGGATGGGTGGAAGAATGAAAAAATGTCTATGTCTGTGTCTGTGTGGGTGTTTCTTTTTTTTTTTCTTTTTTTGCATTTTGATTCGAAACAGTGAATAAAGCGCACCTTTTTTTTTTTCTGTTTATCGGTTCTTTAAACTGTCATGGCGCCTTTATCTTTTTTTTTTTCCTTTTGGAAAGACTTTGCTTCAAATTGCGCATGTGTTTGTCTGTTTTTATACACACTTCTTGATATTTCTTTAGTTTCATTTTTGCTTTGTTTTTTTTTTTTTTTTTTAAAAAAAAACCTTTTGAATAACCTTCCAGCAAATTTTTTTTTATTTGAAAGACCTGTGTATTAATGTATACAGTTTCAGCTATTCATTTGATAGACCAAATGGATTCTGATTGTTTTGTTTTGAACTTAGAATGGTGTCTTGACAAGAGTTTGGTCAATCGGCCCTTTTTCCAGAAGCCTTCCCGCGGGCCCTTTTTCTTTTGGGCTTGATACAACTGTTTTTCTGAGCTCAGCTGCTACTCTTGGATAGTATACAACTCCTCCAATATTAAATTGCCTGATACCAATCTTTTCCCTGCCATTTCCACGGATGGGTTTAGCTCCCACTGAAATTTGCTGACCCACAATAGTAAAGAGTAGAACGGCGGCCAAAAGCTTGATTTGCATTTCTTTTATTTTTGTTTACAAGAAAATAAGTATAAAACAACTCTTGTATTTATATCAAGAGAATAAAGCAAAAAAGTCTACTGATGCAACTGTCCTAATAAGCGCTACTGTAAGACATGTGTACTTAATGTGCATACAACTTTTAGGGTTTCGGTTTTAGAATGTCTATACATATTTTAAAGACTTCTTTATGGCAATCTACCTTGATCTGGTTTTTGCTTTATCCTATTTGATACACTACTTGTTTTAAATGTTGTATTGGCATTTAAAGCTTGAAATATAATCCAATATTTATTCTTTCCTTAAAAGTATCTCTTCAAGTGCTCTTAGTTCAACCGTTTGTCTACAGGAGACGACCCTAAAGTCTATGTAGATTATTTCTTTAAATAGAGATCGTCACACTAGACGTCCTTTTATTTTTCCACAGCATGTCTAAAGTCTTTTTTAGATCAGATTAAAATTTTTCAAAAGGCTAGACACTTAGCTATCGCATGTAAAGAAAAAGGCTTTTATCCAGAATGGCGATTATGTTGTGAAACAACAAAAAGTTAAAAAGGAAAAAACGTATATCAGCTTCCTGTATTAACAACTAAACAGCGCACCAAACAGCAAAGCGGCTTTCTAAATATGAAAAATCACAAGAGCCAATTGGTTTTTTTTTTACTGTTTGGTACAAGACTTATTTTATGTATTGTTCATCTACAAAAAGCTAAAGAAATTTACAAATTACTCATTTGATTGTTTTAGTTCAAAAGTACATCTCACTTTGTTTATCAAAGATCTCTGGATTCTTAGCTTTACTTTTATAAACGGATGCTGATCTGTTACGATTCTTATTTTTTTTGAATTCGTATGTTTTAATATGTACAATTACCACTGTCTGCCACTAACTGTTTCAAAGTCAACGGATAAGTTGACCTAAGTAAAAAAAAAATAAGACTTTTACAAGGTTTCTCATGAACAAGGTAAAAAAAGAAAACGAAGCATCTTTACTATAGCTAACTGACTTAATTTATATAAAAAATCGCCATTTAACATAGAATGTAGTTGTTTTAGGTTACCGAAGAGCGCGTCTGAATAAACCATGTATACCTTTCAACAGTACTTTGAACTTCGAACAATGCAGCATTTGAACGGTCTTAAAACTTTAAAGAAGGAACGTTAGTCGCTCCATATACAAGTAGTAAAAAAAAATGATAACAAGGGAACCGTAGACCAAGAATTAGAAACCTTTGATCTTGTTTCTGTAAAAGAGGCTGAAATCGAACAACAATGTTGACATGTATAAAACAGCAACACCAAGTTCGGAATTTTATTTACGTACCTCAAAAACAGAGAGGATCAAACCTATATGAGCGGTGACTGAAGGCTAAAGTCAGAAGGATGTTTTTTACCGAATCGATATATTCTAGCCACTTTATGTTTGAGTGAGGATAAAAGTCAGACACACATCGCCAAATATAAAAGATACAGGCGATTACTTTGCTCTTTTTTTTTAGATGTCATGCTGAAGGAGGATGCAGCTAAATGAGAAAAATACGTGCAAAGACTATATATCCTGTCCTATACATAATCTACTGTTGCCCTACGTATTTCTTTTGGGCTTTTTTAAATACGAAGTTAAGGGTGTTACTTTTGGATCAGACTTTTTACTTAAAAACTGCAATCGTCTTAGCAGTCTTTTCCCCTTTGCTCGTAAGAACTGTTTATAGTCACTTGTGTTTCGCTCTTCTATACTTTTGAGAGCAAACAATACGAGCCTAGCCAGTACACAGTTTTTTCTTTAAATCCAACCAAAAAAAGCCTTGTTTTCCATAAGCGTTTAACTTTTGATATAAACACACTGCTTTATTAAACAACTAAAGACAAGTTCGCCGTTTTTCAATACCAAACCATTAAAGATTTTAGTTTTATTTAAAGATTTTTTTTCAAAGTTATAAAAACTTTACATTTCAAAAACACTTTGGTTTTTTGGTTTCAATTCAAAATCATGTAGACTTTTTTTTTTTTTTCAAAGTTATAAAAACTTTACATTTCAAAAACACTTTGGTTTTTTGGTTTAAATTCAAAATCATGTAGACTTTTTTTTTTTTTTTTTTCTTTTTTTTTTTTCTTTTTTTTTTTTTTCTTTTTTTTTTTTTCTTTTTTTTTTTCTTTTTTTTTTTTTTTTTTTTTTTTTTTTTTTTTGCTTTCTGTTTCTCTGTTTCAAATTGTTCAACTTGACAGCGAGCAAGCCAGTTTCCTTCTTTTATATCAGATTGTTCGTGACTTGATATTTCAGTTGTGAGTACGAGGTAATAGAAGCGGGACCAAGGAAGGTGCACTAGAAGGTACTTGACTTTGTATACTCAACATGGTCATCAGAGCTTTTGTTAGCATTTCAATTTTGGGCCCACTGCGTGTTGATAGAGTCGGAATACTTGATAAGGCTAGAAAACTGACAAAAGGGGAGACAAAGGCAAGAAAAAAGGCGAGAGTAGAAAGGCTGTCTGCAAACTAGACTTCTTGCTTTTTTTCGTTCTTTACTTTTCCTGGTTTTGTTTCTTTCTTTGCCTTTTCCTGTCTTCTTTTCTTCTTTCACAGTGTTCTTTCAGTTTCTTCTTTGTTTGGTTCATTCCTTGTTTTGACTTTCATTCGCCCTTCTTCTTCTCTTGCCGGCTTTCCTTCATCTTCTTTACTTTTTCTTTTCCACCTCTTTTTTTGACAACGCCACAGGATAATTCAATGCGGACCAAACACCATGATTATGACCATTGTTCGAGAGACTCTTGGGTATTTTTTTTGATACCACCCTTTGACCGAGCTGATTGATTCATAAAAACCCCACCGACTCCCAATAGGCCAAGGGTACCGGAATTTGTAAAAGAAAGAAAGAGTTCTCCCCAACCTTTGATATCCAAAAGAGCTCAGACAAAACGTTTTTCTTTCTATGAGCCATAAAACCTATGTGAATGAACGAGCCCGGCTTTTTTTTTTTCTAGAAAAAAAAAGAGCAGAGCCCGTCCATTCTCTGTGATACAAAATGTCAGGTAACTTTGTTTTTAGTACAAAAGAGTAAACACGCTTGCCTTTTCTTTCTTGACTTGGTAAGCTTCCAGAAAAACATGCGCTAATCTTCAATCGCAGGCCCTTTCCCCACAGCCTCTTTCTTCTCGGACACTACCAGAAGTCAGTAGAATTTTTACGAACCAACCACCTCGAGCAAAGCGTGCCATCAAAAAGAATAACCAAGTTCCTCTTGAACAATCGTCAATGAACCATGGTGAGTCCACAAAGTATCCTGCAGCGTCGGCAAAACCAGAGAGGAAAGAGAAAATAGAAAAGAAAATAAAGAAAAGCCATTAAGAAACGAAAAAGGATGATAGAAAGCCAAAAAAAGAATAGACCAACCAAAAATTAAAAAGAAAGAAAAAAAGCAAAAGCAGAAAAGACGACAAGGAGCTGGTAAGAGAATAAAAACAAAATAGAGGAAAAGGAGGCGAAAAGAACAAAAAAAAAGTGGAAGTGGAAGAATAGTCTACAGATATCTTCTCTCGGGTTTCCTTTTCTTCCTTTGTCTTCTTTTTCTTTTCCATCAAGTAGAGCTTCTCAGTAAAACGCACAGTGGGATTACCAAAAGAGAAAGTAATATAGCCGTCAAAACCATGAAGAGAAGCAAAGAGCAAGACACATGCGAGCCCAATCCTTGTGTTTCTTAACCAAGTACTGACATAAAAGAAACTGGCAGTCAACTTGAACAGGGTAAATACCAGAGCAACATGATAGCAAAAGGAATGTTTTTCTTCACCCACCCAACCACCCACAGTGCTACAAGTACACTGTTGTGAAGAAAAAAAATAGTATCACCACCTAGAAGGAGAGCCTTTGTTGCACATAGTTCCATTGGCATGTAAGTTTTAAATGAGGCCAAAGTAAAAACATAGCCATCAATCACAAAAGACCATAAATCCAAGCGAATGTTAGGTAGTTATTAAGCCATTAACGGACTGTTTCGAAGAATTCGTAAACAAGAAACAAGACCAAGCAATTCACCAGGTATCATTTACCAACGAAGCCATATTAGGAAAAAACATAGCACCAAAATGCAGCAGCTGTGTAGCAGCAAGAAGAAGGAAGTTATATAGACAGCTTCTAGTTATATACTATAGTATGAGAAACTGAACAACAAAGCAGATGAGGCAAAAAATAACGAAGCATAACCAAAGATCGGGTCCATTGTAGTGCTCGATAACATAGATGCTACGTAGAGTAACAGATCATACAAAGATAAACATATATGCAAAAGCGTTTTTAAAATACAAATGGAGCTTCACTTGTAAGTAAAAAAGGCCATTAGGAGAATACTATCAAATTACAAGTTGTTAGTCTTTTACAAAAATATTCAGCAAATTATATACCATAGAGAAGCAGCGTAGAAGTTGGTCAAGTAGCATTTTAAAATTTTTGAAAGTAGTACATCATATAATACATCAGATCCTATCTGGCCTTTACAGTCGAAACATACAAAAGGAAGTAGGTAACAAAATTGGTTTTTTTGTTATCGAGAGTAAAAATAAAAGGAAGCGAGATAGAAAAACCTACCCTTTTTATATTTGAAGAAAGGAGAACGAGCAGATGATATTATGCATACTTTGACAAATTCCCAGCACTAGGCTTTGGGTATAAACAAGCCTCCGGTATGCAAAGAAATCCATCAGTTTTCCTTTTCTAATTAATTACTTGTAGCCAACATATAACAGTTTGAATAACGAAGAGCTTTCAGCTTAAGAGGGCATTTTCTATTGATATGCTACAAAATCAAGTGCCTCTTTTTGACTTTGCGATTCAATGTAGAGCATTAACTACTCTTTCCGATAACTGCACATTTATTTTGTGGATTAGGGAGAAAAAGAAAAAACCTGTTTTACTAACGACAAAACCGAGCTAAATTTTGGGGCTAGACTATGACGATCTATAGGAATAGGCCACTTGTTGCACAACAAAAAAAAAAGTAAAGAACTATCTCATCATCTCAAAAACCACAAAAAAAAAAAAAAGAAAGGATTACTTAGATAATATATTAAGCGCTATTGAAAGTGTCTTTCTGAAAGATTCTTTTTTTTGTTTAGCTATGACTATATGCGTGGTGTTGAGCAAATTTCTGTCTTGACAAGGATTTATACAAGCTAAGCATTTGAAATATTATTAAAAGACTAGCTATAGATATGTTGTCGATCAACAATTCATCATCGCCCTTTTTGATTACATTCTTTTTGGGAAATAAATCTATTTTTATTTTTTAAACAGCAGAGTCTCACAAACAAAACAAAACAAAAAGAATACTGGACCGATGAGGCTTTGCTCGCATGCTGTGTTTGCTATTGGCTAAAAAAAAAAAGTCAACAGATAGTTTGACTGAAAGTGACAGATGGTATAAAGTATGCATTGTTTTCATAATATACCGGCACATCCATATGTATTTCAATTATAAAGATAGCTATGAAAACCATTTTTACACTATGAGTTAACTTAAATGAGTTGCTTTCCAAGTGGGCTTTACTCATACAAAGCTAGAGAAATAAACATTCCTTAATTTATGAAATAAGGAGAGATATACCTGTAAATCACGAGCTCTGTATACTTCATGATAAACAAGACCAAACTCTAGTCTTTAGCAAATTAAACAGGAACATTATATAAAGAATATAAAGCTCTTAGTGTCTCTTTGTTTTTCTTATAAGCAATAGATATCTATATAACTTTACTAAAGCCAAAGTGGTCAATGAAAAGAAATATATGGGAGATTTTTAAAGCATGATTGATGCATTATTTATAACTAATTGAAAGTAAGCATACAGACATAGATGAAATAAATCTAACCCTGTTTTTAACAAACTAAGAATAATCAGTTTATGCAAAGTTCTCATTGATTCAAATCTCCCTTTGTCAGACCATTATTTAATTGACTGATAAAGAAGCGCCCTAATCTTGCTAATCCACAGGTTTTGTATGAGAAAAAACCAATATAAGCAGTATACGTGCGTGCGCTTGGGTCTATAGAAAGGGTTTGATTAAAACAGTTATATTCAAATAGATTTGTACATTTTTCATTCATTGCACTTTGAAAAAAAATAGGTAGATCAAAGTGGCTAATAATTTCGATCTACCTGTTTTGTGTAATTAGCTACGGAATTTTATCAGGATCGTTTTTGCCTAGAAATTCCGAAATAATCTAATTATATAGTCTAATTTTATAGCACTGTTTGATATGAGTTCTCAGTCAAAATATATCTATCCGAGATTTTTCCTACCAGTTTACCTGTATCAGAAAAAGGGAAAGTTACTAGAGCTGTTTAAAAAAGAAAAGTCGCTTAGCGTATACGGGTAAACTATGTTAATATATTTATTTGATAAAGCATACATACTAAAAATTAGTTTTAAAGGAGCATTATTTGCGTAAAAGCCACAGCATATTCAGTTTAACACAGGTTATATTGCATACTTAGAAGTATTTGACTGGTGGTCTAGAGAAGATCAGGACAGTAACTAAAATGAGCCAAACCTATTATTTATGAGTTTATAAACAATAAGCTCATAACACCAAGTCTATTTTCTCACTTATTCAATTCACTGTACATTACTCTATTTGCAACTATTTATTGGGTCTGTTTATTCAAACACTTGACCGATAGAAGATAAAACTTGATTAGATAGATTGATTACGTATAAAAACATATGTTCACATACAATAAGCAATAATTGTTACATTTCCATCGCTAAAAAAACGGCTAGCCCATGTCAGCAGGCTCAGTGCATTTTTCTCTAGTCTCTAAACTGGCAATTCAGTTTACTCAGTAACTTTTTTAAGTTTGTATTGGTTAAAGTTTTCTATTCTGATAGTGTCTTGGATCTTTTGCTCCGTCTTGTTTTAGCTTTACATGTCAATAGCTAATGGCTTTTGCTTTAAATTCAGTTACCAAAAGCATTTGACAAGTCCATAAAGATTCAGGTCAGAGTTTAATTGCTCAAATCATTTATACCTTAGGACTGCGATTCTATACAACCCTCTTTGGCTACTATGGAAAGCGACTATCAGTACATCGTGCAGCATTCACAAATTTTTTTCTCTAGCTAAATTAGAGAAACAAATATGATCCAGTGATTTTTTTTCATGAAGCATTCTGACATCTATGTATAACATAAGAAAACAAATATATAGTATTCAGTTGGCATTGAAACACCAAGCATTTTGGTTTTATTGCAGGATAAACTAAAAAAAAAAAAGCATAAAAAATAGAGTAGAGTGCAAAAAGAATAGGCTGTCAGTTGGTACTAGATGAATTTAACCTATAAAGCGAAACACAAATGGAATACCCATAGCGTTTTTTTGACAAAGCTAACAAGAAATATTATAATACTCGAAATAGCTTTGCCAAAAACAGCCAAAATAATTTTGAAAAAACTTAGTTTATAGTTCGAAATCTACATGTAAAGCAACTTAATGATCTGTTTTTCAGGAAGGTGTGAGCATAAGGGAAGTTTATATAACCAGCTTGCTCTTACTATTGAAGTATTTAGTGACACTTTCCAAATTTCTTGTACTAGAGCTAAGAAACTCGCCAAATAGAACCTTAAAAAAATACATCTATGTTGATGCTGTAGTTGACCGTGTCTGTCAAAAAATACCCTAATTTCCACCCTCTAGTATATTGGTCAACATCATAGGATCTAATAAACTACCAAGAAACACTATCCAAATACGTCTTTGAGTAAGCTAATACAGATACCATACTTTAGCATTTTTCTTTAATACACGAGTATTGATACATAAAAAAATTCGGGATTTCAGATGCTTTATTCGTGGTGAGTTACAGCAATCACTGAAATACACAGAGTATTTGAAACAAGAGCACTATTGTATGCTATGTATTGAGGAGCGAATGTCAAATAAGCCAAAAACTATCCCTGTTTATGCTTTTTGAGCTGGAAGACAAGATGTTCAGTTATAGCACAGATTTGCCAAGCCTCATTTGTATCAGTTTACGCCGATCACCTGGCCCTTTACGCTCTACGATGCTTCCTATTGGCCCAAAAAGATTCAGGCTCCTGGCTCTACTTGAATGACGATCCTACTGTCTAGCAACTTTTTGAAGTGGGTATTGTTTTTGCTGGTACAGTTTTAACAAGTTTTTTTTTGTCACGTTGGTTAATTAATGAATCCATTGATAAATTCATGCGCGGTTGTTTAATTTATTTCTCCAGCCCTTCCTTTATATTTCAAGCGCTTTGCTACTCGCCTTTTTCCCTTTATGAGTGGATCTTTTTTATAAGCCTAATTTTTAGCGGTGAACTTTAAGAATTGTTTGGTTTTGCTCATAATATTCAGTTTTCTTATTAAATATATTGGTTTGTCTATATCTACCTTACATTAGACACACCGTTCCTGCCGCCGCCGCCGCCGCCGCTGTCTGACTTTGATACGGGCCGAGGTGTCCAAAAACAGCCTAGGGCGCCGTTTTTTTCACATTCTTATTATAGGTCACAAAGCCGGAATCTTCAATGCGACAAACTAAATGCATTTTCAGCTTTTACAGGGACTTTTATATAAAATCAAACAATAGATCTTATTGGGAAGACTTATAGAGAAAAGCGTATTTCCACTGGCCTATTGATTCAATATAGCAAGCAAATGTGGAATCACACCGTTAATCAAACATTTCATGAAGAAAAAAAGGGGGAAAAAAAAGCCAAAAAAAAAATGGAATTAACCTTTTTTTATTCTAAATATAGTAACAAAAAGATCATAGGGCTTTTTTTTTCAGATTTTCAATGAAACAAGTAAAACGCGTTGTATTCGTTTTAAAAGAAAAAATTGATAAAAGAAAAATGTTGCCAAAATTATACTGAGAGCGTCACATGTTATTTTCTCCCTAATTTCTTATCTTTTTCCTATCGTCAAACTTTTTTTTGGGCAGAATTATTTTTTTCTATTGTTGTTTTTTCCTTTTTCTTTCATTCTAATTCCATCTATATCTTATTTTTTTTTTTGTAAAAAAAAGAAAAGTTCAACTATGCTGTAGGTTTTATTACATACTCATAGCATTATGTTTTATACTAACGATTTAAACTGTGATAGTACTTTTGCCTTTCTCTTCTTTTCTTCTTTCGAAAACTTGTTTTTGACGTACGCCAAAACCCTGGGTGTAGAACCCTCATTCGATTTAACCTTTTGTTGGGGTCATGTCCAATTTTGTGGGCTGTTTGTTATGGTGGTAGTCTTTTTGACATTGTTCTTGTTGGCTTTCCCTATATCTTTGATGGTATCACCCTCTACTGCTTTGGTTGCTGGCTCTGTTTTGAGCACCTTTGCATTCTTCTTCCTGACCATAATTGCCATTTTTGAACGCGACAGGGACTTGGTCGCGTTCTGCGCTGGTAGTTTTTTTCTACTCTCACTGTTGACCATTTACGCTTTGATCTTGTTTCTGCTCCGGAATAACACGATCAAAACTCAAGGAATCGTTGACTTCTGCGGCTTTGCTCTCAGCTGCTTTCTACTTTTGACGGTCTTTGTTGCCAAAAGCAACGCTTTGATAACAAAGGGTCTTTTGGGTTTGGTGCCGTTCTTGCTTTCGTTTTCTTTGGCCAGCTGTATATAAGCTGGTCACTAACGTGGACTGCTTAAAAAATCTCGCGTCTTTTTGGTGTTTACAATGCCTAGCTTGACTGTTGTATCTCTCTTAGACACTGACCTTGATAAAAATCATAGAAGCACAAGGATTGGGTTCGCATGTGTCTTGCTCTTTGCTTCTCTTCATGGTTTTGACGGCTATATTACTTTCTCTTTTGGTAATCCCACTGTGCGTTTTACTGAGAAGCTCTACTTGATGGAAAAGAAAAAGAAGACAAAGGAAGAAAAGGAAACCCGAGAGAAGATATCTGTAGACTATTCTTCCACTTCCACTTTTTTTTTGTTCTTTTCGCCTCCTTTTCCTCTATTTTGTTTTTATTCTCTTACCAGCTCCTTGTCGTCTTTTCTGCTTTTGCTTTTTTTCTTTCTTTTTAATTTTTGGTTGGTCTATTCTTTTTTTGGCTTTCTATCATCCTTTTTCGTTTCTTAATGGCTTTTCTTTATTTTCTTTTCTATTTTCTCTTTCCTCTCTGGTTTTGCCGACGCTGCAGGATACTTTGTGGACTCACCATGGTTCATTGACGATTGTTCAAGAGGAACTTGGTTATTCTTTTTGATGGCACGCTTTGCTCGAGGTGGTTGGTTCGTAAAAATTCTACTGACTTCTGGTAGTGTCCGAGAAGAAAGAGGCTGTGGGGAAAGGGCCTGCGATTGAAGATTAGCGCATGTTTTTCTGGAAGCTTACCAAGTCAAGAAAGAAAAGGCAAGCGTGTTTACTCTTTTGTACTAAAAACAAAGTTACCTGACATTTTGTATCACAGAGAATGGACGGGCTCTGCTCTTTTTTTTTCTAGAAAAAAAAAAAGCCGGGCTCGTTCATTCACATAGGTTTTATGGCTCATAGAAAGAAAAACGTTTTGTCTGAGCTCTTTTGGATATCAAAGGTTGGGGAGAACTCTTTCTTTCTTTTACAAATTCCGGTACCCTTGGCCTATTGGGAGTCGGTGGGGTTTTTATGAATCAATCAGCTCGGTCAAAGGGTGGTATCAAAAAAAATACCCAAGAGTCTCTCGAACAATGGTCATAATCATGGTGTTTGGTCCGCATTGAATTATCCTGTGGCGTTGTCAAAAAAAGAGGTGGAAAAGAAAAAGTAAAGAAGATGAAGGAAAGCCGGCAAGAGAAGAAGAAGGGCGAATGAAAGTCAAAACAAGGAATGAACCAAACAAAGAAGAAACTGAAAGAACACTGTGAAAGAAGAAAAGAAGACAGGAAAAGGCAAAGAAAGAAACAAAACCAGGAAAAGTAAAGAACGAAAAAAAGCAAGAAGTCTAGTTTGCAGACAGCCTTTCTACTCTCGCCTTTTTTCTTGCCTTTGTCTCCCCTTTTGTCAGTTTTCTAGCCTTATCAAGTATTCCGACTCTATCAACACGCAGTGGGCCCAAAATTGAAATGCTAACAAAAGCTCTGATGACCATGTTGAGTATACAAAGTCAAGTACCTTCTAGTGCACCTTCCTTGGTCCCGCTTCTATTACCTCGTACTCACAACTGAAATATCAAGTCACGAACAATCTGATATAAAAGAAGGAAACTGGCTTGCTCGCTGTCAATTTGGCAAATCTAAAACAAAAGATCCGAAAAAAAAAAGGCCTAATATTTAACTTCAACTATCCTCACTTTTGGCATTCTGAAAACTCAAATTAATACTTTTTATGCTTCAAACTATCCGACCTCTGATGCTTTTCACGCTCCAAACTTTCAACCTTCTGTACCTTTATCGTATCTGCTTTTTATACCCTTGATCCTTATCAACACCAAACTCTTCAATCTAAATACCTTCATTTACCCTAGCCGCTCAACTTTTAATACTCTAGCCACTTCAAGCTATTGGGTCTTTGAAGTTCTAAATTTTCAAAACTTAAACATATGATACTTTCCTTGTCTCAAGTTATTTAGCCGCTTAAAACTCGAATACCTGATGTATCTTTATCTTCAGTACCTTCACTAAATCAGTTTATTTTACACTCAATACGACCATCGCTTCATGGACTTTAACAACTAATAGCTTTGCTAAATCGAACTTTAAATCTTTACTATTCTGGAAAAGTCAAGTTTTATAACACTTTACTTTGATTACCTTAAATCTTTTGTAACTTATTGCTTTTATTATCTCAAATTATTTTGAACCTATTGCCATTTTAATCGTTTTTTGTAAACAGATTCCATATTTTCCTCATTGTTAAAATCAGATAAACAAAAATATCTTTATTTTTCTATAATTTTTTTTTTTTGGCTTTGTGCAAAACAACTTATAAAAAAGACAGCAAACTTAAAAAAAACGTCCTTCCGCTGCAGGCTTGAAGGCACCCCAACAAAGCATAAAGCCGGAAACTCCAGGACACCCTCTTACCAAAGTCTATGGTCACTATTTTCAGCAAAGACAAATAGAACAGCCCAATAGGCTCTGTTAATTTCAAATTTCATATAAGATTCACAGCTGCCAATAAACCGACACAAATTTCTACATTCTCCGACCTCGTCATCTATTCTACAGTAACAATCGTAAACATTGATCAATATGTCATTGAGCTCTATCCTATATCTTTAATGTACTATTTTTTAGACTAATCACGCCCCAAACACGTAGGAATCATATACCTGGGAGCTTAGCAATCTATAGCATCCTCTGCCAATTTATGCCAAATGTAATAAGATAGATTTCTCGTTGATGTTTTTCGTGACATAAGTTACCAAAAGAGGTTTTTTTTTTTTTTTTTTTTTTTGCCAAACACCAAGCGTGTTTCTCGATAGCTCAACTGTATTCCACATTACACTCGACGATCTAACCACAGTAGAGGTATTTAACCTCTCGAATTAAGCCCATTGTCTCTTCTTCGGCTGACAGGAAGGATAGTACTTGAGCTCTCTTCCAAAATCTGACAAGCTATTGTAATATTCTCTTCTAATTCTTTTTTTGTTTTTACCGAGTTTATACAGAATCCTTCGCCTGTACGACATTGACCCTTTCCTTTTCCTTTAACAAAAACGGACTTTTTCAGTTGAATTCAACAGATGTAATTAAGTAAAAACAGTCCATGCTACTCCTGAAAAATTTAGGGGAAGTTTTATATAGTATTTCGTCAACAACGTTATATCGCTCTGTTAGTTACTCCGGAAGCATAATGTTTTGGTATAAGAAACGCAGTTTAAAACAGCTTCCATACTTAAAGGTTGGGGTATGCTTCTAGTCCTGTCACTACAAAAGCTCTAGTTGTACCATCTGAGTAGTATTGAGAGTCGCTTCACAGATAGTAGCCCCTTTTTACACAGCAATTTGTTTTTCTAGATGGAAAAAATTTGACAATTTTGAGACTACCTCTTCAAATTGAGGACCAGGACAGTAACCAGACAGTATAAGCTAAAAAAAATATAACAAAAGTTATGTATCTTCAGGCAATAGGTTTTGTAAGGTATCCGCTTGTTTAGATGGCTTCTTATTATTATCACAACGTAATTCAGGGAGAAAGCTACGATATATGCTGTGAGATTAAAGCATTTCTGTGGAGCAGATATCATATCTTAGAGAACAGTACTCAGAAAGCTAACTTGCATAAATATTCGTTAGTCTTTCTGACTTTATATTTATCTGAAGTTACACTGAAAAGTAGCATGACAAGCAGAGCAAAATTAAAAAAAAATGTTTCACTTCTTTATACGCTTCATTTTATAAAATGCACGACGCCTTTCAAGTCACTACAGTGGTAGACAAGCTGAGCCGTGTTGAGTCCATATTTGCCCACGGTAAATCTCATATATTCAAATTTTGATATTTTTCTAAAACAACAAAAAGGGGATAGGTTGTTAATCGGCACTGGATCTGGCCAGCTTCTTGAATACGACATAAAGGAACCATTAGGTACAGTTTCTTACTATTTGCGGCATTTATTCAAATTCAATTTGCGTAGTGGCGGATGATAATGAAGTGCCTGAAGTAACTTTGTCAAAGACAATGAAGACTTTTTCAAAACGACCCATTGAACAACTAGACATTATCAAGGAAATCGACTTATTAGTTTCTCTTTCAGGTACATATATACTTACAGTATGTCCTACATCAGTAACTTACTTTTTAAATCAGATGGTTTGGTGAGTCTTCATGACCTTCATACATTTGAGCTAAGAATGGCCCTAGCTAAAACTAAAGGTGCCAACCTATTTGCTGTTCAAACTATGGTGGAAATGAGTCCAGAGGAGAATATACCTGTGCTAACCACAAGATTAGCAGTAGCTGTTCGAAAAAAGCTTTTGGTCTTTGTTTGGAAGGATACTCAATTTTGTGAGACAAAAGAGCTGAATATACCTGACCGGATAAAGGCTATGTCCTGGGTGGGGGCTACAAAGATTTGTTTAGGTTTCGTCTCAGAGTATGCTTTGATGGATGTTGAGGAAGGAAAACTGACTGAGCTCTTTGCTTTGGCTGGACCTGAGGCAGGTCCTATGGGTGCCTTGAATAACTTTTATAACTTATCTATTGGTGCCCGTGGTGGAAAGCCAATGATAACCAAGATTCCTAATAACGAAATGCTGCTTGCTAGAGATCGTATAAGTGAACTAAAACCTTTAAACTTTAGCGCTCACCTGTATTTTTTTTTTCACGTCATTTGTTTTATAGACCTCAGTATTTTTTTGGGATTGGACGGAAATCCTACAAGAAAAGAAGGTATTGAGTGGTCAGGAGCGCCTGAGCAGATAGGTAACAAGAAGAATATAAAAAGCCGTTTTGGTTCTGTTACTTACATCTATGAAGGTTACTCATACCCTTATGTCATTGCAATTCTACCAAAACACGTTGAGATCCGCAACATTCAAACTTTGACTCTTGTACAGCACATCGATCTTGCTCATACACGATTTTTGAATCAAGGAAAACTGGTTTATGTAGCGAGTGCATCACAAATTTATCGCTTAACACCTTATAGCTTTTCGTCGCAGGTAAAATACCACTAGATCCGTTGCAAAACTCACCCATGTAAGATTGATCAATTAGTGGAAAAACAAGAATACAAAGAGGCTGTTAGTTTATTAGATCAAATTGATGCTGTCTTAGTTCAGAACAAAGAAAAAAAACTAATTAAAATCCGAACGACCTATGCCCACGATATGTTTCAATACGGCGAGTATGATAAAGCACTTGATCTTTTCCAAGAGCTCGATACACCTCCAGGAGAAGTTATTCAACTTTATCCAAAGATAATCGCTGGAAAGCTTTCAAAATTTACCCCTGAAGAAGAAGCTACCATGGAAGAAGCTAAAAAGGAACTCGAGCGTCCACCTAGTCGCGCTTCTAGCCGCGCAAACACCATTTCTAGTGCCAAACGAGAGCCTGTTCTGTTAGCAGGCTATCATCTACGAGATGCTGTCACCTACCTCATCCGCTACCTTACTGATAAACGACAAAAGCTAGCTAAAAAACTAAATGGGGCCTCAGAAGGAACCACTGAAGAAACTATTTTGTCTCAGGCTGCTTTGGTTGATACCACCCTACTAAAAGCTTATATGATGACAAGTGATGCTTTGGTTGGTCCTTTACTACGAGTTCAAAACCACTGTGACGTAGAAGAATGTGAAGCGATACTAATGAATAAAAAAGTATACAACAAAAAAATAGGAAAAACTGCCAAATTTAACTTTCCATCAGAAATACAAAGAATTGGTAGATCTTTACAACTGTAAAGGAATGCACGAAAGAGCATTGGATTTGTTAAAAAAGTAAACTCAAAATGTGCTACTGCCTCTATTTAATCTATCTTATAGGCTTGAAGACCAAACTGATGGCCCTTTACGAGGCGTGTCGTCTACCATTCGTTATTTGCAGAAACTAGGTGCCGATCAGTTTGACCTTGTTTTAAAATACTCTCGATGGGTACTTGAAAAAGATCCAAAGAATGGCATGGATGTAAGCGACCGCAAACAGAAAGAAACAATCTAATTAGAGAAAGATCTTCATTGATGATTTAGCTGAATCGGAAACTTTTCCGAGAGATGATGTATTAAGCCATTTAGAATCTATTTCAAGCGATCTCGTCATACAGTATCTAGAGTATATCATTCAAGACCTAAGAGATGAATCTCCAGAATATCATGATAGACTAGTTTTTGCCTATTTGGATAAAATCAATCTTCATAAAAAGCAAAAAGGTAAATGTGTTTTTTCCACTTAGTATTCCAACTACTCACTTTGGTTTAGATAACAAGGACAATATGAGTAAAACGCGGGCTCGACTGCTTTCTTTTTTGACTGAATCTGCTTTTTACAATGCAAGAAGAATGTTGACTAGGCTTCCAGATGATGGTAATAACTTAACAAAAAAGGCAAGTCTAATAAAAGGGATTATAGATCTGTACGAAGAACGTGCTATCCTACTGAGTCGCATAGGTCAACATGACCAAGCGCTTGACATCTATGTCTATAAGCTCAAAAATTATCTTATGGCAGAAGAGTAAGTGCTCCCTGAAAATTGCGCCTACTAATCCCAATAGATACTGTACTAAAGTATTTCATGTGGATCCTAAACGAGGTGAAGATATGTATCTGACTCTGCTGAGAGTCTACTTAAAGCCAAGCAATCATCAAAAGCCGCTGATAGAACCCGCTTTGGATCTTTTAGCTCACCATGGATCGCATATCAATGCTAGTGAGGTTCTTTCTATATTACCTGAAACAATTGGCGTTCAAGGTTTATTCCCTTTCTTTGAAAAATACATTCGTGCTACCAATCGAAGCAGGAACATGAACTTGATTGTTAAAAATCTCCTAAAAGCTGAACAAATACAGGCAAGTACAAAGTAAATGCGTTTTTATATTTACTTTTTCAATAGGTAGAGGAGCAATCTATGTTTTACAGATCGCGTTCTGTAAAGATCACAGACGATCGTATGTGTCCTCAATGCAACAAACGAATTGGAAATAGGTATTTCAAAAAAAGAAAAAAAGTTTTATACAAACTGATAAATTTGAAGTGTTTTTGCTGTGTTCCCTAATGGTGTTGTTGTTCACTATTCTTGTAAAGAGAAAATCGAGCAAACACAATGGAGACTTACTTAATAAACTAATATATTTTAAAATTTTCTTTATCATTACAACAAAAAAGGAGGGGACAATAGAAAGCTAGGTTACATAGTCAAATGATCTAGCAAGTCTAAAAACTTTTCGTTTGATTCAATTCGCCAGTCAGCTAAAGACTCTCTTTGAGGAGCACCTACGAAAGTAGCAAACTGAACTATCTCTCGACCTAAAATTTGAACCACTTCCAAAGATCGAGAAAGGTCTTCAGTTTTGTCATCGCTTACACATAGAACAAAATCAAGGCCGTGGTTGTGTAAGACGGCTTTTTTTAGTACATTACCCTTGTTCGCTAGACTAGGCCGAACTTCCAAATCTGTTCGGTTTGCTAAATATTCAATTGGTATTTTACCAACGAAGTTTTGCTCTAAGTGATTTTGACATTCTTTGGCTTGAAACAATCTACTGAAATTTAGTATTTATCGTGTTTTTTTTATAATCTTACCCAAACTTTGGATCTGTATTTTGATAATTCCATGCAATAGAGCATTTTCTTTCTTCAATGGAACTCCCTGGCGTACGCTCGGTATAATATTCAAACACCCTTCTAATATCTTTTTTCCACGATATGTCCAAGTTATCTGATGTACTTCTCCATTTTGAACTATCTGTATCTTTTAAAAACAAACCGTGTTCCGCAGCTAGCCCTAAACGAGAGACATGGCCCAAATACTGATCAAGTCGTTCCTAAAGCAACACTAGTTATTTTATCGATCTAATGAACCGGTATTTACTTGAGTGTGTTTTGAAATAATCCAGACTAGGTTTTTTGGAGATGCACACAGCCTCTGTAAGGCATTGATAGCTCTTTTTGAAGGCCTATGGGTTTTTGAATTGTCCGGCACCAAAGCGCCCTACAAAATCCATTAAATGACCAAAACAACACAACACATGTCTTACATCATAATCAATAAAAAGAAATCGCTTACGACTGTTGTCATACTCCACTTTTACCCGTGAGAAATCCAGAACATGTGCCGTTTTCCATCCAAATTTTTGTGTGTTCATCAACCCTTTTACCAAAGATTTTGCCCAGAAGTTGGCTGTATGTGATGTTACGAACTGATTGAGTTGCTATTCACCGGACAAAAAAACAAGAATATTGATATACAAGAAACATCTTACTGGTATCTTACCTTGTACTTTAGCTTTTTATCCTCTTCATTCATTGACAAACAATCACTAATGGCTCTGGCTACTTCTTTGAAGTTCCAAGGATTGACGATCGTAGCTGAACTCATACTCCTTGCTGTGCCCGTAAACTCTGACAGGATTAGTGGACTACAACCACCTTCTTGTGCTACAACGTACTCAAAACTTGACGTGTTCATACCGTCAATAACGGGTGTGACAAGACCTATATCGGCTACTTTAAGGAGTGCAAAGTATTCATCACGATCTATGTGTTGATTGAAAAGATTGGCTGGAGAGAACTCAATAGATCCGTATTTGCTATTAATACGAGAGACAAGCTCATTTATTTTGCTCTCCAACTCAGGCGTGTGTAGGACACCTGGCGCTGTCACCTGGAGTAGGACCACTTTATCTCGCCATTCTGGGAAATTTTCTAAAAAGAGCTCAAATGCCTCCAGTTTTTGGAGCACTCCTTTTATTGGGTCCAGCTTGTCTCTACCAATAATTAACTTTTTCCCCGCATATCGCCGTCGAATAGCCCTTGCTTTAAGTTCTACACCAGGTCTTTGACAATAGCCTTTTGTTTTTTCCAAATCAATTCCAACAGAATATATACCGATTCTAACAGGTGATCCGTGGCCCGTAATACCAAAAGGTGTGTTTTCATAGCCTAAAATATGTGTACAACAAGAAGTAAAGTGCCTTGCATAATCGTAGGTTTGAAATCCTACAATGCTAGCGCCCAAAATTCCATGAAGTATTTCCTTGCGACCTGTGTTTTTTGGACTTAAAAATTGCCTATAAACAATGGCAAAAAAGAAAAAAAGAAAAAAAAAAACTTACGGGGAAGACAACGGAATATCTCAGAGCTTGGGAAAGGAGTATGTATGAATATTCCTACTCGAGCAAAGGGCAGCTTTTCTCGAATCATTTGAGGCACAAGCATTAAATGGTAGTCATGAACCCAGACTTTTTTAAAGCAAGCGTTAGAAGCCATTCTGTTTCTCTATGATCATGTTACCGATATCGCCCTCCTTATACTGCCCTATTACTTCTTCAGCATATATCTTGTTTACTTTAACATAATCTTGCCAAAAAGATACTTCATTCACATTATCTGACCACATCATGTAATGCATAACTGGCCAAAGAACTATACAGTTGAAAGTGGAGGTGTCATTTTTCTCTCAGTTAACGTGTTCCTTTTTTTTTTTTTTTTACCTTGTTTGCTATAGCCTTCATAATGTCCAAAAGCCAGCTTGTTCTCTATGAAAACTGGCAAAATGTCGTATTTAGTTTCCAAAAGATCTTTCAAGCTTTCTTGCTCGCTCTTATCCACATCGCTCACATTTATAGAATCATTTTCGCCAGTTACAATTGGTCCTGTACCTCCAATGTAAAGCGTTTGATAGTCTTTCTTGAGCGAATCTAAGGCAGTATACATGGCTGAATATCCTCGCCGCTGTGTAAGTCTCCATAGGTTAGTACTACGAAGTGTAGTAATAGTAGAGCGTCTCTGAACATGAGATATAGGATTCAAATTTTCGTCTTCTACTAGTTCTGGGGTATGAGCAGGTGTTATTTCAGAATATACATTAAAAGGATTCTTTTGTAGTTTAAGCTGTTTTAGTTTTTCAATTATCAGTTGATTCGTGTTGGAAGCGTCAAGTACACAGTGATACGGAATTTGATTCACTACATTAATCACTTTCCCACCAAACTTTGTTTGGCCTTCAAACTCAAAAGCAGGTTCATTTATCCCTTCAAAGAAACTGGACATGCGTTTGCTTTCGAGAATAATATTAAAAAATAACGATTAGAAAAGAAAAAGAAAACTATCTCAAATCGGGAAAAACAAGAAATCCCTGGCACAAACTATATTTATGCAGTACATACGCTGCTTTTGAAAAATAGAACCTCATCCACCATACATTGGAAAAAGTTGGGAGGCAGTTTACCTGCACAGCCGTATTTAACTTGGAAACATTCTACGACAAGACTTTCTACGAAGATTTCACCCGCCCTTTGCTCGGCGTCTCTCAAATTTTTTCTTTTCTTAGACTTCTCAGTCTTTGCTGCTTGGACTTTTTGTTTCTTCGACGGGGTTTTTTCATAGTAACATGGATTGTACTTGAGCGTATTTTTTCAACTTCAGCAATAGCCGGACTTCCTACACTCGACCTTGCCCAGTTGTTCCTCATGTTGATGTGAAATCTGGCCTCATCCATGAATACACAGTTTTTTTTCGCAATCCAGCCCAGAGTCTTTTCACTTTATAAACCATTCATACTTCTTTTGTAAATAGTTTTCTGAATTTCTTACTTTAGGCCCAAATGTTGGCTTTTTAACAAGTAAGCATGTTGTTTTTCATATGATGGTTCATCTGGCTTTTGGAAATAGAAAGCCCTTAAAAGGTAGAAATCAATGAATCAGTTATATCGACATCACATAGTTAGGGACTTTCTTTGGGTATATCTTGGATGTGTTGCTCACGTTCCTCGAACAATTTAATGAATTTTCCCTTGTTAAGTTCTAACTTTTTGTATCAATTAAAAGGCGGCTGTAGACCTGTTGCCCTTTTTTTGTATTGATATACAAGGCAGACCACGTAGTGTAGATTTTTCGCTTTTTGTATATGTTGTCCATGCGATTTAATTTCAAACGTTGTAATAGACGCTGCTTTTCTTTAGTAATAAAACGCTTGATTATAAAAAGGATCTACTAATGCAAAACAAACGTAGAATACAATTATTACTGCGAAACCAAATACCATCAAATTGCGTTTGTTTAAACTGACGGTCCCCATGGCTTTAGACTGTATTTTTAAAATGATATAATTCACTGACTATGTGCCTCCTTAATGCGTCCCAACTTACAGTTGCTTTTACGGCTACTTTTTATTCATTTTTTTAGCCATCCGCCTTTGTGGTTCGTCATAAATAGACATTTTGAACGTCATTGGGATCTCTTTATTGGCTTCTATAGTTTTCTGTATTTTTAACTAGCAAGAAAAGATTCGCTCTGTCTAAGATCAATCTATCAAATAGAGCTAGCCTAGGCTCACTGAAGTAGAAATGAAAATAATGAATAGATCAATTGATTTTACATACTTTAACACCTTTGAAAACAAAAAAAGCTTAAACTTACTTGATATCCACTATTCAGACCCTGCTTTCTAGTTTTAATTAATATATTTAAACCTTGATTTGTACAGTCAAGTTCTGACACTAAACATTTGTCAATTAAAAGTATGTGCTAACTATTTAGATAGAGACGCGATGTATAGTCTGTAAATTTCAATCCAGAGCAAGCCCTTCAATTTTCAAGACATAAACAGAGCTCAATGAGTCACAGACTAAGTTGTTGGTGAGAGCAATGGATTTTGATTTAAGAATTGCATTTTCCTAAAATGGGAGCTTACGCTTTTTTTTTTTTTTTTTTTTTTTGACATTTTCCACTTTCAAATAAGAATTGTTGTATTTTTTATGGCAATGGACGCCAATCACCTAAAGTTATTGGAATCAAAATCAGAGAAGCTGTCAGAGCAACTGTCAACATACATCTCGAAAATTCAGCAACAGATGCAACAGGTAAAAGGCTAGAGGCAAAAGTATTGTATTTTTTTTAAGTACTCCTAACTTAGATGCTTGCCTCCACTGCAGAGTACAAAGATATTCATAGCTCAGCCGCCAAGAGTTTTTTTGAAGACCTTGAAACGAGCACCAAAAAATCTGTAGAGTTGATTGCTCATTGCGATGAATTAGATAAGGACCTATCTCAGCTAAATGAACTATCCAGGCAGATGTGAGTTGTAAAAAGAGAAATTCGGCTCAACTCCAGTGCTTTTAACCTTCGTTTCCGTACACTTCTATGCATACAGAAAATCTGTAGATAAAGCTCTGGACCAGTTAGAGAATGCTCTAAATGCTAACTAAAAACAAAAACAAAAAGGGATTACCGAAGCTTGTATATATGAGAACATTTGTAGATAGTGATCCTGTATTCATCTGGATTTTTTTTTAAAAAAAAAAAGAACGCTTGCATTATATCTGTAAGCGTAATAGAGCACAAGCCAAAAACAGATGTTTCCTTGACTATGTTGTACATGAGAATATCTTCTTTCAACCTAAAATACTCAAATTTCGAATTGAGGAATAAAATATTAAACTGCAACAGGCTATAAATATTCAAAGCAAATATGTTTCAACAAAAATTCGAGAATCTCCATTTAGCACATTGTATGTATCTTAGAAAAACACACATAAGCATGTAGATATCTTCCACAGCTTCCTATCGTTTTTGTATCTTAAAAGGATGAAAAAGACACTGGGAACAGAAAGCTTCTTTTATAACAAATTTGCTCGCGAAATTGTGCCTTTAAGTTAAAAGAAATAGTTTACTCGGTTTTTGTTGCTTCGTAAGCATTGCTTTATTGGTTTATTGACCTTAATGAGGATAAATTATCTCCAGTACTGTTGTGGGGATTGTTGTTGTTGTTGCTGTTGATTAGGGTTATGTGTATAACAACGGAAACATGTTTGGCGAGAGGCAAAGTTTTGAAAACCACAGGCAGGATTCGGGCAATACCAGTCTCCCGGTCTAAATGTGATATGGTGATGTGGCCTTTGATTGTTTGTGTATCCGCCACCATAGCTAGGTCCATTGGGAGGAGCGGAGTTGGGTGTACCGTAGTGGGATCCATACTGGCCACCCCCATTCCTAGGCGCTGATGTATTTACAATTTTGTTTCCCCCAGGCTTGTACGAGCCACAACGTTTACACTGCATACGAGAAGCATAATTGTGAAAACTACATGTTTGGTTGGGACAGATCCAGTCACCGGCGGCAAAGGGAGCCGAATGAGGTACATAGGTACCTACATGAGGTGAAGGAGAGGGGTTCTCGCAATTACATTTAAAACAAAATTGCCTTGAGGCAAAGTTATGAAACCCACAGCTGGAGCAATTCCAATCGCCAGGTCGCAATTGTCTACTTTTAGCTTGTAAGGGAAAAGAGACCAACATATTACCCGCAGCCTCCACCACCCTAGAAGAACTGGGACATACCTCAATTGGTCGATCACCTAAACAACGTCCATTCAAAGCAAGTGCTCTCATAGAATCTGAATGTGTTTGAAAGAGTACAAATCCTGATATACTTGGTTTGCTATGATCCCCTGGCTGAATCATCCACATTGTTGTAGGCCGAAGTCCATTTGAGGAAAACCACGCCTCCAATTCACCTTGTGTTACTTCGAAAGGTAGTCCTGCTAAATGAACTACTAACGACTCCTCTTTTTTAAACTGTCTCAAATCGGCGTTGGTATCAATAGGGTGTACAAACACATCTGGATGACGAAAACTAGTCAGGTACCGTATAATGTTGATTGTAGTTAAACACGCATTAAGCCCCACTGAATGATCCCTAACCCTCTTCACCTTAAACAATTCACACAAGTCGCGCAACGAAGTTGAGCGGAAACTAACTTCAGGGTGATGCACCTGCCAGCGCTGTATTTCTTGCTTCAAATCAAACATTCTGCAATAAGCCAAGTAGCTGGGCAATTCAATATTCTTATCACGAGATTCGCGAGGCAATTGAATACGAAGAATCCATCCGCCATGTGTAACAAAGCAGAAGCTTTTTTGTTGCTCTTCGATATTTGTTTGAATATAGCTGTCAAGTTCGTTGATAGCAGATTTCAACGTGTTGGCATTTTCAAGAGAGCTCCATTGAATACCCGTTACATCAGTACAAAAACTCGTTAATACAGTACGTTCAGGCTTCACAAATATTTGTTTTTTGTGAAGAACTTTTAAGGTATGCGCGTCAAGCACAACGAATGAAAGCTCTAAGTAAAAACAATCAGTCAGTCTGAAATACAAGTTTGATTCAAGAATTATCTATATCCTTTACCGATAATTTCAGAGCTTTCTTTTGTTACTTGCACGGCCGCAGGATTAGTCATGTTTTCATCACAAGTCGCTTCTACATGAAGAACAATTAAGCGGTCAAAAGGAACTAATGTGTCTGCAGGAGGAGGAGAATCTTGTCTTTTAACACCCAAAGAGCTCTCGCTCTCTACTTTAACCGAGGGGCGCTCATCTAGCTTTGGTACTGCTTTTTCCACAGTTTCTTTCGCGGATTCCTCAGAACACTTTCCTAACTGGTTTGGCTTCTGTTCTGTCTCAACTTCGGCTTTCACCGACTCATCTAGGATTTTCTCCGTTTCAGTCTTGTCAGCCTCATTTTCCTCTAATAAGATTTTTTTGGGGACTATCTCTTCATTAATATCGTCCTCCGCCTTTCGTTTACGATCCAAGTCTGTAAAAGATTCCATAATGATATGCTTAATAGAATGAAAAAGGAAAAAAATCGACGTTATTTGTCCCCGTAAAAAGCGCTACTAAGCCACATATATGACGTTGCGCCTCAGTTTGAGTTACACAAAAAAAGGATTTATTAGGGAGAAGGTTGAATTGCAGCATTGGCTCATGAGAGTCTACAGTTTGGACAAATATGTAAAACTCCCTTACTGGGAAACGAGATTCTTTGAGTCCTATCATATATTAGCTCCTCCTATATTGTAGAAAAGCCAGATTTGAGTAGCAAGGAGAAAAGAGGAATTGTTTTTTTTTTGTTTTTTTTAGTAGGAAACTGTTTGCCAGAATGGCTGTTCCTTAAACGTAAACAAGCGTTTATTCTATATGGCGGAAATTTGTACAAAGGAAAGAGTAGGAAGTAGGGGTATAAAAAAATTAAATCTTTCCTTTTTCGAGATATTCTTTGAACTGAAACAAGCTGTCTATATTCAAGAACTGGTGTGTTAGCAGTTGCTCGGCTGTAGGTCGATGTGTAGGGTCACTGGAAAAAAAAAGGAGGTTAGGATACGATCAAACTCAGTTTTTAACTGCTATTTGTTACATTGTAAAACATTTTCGAAGAAAGTCTTTTGCGCAGTCTGACAAGTAGTCAGGTATATTGGGTGTGTTAAGTCTACCAAGCTGAAAACAGAAACGTAGTTAGGTATGTGTTTATAAGTGTGTAGATTTCTTACGTTATAGATAGCAGCTATTTGATTTAGAGATATCCACGGACGCTGTCCTGTCAATAGCTCTAAAACAGTACATCCCAAGCTCCAAATATCTACTTTGGCGCTATAAGGCTCATTTTTGACGACTTCTGGGGCCATCCAATAGACAGAACCCCTTAAGGACATCCTTGAGTTTTGATCATATACGCCATCATAATCATTTTTTTTTGAGAGCCCAAAATCGGATATTTTGCATATACCGTCTTCTTCAATCAGGATGTTAGCTGCTTTTATATCCTAAAAACGAATTTACACACTAGATCAATGACTGACTAGAAAATTTTCACAACTTACCCTGTGTAGTATTTTTCTAGAGTGTAGATAGGCCAGCCCAGAGCATATTTGTTTTGTAAAGTATTGAGTCAGCTTTTCGTCGAATGCGCCCTGCACTGCTAACCTGCTAGCAAGACTACCACCAGAAACGTATTCGAGAAAGATGTTGATCATACCTTCGCCGTCATCTTTTCCATAGCCAAGATACTGTACAATATTTTCATGGTCTAGATCCTTGAGCATGACAATTTCTTGGTTTAATGAGTCTACTACTGCTTTCTGTCGCTCATCACGTAGATCGGATGCGGTGATGGGTAACTCAACCTGCTTCACAGCAATAACCTCACCCGTATCTAAATTGAAAGCCAAGTAGACTTTACCAAAAGATCCCTTACCAATCATTTTACCACGAATCCACTGGATAGGCTTTTTACTAGACGCATCACCATAGTATAAGCTTGCCTTTTCGTTTACAGAAGGTAGTTTGGTCTGTGTTGGCTTGACTTCAATCACGCGCTTGCCCCAAAGTTTGGTACTTTTACGGCGCACTAGTTCTTTTGGATTGGTTTTGTATTTTCTACTCGCTTCGCGTGCTACAAGACGGATGGATTTAGTAAGAGTGCCGCGTCGGTAGAGTGAACAGTCGGCATCAACCAAGATCTCTTTGTCTAGATCTTGTTTATCAAAGTAACTCTCTAGATTTTCAAATACTACTTCAGTAGGAGGTCGTTCACCCCAGAAGTTCACTGGGGTCTCAAGAAGTTGTTTCTTTGCTTTTTCGTCTGATTCAGGTGTGGTAGGCACGGGTAGGTCAAAAGAAGTTTGATTGGGAGGGACTGCCCATAGGATAGTTTGCTGTAAAGGTTCATCTATAAAATGGGATTTGATGGGGGAGGGAGGAAGGGAGCTTGCGCCAGCCTTTTTTAGCTCATCTGGCGGTGTTGGGGGGTCTGTAAGCTTTATTCCCATTGATGACCTTACAGGCCTTATGGCAGCTTTTCTGCATAGATGAGATTGCCTTGAACCTAGAGGACCGCTACAAAAAAAAAAAAAAAGAAAAAAGTAATCAAAATAATAAACAATCAATAATAAACATTAAGCTTTTTTTTTTTTTTTTTTTTTTTGCAAGCTTACGTTTGTCTTTTTGTGAGCTCACAAGTAGGTGACTCACCTAGCTCAAGTGCGCTAAATGAAATATATTTTCCTTGTTTGTTAACTGGCCTGACGAATATTCTTTGTGATGCCGAATTGTCTGCATTAGAGCAGATATACATTAACTCTTGTGAGTCAATAGGCGTGCCTATAGGCAAGACATTAGAGAAAGAAATACTAAGCTTGGATGATTTTACTAGGGTTTGAGCCATTTTCATGATAGTATAGATAATCATCCGGGCCTCCAAAGTAACACATCCGATTTAGTATATTTTGCTTGACTATCGATGGATCGTTTATGTTGGTAACATTAAGACCATACCATGTTTCTTGATCTCCTGTGATTTGGATTCGGTTTTCCTATAGAAAAAAAATTAGGAAAATTAAGAGAAACGGGCTTTTTTTTTTTTTCAGTTATATGGGTTTACTTTATGTTGGCTTGGCTGTGAAGGGGATTTTTTGTGAGAATGGTGCCAATAGTTAGACCAGAATCTAGACGCCTTATCTACAGCTGCTTTACACTCATCTCCCGATTCATGCCGCACAGAACGCGGACTTGAGACCGGCCCATTCAGGGATAAAGCTGAGTTTTGTGTGGCGGCTGTCGATCGAAATGTATTCTTAAATTTATTGAATGCAGCCTTTGGCGAATAAGAAGAGTAGTTTTTTCGAGTTGTAAACGGGACTGTAATTAAATGGTCCGAGTTTGGCGAGGGTGTAGGTGAAGGTGAAGAGGAAGAATAGCCTTTAACGTGATCGGAAGAATGAAAGCGCGGTGATAGATTGGGTCGACAGTTATGCACGTTTGTATTAATGGAGATCTTTCATAATAGAGCCTGTGTAAATAAAACATACAAAATACTGCTCTCTGTTATTTGAAAAAATTTACGTGGATAGGGGCGTTGGCTGTGGTCTGGTTGCTGGGAATAAGAGCACGAATCTCGCACAGAAGCCTCCGTCTTTCATAATAAGTTGTCATTGATCTATTTAGCTTGATACTGTTATGAACATGGACTTAAAAATGTACAAACACACACATATGTCTGTATCTTTGCGCTTGTTATTGCCACTGATTTTACCTTGGCAAATATTCTACAAGCTCAGCTAAAGAAATATCGAGAAATTTTTCATGACATATCCCGTATTCTGCATAACAATAAGTTTGAATGTTTCTAGTCTATTTTTTTTTCTTTTTTTTTTTTTTATTCTCTACTTTCAAATGTCTGAGCAAAGCGTCCCCAACCTTTATCGTCTAGCCACTTTGCTACGTTTTCATGACTCCAGTAATCAGCTTTGCTCATTGCACATAAAGTTGTTGTTTTTTTTTTTTTTTTTTCCTAAAAAAAAAAAAAAGTAGAAAAGAAACAAACAGAATTAAAAATAAGAAAAAAATAACAATCATTTCATTGTGACTTAGCACGGGGCATCACACATTTAGATATAAAGAGTTCTTTTATCGGACACATTTTAAAATTTGCTCACGCTTACACCAACAAAACAAAAGTTCTTTGTCCAGACACATTTTAAAATGTGCTCAATCGTCCAGATATTCTTCTGTGCTTATCACGCCTTTGACGACCGTTTTTGTTTTCTGTTAAAAGCATATGCTTTCTTATGGTTTAAAAGCAAATCATGTCATAATGAGTTTAAAATACTATTCTTTTTTACGACCTCTTTTGTGTTTATTATTGTTATTATTGTTGTTTTGGTTGATAACAAGAAAACTTCTTTCTGGAACAGGTAGTCCGTTCGTTTATCGCTTTTTTTTTAAAAAAAAAAAAAAAAAAAAAAAAAAGGCTCCTAAACAACTTGGTATCTTCCAGCACCACCAACACCTCCTCCTCTTCTTTCTGCTTCAAACTGTGCAGTTGTAGCCTCAACCAAGATACGCTTGATTTCGATCTTTGCTTTGTCAACAACCATTTCAGAGTCACCCTCAATAAACAGGTACAGTTTGCGTTCGCCACCAGCAGGTTGTTTGCCTACAGGAATGTATGTACCTCTGGTAGTAATAGCAGCACCAGTAATTTCAGTAATTTGCGAGATTTGATCCTTTTTCAATCAGGTTAGTTTCAACTAACGTATTCGTATTTGTTGTTATTTACCTTATTCGTAACTCTCCATTTCGCCTTTTGAGGAAAGTCATTAATCTCAATTTCTTCTGTAAACACAGGACGCCCTTCTGTTTCGTTTCCAGTTGCTTGGCCACCTGCTTTAAGCCCAGACATTTTATTAATGCGTGCTGCCACAGCTGCGGCTGCTCCTTTGGCGGCTAAAGCTGCTGCACTCAATTGTTCCTCTGCTCCCTTTCCTGCAGAAGCGGCGTTGGCAGCTGCTGCAGCGGCTGCAGATGCTGCTTGTCCAGGAACAATGGGTTCTGATGATTTGCTGGCTGAAGATGACTCGTCAATATCCATCTTACTAGAGCTTGTTTCTAACTCTATTTCTTCTTCATCAGAATCTTCTTCGCCGTTACCATAGGCTTTCTTTTGAATCTTTTTCACCATATCACGATCCTTATCCAAACGCTCCAGACCTTTACCGCCAAATCCGGAACCGCTGGCTCGTTCTTTACCCTCCTTGACCTTGCTTTGAAAGCTGTCAGAAAGCGCTTGCAAATCATCAGGAATCGCCTGTCCACTCATCCTAAGAGCTTTGCAAATATCCATAGCATATCGATCTTGATCCGGTGTGATAAATGTATAGGCTGTGCCTTTGTTTCCCGCACGACCTGTACGCCCCACACGATGAACATAATCTTCCATATGATTGGGACACTCATAGTTGATAACCACTTTCAGGTTTTTAACATCCAAACCACGAGCAGCAACAGATGTCGCAATTAAAATGTTGGTAATACCTGATTTGAAGTCGTATATGGTACTATCTCTATCCGCTTGGTCCTAAATATATAAACAAAAAAGCCGTTTCAGGAACAAATATATACAAACAAAGCTTTTCGTTTTACCTTGCCTCCGTGTAAAGATTGACATGGGTAACCTCTTCTCATTAGGTCTCGAAGCAAATTATCAGCAGACTCGTGACGGTCCACAAAAATAATAGCACTGGCGCTGTCTTCGCCCTCTTCTTGAAACAGCTTGCCCAATATTTCCAGGAGTCTAACAAACTTTGTGCTATCTTCTCTTACTTCTACAACTTGATCAACGTCATCACAGACAACACTTCGACCACCTACGGTAATTTCCAGGGGTTTCTTTAGTACCTTACGCGCTAAAGCTTCCATTTGACGAGGAAATGTAGCCGAAAATAAGACAGTTTGTTTGTTGGGTCTAACGTTATTGACAATCTTCATCACTTGCGGTTCAAATCCCATATCAAACATACGATCTGCTTCATCCATCACCATATAGGTAACCCGTCGAAGATTGGTGACCCGGCCGGAGTTAGCGCAGAGTAGATCAATCATACGCCCAGGGGTGCATACAATGATTTCACAGCCTCTTTTTAAATCAGCAATCTGGTCTTTGATAGGGCTACCACCGTAAGCACATACAGCCTATACCAAATGTATTGTCAATTTTGATTACTCTTCTCTTTTTTTCTTCAGCCAATTTGGCTACTTACCCGGAGGTTTAAAACTTTCAAAAAAGGTTTACATTCTTTATGGATCTGAGTGGCCAATTCGCGGGTAGGTGTCATAATCACAGCCACAGGCCCTTCACCTGCTTCTAACGGCCGTTGATCTTTGATGTGGCGAAACATAGGAAGCAAAAAGGCAATCGTTTTTCCGGAACCAGTTTTGGCAACACCAATGACATCACGTCCATTCATGATGGCAGGAATAGCTTGTGCTTGAATAGATGTAGGCTTATCATATTTCAGTTTACGAATTACTTCCAGACAGCCCACAGGAAGACCACAGTGAGTCCATTTTGTGATTGGTTTAGGGCATTTGACACCTCGAATCTTGATACCGTCCAGCTCTATTCGAAGAAGATCTGCTTGGTCTGGAGTCATTTCTTTTAGTTCTGGTGGCTCGATATAAAAGTCTTTTCTGAAGTCTTCGTATTCCATTTTCGAATGATCAACTGGCGCTATGTCCTTTCTCTTTACTTTTTTAGCTGCATAGCTGCAACAGTCTGGTTTAGTATTGGTGTTTTTTTTAGTGTAATTCTTACGCAATAATGTCCTCTGGATCACTACCCATATCGTCCTCTTCATTTTTGTTATTGTCCCCAGCTTCTGTAAACTGATCGTCTACGTCCATGACATTACTTCCCTTATTTATGCTGTTGTATTTTTCGAATCGTTTTTTGTCCTCTTCATTGATTTTTTTGGCTTCCTCATTTACATCAAGCATATAAGCTTCAAGAGGGTCCATATCCGCATTTTTCATGACAGTGTCTTTGTTTTCGTCTGACGAAGAGTTTGGCTTTTTGACAGTTTCCTTTTTCATTGCTTTTTTAGCCATGCTATTAGTATTGCCCTTTTTGAGTCCGAACCCCATCATCATGGTCTTTTTGGGCTTTGCTGAGAAGTTTGCGTTAGCGAATCCACCCCTTGGTTTCACTCCAAGTAAGGATTCGTCTTTTTCTTCAGTCGATGTTTTCTGTAGAGGCATAAATGTTCTTTCTGCCTCGTCCGATTCGTGTACAGAGTCATTATCAACGTCCATGTCTTCACCTTCAGATTCGGTGTCGTCTTCTAAACTCCATTTTTTGCCAGAATCGGCATTGACTTCTTCTATTTCTTCCATCTGCTCTCCATTTCTGTCGTTACCATTGCTTTCTCTCTCTTCTTCTTCTTCTTCTTTGGCAGCTGCCTCTGCAGCTGCTTTTTTTATAGCAGCAAATTGCTCAAGTAGCTGGGGCTCATTTTTTTCAGAAGACTTTGCTTTTTCTTCTGATTTTTTTAGAGATTCGTCTGTTTTCGTTTCTAGTGGTGTGGTTGTACCATTAGAAAATACATCGGATGCTTTTGTAACAAGCGTTTCCGATGCAGGTTGTTTCTCTTTGTCTGTTTCTAAGCTTTCCTTCTTCTCTTCGGCTAAGGCCTTTTTTTGCTCCTCCTTTTCTAATCGTTTGGCAGCCTCACGCTCCTCTTTCCATTTTTTAACACGTTCTTGTTTTATACGCAAAGCTTCTTCTCGATCATTACTGCTATTCGTTGTTGACGCTGTGGAAGCTGTTGATGAAGAGGCTTCTTTCTATTGAGTGCGAGCGAGTTAATGAATCTTATTAAGCAGCTAAAGATAATATATAAAAAAGGATAGCTTACAGGAGTGGAATCTTGCTTTTCAACAGAAGTCTTTTCTACAGCATGATTTCTTGATGTTGGCTCACGTGAACGTGGTCTTTTATCATTAATACTTACATAGTCATGTCGGTGTCGCGAAGATGTATATGATCTTTCGTCGTAGCGGTCGTCGTACCGTGAAGAGCGGTGATGAGAAGAGCGGTGGGATCTGTATCGGTCGTGGTCTCTGCTGCGGCTTCGATGAGAGTATTTGGATCGTTTGCTGCCTGTAGGCGAAGGTGACCTACGTCTACTTCTAGAACGGTAAGATGCCATGGAGAAGAATTTTTATAAAAAATAAAAAATTTAAAGGAAACTAGAAGGGAAAAAAAGAAAAGGAAAACAAGCTTAAACAAAGATGCGTCTATTTTGAATCTCAGATGAACCAATAAACAAATAGCAGATATCAAACGGTTTGAAGCTCAAAGCAAAAAATGCTGTACCTTTTTTTTTGCCTTGTTGCAAACTACATGTTGAATAATATTAATTCGAGCAAAAGAAGCATTTTTCTGTCAAATATGCTTCAAATTGATTTATTTTGTCTTAAAAAATATATTGGAAAACCATATAAGTTTCTTTTTTTCTCATCAAGTTCAAAAGTATTGATATAAAAGCTATAATGCCTTTTATTGTCATTCTTAGGGGCTTCAACAATCCTCTTTTCCTGCTTCAATAGTACAAACGCTTATAAAAAAAAATGTATTGCAAATTTAATAAAAGGTCCGTGCAGCAAAATTCATACTATATTTGAACATACGCTTGTCATCCTGAAGTTCTTGTTGAGTTTGTTAGCAAACTTTACATCCGGTGCTATTTTTCAAACATAGTTTAAGGACATTCGAGTAAAAAAGTATCTAAAAAACGCTTTTTAATCAATATTTTTTTTCTTTTTTTTTTTTGGCCAACTAGTATACATGTATTCTCTTTACGATATTCTTCAAAAAGGCCGATGACTGAAAGGGAGTCTGTTAGCGACTTCATCAAAAAACGTCAAGTTAGCTCGTCGCTATAAGTTTTATCGTCAGGTCTTTAAATTTGAATCTACAAAGAATGTATGTATACGTACATGTTTGCACTTCTACAATCAAAGATAAATTAGAGCTAGCTTTTTTTCTTAAAAAGGAAGATAAAGAGACTATATATCTATTTCAGACACTTAGACATTGTTGGCTATACAACCAGAACGGTCTAAACGCTTATTTTGCTACTCGTTTTTTTTTTTTTAAAGGTTTTTATTTGTTGCTCTGCGTAGCTTGAAAATGTAATTTTCAGCAAGAGACGGTCGCAATTATGCTTTATATTATAGAGTAAGGGAATTCCGATTGATGTTGAGAAGGGGAGTGGGAGCGGAGTGGTGACATTGGTGAGCGGAAGAGACTAGAATAAGGCTTGTGAAGCGAGATTCTTCTCGGCTTCAAATTGTTGGATGGCTGCCCTTATGCGGGAAGTCACCAATTGCGTGCTACTCGTATTTAAAGAGAAAACAAATCACAATAATTAAAAAGCCGCACTCTTTGGTACTTGTCAAAAATCATTTGAGCCCAAATAATAGCCTGTACATTACAAGCAATATGGTCTGCTCGTTGGCGTCACATTTTTCACCAGATCCCTTTTACAACTTCCACAGTTTTCGCACAAACGCAAAAGCTCATTCTTCAGCTCCACTCTGAACTCCAGTTGTGCCACGACATATGATAAATGATTTCGGATTCCTTGTTACCAAGAGCTAAATCGTTTAATGTCGACTCCACAAAAAAAAAAAAATCATTTGAGCTTGAACAAATCATCAAACAATAAACACGTTCACAGCAATACGCTGACCAAAACAAACGATTTTTATCAAGAGAGGTTGGGAAAACGCAATGCATAAAGTATGGGGAAAGTTTTCTTTTATATTTAAAGTCTGAACTTACTACTCGCCTTTGACAATGGTCGGCTGAAGCTAAATAATCGCTTTATGATTCAAGCTCTTTTTATTTTGATTTCTTGGTTGGCATTAAGATCAATTGTACCTCTTCATTATATTTAGTATTGTAAAATCCTTATGAGAAAGGGCGTTTAATTATTTATAGTCGGAAAGGTGTTTGTTATACATGCAAATGAATAATTGGAAAAAGCGATGCGAGGGGTATACTACTTTTTCCATTTTTTAAGGAAAGGATGATAGAGTACTTTACGTAAAGGAAGTCGCTCTTCAGACTTGTGCTTCAACAACTTTCTTATGAGATCTTCTGCTTCATTGCTAATAAATTCTGGTATTTTTAAATCTACTGCACTGATACGTTGGTATGTCTTTTCATGCATTTCAGTTTCCGAAAGCTTTGAAGAGACCTCAAATGGAGGGTTTCCTACTAACATTTCGTATAAAAGAACTCCCAAGGACCAAATGTCTATGCCTTCGTCATGTTCTCTTCCTTCAACCATCTCGGGGGGCAAGTAGTCCAGAGTTCCACATAATGTGAGTCTCCTATTACTGCAATTTTTTTAGATACAAAAAAAAAAAAAAAGGATAAGCATAGAGCACTTACTTTATTGTTCTGGTTTTAACGGACCATCCAAAATCCGACATTTTTATGTTTCCTTTAGAGTCCAAAAGCAGATTTTCGGGCTTTATATCTCGATGGATAATATGCCTACTGTGAAGGTAAATCAACGCTTTGGTAAGCTGCGTCGCATACTAATTTAGAAGAAAGAAATCAGATACTCTGTTTAGTACCTCCATGGAGTACAAAGCACTTACTTTTGCTACCAGTGGTTCATCAAATCGACCACGCTGTTGAATTTTATGAAAAAGTTCACCTTGCGCAGCATACTCTAAAATAAAAAACAAGTTGGATTCGTCATGAAAAAATCCAAACAGTCTTAGTATGTTTGGATGACTATTATATAGATAGACTGAGTACAATGTATAATGTTTCAAAATCCAATACCCTAGCCCCAATTGGATCGCTATCTCTCTCTCTGTTTGCTTCTGTGTTTTTGATAAGATGATCTCTGACTTTAATATTATTTTCAAGGCAATAATTAGCTCGCTCTTTTTCTCTCTTGCAAGATAAACTTGACCGAATTTTCCTTTTCCTAGGCAAGGACCAATTTCAAAATCGTTCAGGGACCAGGAAGTTGGTGGTAAATCTCTATGATCGCAAAAAAAAAAAAAATTGGTTCGATGAGATACTAGTAACCGATCGTACGCTACTTACTTTATAAGTTCTAATAGCTTTTTGCATGTGTCGTTTGGAAGTTCTGATTGCTGTCCAGATGCATTTTTAAAAAGCTTGGTTGGACGATTATGTTCACCAAAGCTAGAAACTTCAGATTCAGAAATAAGGCTCCTTTTCTTTAGAGAAAGTCAGTAAGTTTATAGAAGAATGGGAGTATGTATGTTGAGAGAACCTTCGAAGAGAGCTCACAGGTTTTAGTTGTCATTAAGCTGGAATAAAAAAAAAAAGTGCCCAAATTCAGCAAAATATTGAATGTGACTGTTGACAAGCAGTTTCTTGTTCAGAACCTAATGTAGAATACTAAACACAAGTGCATTTTGATTCGTCAACATCGACATTTGAAGACTAGGATATTCTCCAGAGAACAGAAAAGAGAACGAGATTGATTAATTGAGCAAAACATTCGACATTAATAGTTTAGATCTGGTTGTTTCTGGCATAAATATCAAATTAAAGCCGATGCCTGTTATCATCAAAAGCTAACTGGCAAATCTGTTTCCAAAGCATTTCAATTTCTTAGCTGAAGATTACACTAGCTTCAGAAAGCTCTTGTAGGTTTTAAAAATGTCGTAAGCGTTTTCATAAAGATCTCAAGATAAAGAGAGGCGCGATACTGTGAACAAACTAAGCCAGGAATGTTTTGCAATAACTGATACGACGCCACAGACCTCAAGAGATATTTGATATTTATCTTATTTAAGTCAATTGAGCTTCTTTTTTCAGCGACGATTAAAGCGACTTAAAGATTCTCAAAATTCCAAAAGACATATTGTAGAATTGATTATAAAACAAAGGACTATATCCAATTGTATAAATAAGCAAAAAGAGGAAAAGAGAATACAAGTAGGTTCGTTAGTAAGCGATCGCCAGATCTTGCAGAGCAGATCAAACTGTAAGAAAACAAAAGAAAATCAAAAATAAGACAAAGTAAAATGAAAAAGGGTTACAATGAAGGCTCTACGTTAACTTCAAGGGATCAGCAAAAGGTTTTAAATAGAAGAGTTTGAATAAGATTTATTTAATATATTTTTATAGTCAAGAATATATTATTGCAAGATAATTATAATTTGGATTGAGTGTTTTTGGCCTTTTATACTTTTTCTTGTTTTTGTGATTTTATATTTTTTCGGATTTTTTTTTGTATTTATTTTGGACGTCAGTTGAACTTTGCTGGACGCCAAACAGTTTGTGTTGGATGTTGGTCAACTTTTGTTAGACATCATTGGTTTATTCCAACTGCAATTGCTGGAAGGTGTTGTAACCAAAATTGAAAGTTTTTTCCAAGGTTAGCAGAGGAATATTATGGTTTGCTGTTACACTACTTCTCGAAAAAAAAAAAAAAAAAAAAAAAGCTAGAAAAACACAAACTTGAAACGTGTAGTCTCTCCTGCGACACCGCAAACCCTCTGAAAATACTTGACCCCACCAGTATTTTCGATTACGAAAAGAAAAAAAAAAAAAAAAAAAAAAAAAGCAGGGTAAAAACAAGCCGTCTATACCTGCTAGCTTTGAGATCATCTCCACTTGCGAACATCCACAAACCCGCCCTTCTGACCTCTGCCCTCAACCCAGCTGTCAAGCTGCATTACAAAACTCCTTGTATGCAAAGCACTCCACGCCTCTTACCCCAACACCTTTTTTCGCGTATAACACGCTTTTTTTACAACAAACAAGTTGCTATACAACTGGACTTACTGATGAGACACGTGCCTACATGGACAAGTCTTCTAATCTTTAAAAAATAATAAAAATAATCCTTTATCTACACTACTTCTCGACTTTTGTCTGCAACAGCCTGTTTGAGCGGAAGAAGAAAGCCAAGCTTAAGGGAAAAAAAAACTTTTGAGCAAGTTTGGTTGAGCAACTGTTGAAAAACAACAAATAGGCTCAGAAACATGTAGAGTCTGCATGGAACGGGGTCTTAATCCCGCATCAGAAACACGGACCATGTTGAATCGACATCATCACCTATTTTCTCTGGACGCCCTTCTAAGCGCATCTCGAGTGAGCAGCATTCATCATTAATTTGTTACGCACGATGGTGCAACATACTAAATTTGAACGTGACGTGATTTTTTGCTTATAACATCTAGTGCTAAATATTTTTGTATTCTTTGACCAATCAAATTACGCAAAACTATTAATGACACCCCAAATGCACCCTTCGGAGATACATATCTCCGGGTGGCTTAAAACAGTCGAGTAGAGGTTTAGCTGATGACCCTGTACTTGTTCAGGATTTATTTTAAAAATGTCCAAAAGCCTTAGCATCTATCGTGGACTATTAAGAGAAGTCAATAGACAAGTAAGACTTAAATAGTGAGGAAATAAATGCTAAATTGAAAAGTATACAAGAGGCGCAAACAATCCCACCTTTGCTCAAGAATTAAAAGCAACCTATCGTAATAATCAACACATCACCGACTCAGCTAAGATTGCCTTATTGAATGGTCATGCAGAAAATACACTAACATTTTTGTCGAGTACTCGGGAACATAAGGTATACTACTTGAGTTTATCATTAAATAACCAAAGCATCATTTTCTTATTTTTTATTTTTGTCATAAATTAGGAACTTCGTGAGATGTACTCAGCAATTGTCCTTGAACAAAAGAGAAAAATTGAGCTCTCAGCCAACCGGGTAGGCTTAAACTTACCAAGAGAATACGACCCCACCAATCCACAGCCACTCAATTAAAAGTCGAATTAAAATAAAGAGGAACATACACAAAAAGAAGCGCCTATGAATATTGATGAAAAAAAGAAATGGATATGCTTTTTAAAAGGATGTAGCTTTATTTTTTGTCAGGTTATCCGAAATCTCTTCTTTCTTGTAGATCTCTCTAATCAAAAAGCCTGCAACATCAACGTCCTTATTTTTTGTTCAATGTTTAGTTAGAAAAAAAGATTTGCTTATTGTAGTTCTTTTTTTTTTTTTTTTTTTTTTTACCTGCCAGTACGACATGTGTACGCTCAAAGCACTGATATACGCATTTTCCAACAAACCTTCCTGCAAACAAAAGTCAACCCTTCCGGTAGGATTCAGTAGCTCCAATTTAGCAGCACTTCTTGAGTCCACCCTAGAAGCCATAATTTCTGGGTCACTTTGAGAGCGCAACTTCATGGGGACCTGACTAGCTAGGCCCAAACCTCTCATTAGCATATTACCTGTGATGTTTAATTTGAAAGACTCAAACATAGCCCCCGCTTTGCTGGCAATATCGTTTCCGACAATAAACCCTGCGTCCACAACACTCTTCAAACCACCTTTTATGTAAGGAATTGGCATCGGCTTTAATTTGGCACCATAGTGACGTACAACAAGAGGCTCTAACCGGTAGGCAACAGGATCAGATTTGTGGAAAATATTGTAAACGTTTTCTGTGGCAGGATAGACAAAAGACACCAGAGACGATGACTTGTTTGCAGCTGGCATGTTCGAGTTGTTTTTTGTATTGTGTGCGTCCAGTGTTTTTCGAGAAACAATTTTATGGCTACGAAGAAGCATAATCATCCCTAGAGGCGATCCGATAGCAAAGAAATTTTTAACAGGAAAATCCAAAGCGATAGAGAGTTTTTTTTCGGTCAATATTGCTAGAGTTTCGGGGTTAGGTTTAGCATCCGATTCAAACGGTTGGACAGATAAAATGTCAAATGCCAATAGAGACTATTCCATCAGAAAAAGAAAAAAAGAAAAGTTATTGAGATAATGCTATAGGCACGATAATTTCTTACTCCAAGTGAGTGCCCTAAAATAGACACTTGACCATTGTTCTTTAAGAACTCTGGGTTTCTTTCAATAAAAGACTTATAGACTCGGTTAACTTCTTTAGTGACGGCCTGAATCATTTGGTCATGATATCTATTGGTAAGGTACATGGGAACTGCAGAATTAAGAAAAAAAAAAACAGTGCCTTAGTATTTACAGAACACACCTATTTTAGTAAACTTACTATCCAAAAACACATCAGAAACAAGAGCTCTTATATTAGGCGCACCATCCAAGGTAATTTCGTCCATAGTTGGACAGCCATCATCTACATCGTCTGAATATAGGCCCAAATCCGACTCACGTCTGGACTCTTCTTCTTCATCAACACCAAACACAATGCTGTTTCTCCATAGGATTGGCAGAACCTGAATGCCATTGGCTCGATCCAATGATTTTGTACCAGACAATGAAATAGGCCAAGTCGACTTCATAGTTTTGCGAAGCAAATTGACATCTTCAAACATTTTACATTAACAGATCAGATTTTTGTTTAATTTCATTCTTTTTGTCTCAAACCAGGCAGCTTACCATGTACAAAGTTTTGTCCCAGCCTTTCGGACATTCGCTGTCCAATTCTTTTATAAAAATAGTCAACAACCAAACACAAAAATACATATTTTAGAAGACTCAAACTTACCCATGTATAACAAACACAACATGGTCAACACTTCGAATGTCTTCTTCGCTATCTTCGTTTTCATAATCTTCTGCCTCATGCTCTATCCTCTGTTTTTCGTCCAGCTCCCTCATTTTTTCAGAGTTGTGTTCAGTATTGATCTCTCTTTGTAACACTTCCTCTTTCTTTTTATCTTCAGCTTCCTTTTTATTCTCTTTTTTTTTCTCCTCTTTCTTTGCTTTATCGACTTCTTTGTATCCGCGAATTAATCTCTTGCCGCCTAGTATCTGGTGATTTGTTATCTTTTCAAGAAAGTTTTTAGCCATATTTGCACTTATAGTATCACTACATGAGAGTAAAGTTTAGGCAATCCGACAATGTCATAACACCCTCAGCATAGTAAAAAGAGAAAGACAAAAAATTTACTAGAGTAACCATCCATGCGTCGAGCTGGTATAGACAACGTATTGCCCCAAGTAAGAGCCCATCAAATACTCCTTGTCCTCGATATACTCTCCTACTTCTGTTTTTTTGGTGGTATCATCTTTTGTGGCCTCCGATTCCTGTTCGCGTTTTTTTATCTCATCTTCTAACTTGATAGGCGCTCTTTGATAAGGTTTGTATTTTCTATGTTCCCATATATTTGTAAAGGTAAATGAATAACTACCACCTGCTCCTGACTTTTTTTTTTTCCAAAGAAAAAGAAAGAAAAAAAAAAAAAGATAGTTACAGATAACCATCTTCGATTTGCTTGGACATTTTTTCTTCACAAGGAACCCAAGCTCCATCCACCTGTACAAACCAGATTGCTCTTCTCACTTCAAAAATGGGCCCTTCCCAATACACAGGACTAATTTCTCTCTTGGGTATATTTACTTCAAATAAATAATCCTCATTCACCAATGCTGTTTGACCGTTTGACTGAAAAGCTTTTTCTAAAGCGTTATTATCGCGTTTAGAAAAGGGCACCCAGCATTTAGGCGAAGTCACTGGTGTATCTGTTCCAAATCTTTTCTTTTTTCGAACTGCTATTGGATCTATAATAGGGCTATCGATGGCATGAAACCTATTGTTTGACTGTCAGAAAAATAATAGCTTATGCTCCCGGTCTTTTTTTTTTTTTTTTTGCGCTATTGAACCACACACCTACCATTGAGCTACTATTAAAGGAGCTTTTACTTTGCTTAGCGATTCAAGAATAGACATCTGCAATGGCAAAACAAAACAAAAGAAAAAGAAAAAGAGAAAACAGGTACAGATCGGATCTACAAATTTAAAAATTTAAAGAAATTGTACAAATATCAATCTTATAAAAATGAACCGATAGTTTTCTTCTGTGTAGCGTCAGATAGAATCGAATTCACATGTGATATTCTGGAGCCAATTGCAGTGATAACATCAGCCATAATCTGTAAATACCAAGCAAGTGTCTACAGAAAGGAAGCTTTCGCTACTCGAGTAGTGGGTGTATAATAAGTAGTGTTTTAGTTTTAGTTAGTTATACTTTAAAAAGCTGAGTTCAACTTTTTCTTTTTTTGATACAATAAACGTTACGAAATACAAAAAGTAAATGAGTATTCAGTTACAGTTGATCTTTTTCTGTATCTCGCTACATATAGCTTAGACAACTGGACTGAAAACGGTCAAATTTTTGCCCCTTCTCCTCCTCTCACTCTCATGTAATGTTCCTTTGACCTAGAAGATCAAGCGCAGAAACACAGATAAAAAAAAACAGGATGTGTACCCAAAAGCTGGGCAAAAGGGGGATTGTCACTAGACGATTTATGGTTTAAGGTTTCGTATTAACTGCTTATTTTAGTTACAATAGTAGCAATAAGCAACAACTTGAAAAAAAGAAAAAGCTATATTGGTACTGGTGATCTAACATTATTGCAAAATTTTAGCGTTTACACTATATTACATCTTTTACCTTCATTATTTTGATAGACTTTGGTAGTTAAAACTCAAATTTAGATACCCGTTCTCTATTTTTATGCAATATTTACCAAAAGAGAGCTGTAAATCGCTTTTTTTTTTTTTTTTTTTTTTTTAGAAAAAGTAGAAATAGTCATCTCTAAACTTTTTTGCTCATAAACTCAATTTAAAAGGATCTAAAACTTTTGAAATAGTACGAAGTGCAAAATTTTAACATCGCTTACTTAGGAAATCCATATATTATTTTAGTTATCCTCCTAGTTATTAAATGTGTTACTGACAAACAAAAGGGGACAAAACAAAGTGACACAATTGAACTTTTGTAAAAGAGAGAGAGAGAGGGAAAACATCCAAAAAAAGAAATAAAGAAATCTTTCCTGCATTTTTTATGATTAATATATGAATATATAGTTTCATGTTGTGTGTATTAGATCTTTGGTGATGATCAAAGTGAAATATTAATGTTTTTCTGTATATATGGTATAGTCATTTTAAGGGCCTCAGTTGTCACTTGTGGTGATTTTCCATAAAAGACGTTCTAAGTAGTGCTTTTCAAAGTTTATTTGAGCGCCAAAATACTAATATTTCTCCCAATTTCTACTCCTTTAGTCAATTGACATGTAATAACAAAAATATGTATATGGTGATCTGACCATCTACTAATTCTGCATTCTCTTTTTTGAAATTCCGTCGTTTCCTGCAAAGCACTTGTTTGCCTGTGACTTTGAAATGTGAGAAGTCTCAGATTTTAGAAAAAAGTATGCTTAGACTACTTCTTTTTTTTTTTTTGTAGAGTATATTTTTCTTTGAAAGAAAAGCATAATGTAAGAAGCACGATTTATATACCAATATTTATAAATGTGCAAAAAAGGACAAAATAAAGAGTGAAGTAACACTTAAATAGGGGTCGTCATTGCCAGCTTGTTATGGGCCCCGCTGGAAGCGGGAAGGTAACGTAGAAAGAAAACGACAAAACAATCCGATCTTATTCATCGATCTCTTAGTCAACCTATTGTGCCACCATGATGACACATTGTCAAACAGCAGGACGTCGCGTTCATTTAGTTAATCTAGATCCCGCAGCCGAGCATTTTGAATACGAACCTACTATTGGTAATAGGAACCTTGTTTGAAGTTTCAGAATGACTGACCTTTGTTTTATAAAGACATTCGAGATCTGATTACGTTAGAGGACGTAATGGAAGAACTGGATTATGGACCTAATGGCGGGCTGATTTATTGTTTAGAGTGAGAAAGCTTATAGTCGACAATAATTTTATTAAAAAAAAAAATTCGTTTATATTAGATTTTTAGTCAACAATATCGATTGGCTCGAAGAGGAAATTGGAGACTTTGAAGATGATTATCTCATCTTTGATTGTCCTGGCCAGATTGAGTTATACACCCATTTTCCTATTATGAAAAGGATTTGCGAGTCCTTGGGTCGACTTAATATGGCTATTTGTGGAGTTTATTGCCTAGAATCACAGTTTATTGAAGACAAGAGCAAATATTTTTCAGGCGTGCTGAGTGCGATGAGTGCTATGGTCAATTTAGAAATACCGCATATCAATGTAATGACCAAGATGGATTTGATTGAAGGGGACTACGGAAACAAAAAGGTGAGCGACGACGAACAAGACGATGAGGATGACGAAGAGAGTGCAGCAGCAAAAAAGAGACGTAGACAAAAGAGAAGAAGAAGGTTAATGGAAAAAGCAATGAACGATAGAGAAATGGATAGATACTTGGAACCAGACCCATTGTTAATAGCCGAAGATGCAGAAGTGGTTTACGAAGGAGAGGAACCTACGGCAAGGAGTTTAAAATTCCAAGCATTGAATCAAGCCATTGTGCAGCTGGTAAAGGAGCAAACTCCAAAAAAAAAAAAAAAAAAAAAAAAAAAAAGCTAGAGAGGAGGCCATATTAATTAACCTTGCTTTTTTAAAGATTGACGATTACAGCATGGTCAAGTTCTTACCGTTGAATATTACTGATGAAGATTCTACAGAGTTTGTCTTATCGCACGTGGATAATTCAATGCAATATGGCGAAGATTTGGAGCCAAAGGTAAAAATCAAATGCCAAGCTGTGTTGGATATTAAATTTTCTTTCTTTCTATATGATTCGTTGTAGGAACCTGAGGATATGCCAGAAAATGAGTGATGGAATAACCTTTCTGTATACAATAAATTTTTTTTTTTAGGGACTTGATTCACACTCCTTTAAAAAAGGAGAAGATTGTGCAAGTGAGTATGCGTGCGTATGTGTCTATGTGGGTGTTTCAGGTGTTCGTATATTTATCTTTTATAGAAATAAGAGAAGAAAACAAAAAAAAAAGGGGTGGATAGAGAGAAGAGGGGTCTATTAGGGACATTCATTATTTTATCTGAACTTTTGTTCTTTCTTTTTCTTTTCTTTCTTTTTCTTTTTTTCAGTGTTGTTTATTTGTGTACATAATTGCTCCATATATACGTTAATAAAATCGGTCAAACTAGAACTTATATACGTACATCTCTACTTATATATATATATAAATATCTATACAAATATATTTAAATATTCCTATACATAATTAAAAAGAAAAGCGGCAGTGCGATATCAATTATAGCTCTTTTTATTCCATATACATAAAAAGAGATGGCCCATGGTTATTATGAAGAAGACGATGATGATGTTGTTCTGGCAAATATTTTATCAATGAACATTTCGAATGAAAGCAGGGTAAGTACTAATAACTGGAATTTTTTTTTTTTTTGATACTCACTAGTATATAGCGCAATTCTAAGGTGTCCAGTCAAAGAAAGAACAGTTGGCTGTTTCACAAAAATATCCAGAAGCAGCAACAGCAACAACAACAACAACAGCAGCAACAGCAACAACAGATGCAGGCTAGCTTTTATCAATTACAGTACCTACATCAGCAGCAGATGAGAACGATGATGAGACACGGTACAAACAGCAGTCGATCCTCAGTCAACTTCCCTATATCCCCTTCTAGCTCTTGCTCTAGTATTCAATCCAAGTCATCTTCCATTAGTAGAAAAATCAAGCAGGTTTTTGGAAAATCAAAAAACACTGAAAGAAGACCCAGTAGCGTTGTTATGCCTGATTCACCCAATTCGAGTGTATCTTCTAGAAAAAACAGGTTTTTTAGAGGTAGTGTTATACTTCCTCCATCGCCAGCTTCTTCCACAATATCTAGCAGGGTTTCTTTTAATTCCACTATTACATTACATGAGACCTACTCTGCTTCTGAATACGATAGAACTGGTGACGAAAATGTAACCTGCCAGAAGCTCACTCCTACCGTAGCTATAAAAATCAAAGAAGAGTTGAATACTTACAAACTGAATGATATGCCAGTACATCCACAAAGTCGCCAATTTACTCATTTTTTCATTTAACAGTCATCTAGCGGTACTCTTCTTTGTTTCTTTAGTTTCTTTATGTCTTTTTTTTTTTCTATTTTATTTTCTTTTTTTTCTTTTTTTTTTTTTTTTCTTTTTTGGGCTTTTTTTGATGGTTTCTTTTTTTACTCTAAAAAAATTATTTTTCTTGCCGATTTTTTTTTCTTTGTAAAACAAATAATAAAAGGAGGATCTAAAATGTTATTTTTATCGAAATAAGATTGATACCGCAACCGAGTATTGGTTCAAACCAATAGAGTAGTCCAAAGATACCACCAAAAAAACAAAAACAAAAACAAAACAAAGGGTGTAAGCTGCACAATCTGCTACTTTCTCCTAATTTTGTTTTTGTTGGGTGTTTTAAGCCCAAGGTCAATGGTACTCGTCATAATAAAAACAATATAATAAAACCCTACGATTTCCCGTTTTTGTTTACTTTGGATTGCGATAAAATCTTGGGCTTATAACAAAAAGAAAAAGAAGGTTACTTTACATTCAGCTTTAGGGGGTAAAGGGCCTATGATCAACGCTCAATAACACCCACTCCCTCATTCTGGTGAAATAAGAGTGTCTCCTTTGACTATGAGAGGCGTTTCCTGTTTTTGCTTTCCCTGTAAATATATATATATATATATATATATATATATATAGGTGTGTGTGTTATTATTGATAAGCTTTTGGTTATAGCCATGGATCATCCAAGTAAATATGCATACATTTCCGTAAAACGTCAAATTCCAAAAGGCTTTCTATGTACGTTTTGAGCCAATGACATACGGTTATTTAAGCATTAGCGAGGGAAAAGAGGTGTTTGTTAATATTTAAGATGCATGTCAACATACTTTAGAGATCAAAAATAGATGAATAATTTCATAAAAAACATTCTATTTTATTTTAGAAAAAATAAGAAAGCTACACATTACTATTTTTTTGTAAGCCTGCAAAAAAAAAAAGAGAGAGTTGGGGATAGGAAGGAGAGGCAAGAGAAAAAGACTCCCTTCACTTTAGATAAGATCAGCAACGTTAAGAGGCATTTCTTCAATTTGAGTGTTGTAGAATTGTTCAATTTCTCTCATGGCACGAACTTCTTCAGCAGAGACAAAGTTGATAGCAACACCCTTACGACCGAAACGACCACCACGACCAATTCTGTGAATGTAGTTTTCGCGGTTGGAGGGCAAGTCGTAGTTGATAACCAAGGAGACTTGTTGGACATCAATACCACGGGCCAACAAATCGGTAGTGATAAGGACACGAGAAGATCCAGAACGGAACTCCTTCATGATCACATCACGTTGGGCTTGGTCCATATCACCATGCATAGCAGAGACAGTGAAGTCACGTGCTTGAAGCTTGTCAGTCAACCAGTCAACCTTTCTGCGGGTGTTACAGAAAATAACGGCTTGGGTAATAGTGACGGTTTCGTATAAATCGCACAAAGTATCCAACTTCCATTCTTCCTTGTCAACGGCAATGTAGAATTGCTTGATACCTTCCAAGGTCAATTCATCACGCTTGACCAAGATACGGATGGGTTCTCTCATGAACTTCTTGGTGACTTCCAAAACTTCAGAAGGCATAGTGGCAGAAAGAAGGACGACTTGAGTAGACTCGGGCATCAATTGGAAAACATCGTAGATTTGATCTTTGAAACCACGGGACAACATTTCATCAGCTTCATCCAAAACGAACAACTTCATGCTCTTGGTGTTAAAAGCGCGACGGTTGTTGATCATATCGAAAACACGACCGGGAGTACCGACAACGACATGGACACCGGATTGGAGGATGGCAATGTCATCACGGATGTTGGTACCACCAATACAGGCGTGAGACTTGATGCCCATGAAGTCACCAAGGGCCATAACGACCTTTTGGATTTGAAGAGCCAATTCTCTGGTAGGAGCCAAAATCAAAGCTTGAGGCTCGGCAAGTTCAACATCGATGGATTGGAGAACAGAGATGGAGAAAGTGGCGGTCTTACCAGTACCAGATTGGGCTTGAGCAATCACATCGTGGCCCTTGATAACGGGCATAATAGCACGTTGTTGAATAGCAGAGGGTCTTTCGAAACTATTAAAGTCAAGTAAGTATACAAATCATAGCAAAAACTCCAAAAAAATAAAAAAAAAAAATTTTTTTTTTTTCTTATTTGTTTTATATGTTTAAAGTGACACTGTTCTTACCCATAAGCATAAACACCACGGAGAAGTTCAGACTTCAAGTTCATGTTGTCAAAGTTATCAATGACTTCGTCCCAGTTAGACTAAAAAAAATTTTTTTTTTTATACATCAGCTCATTGTCTTACGCTTTAAAAATAAAAAAAAGGTAAATAAACAAAACAAACCTCGATTTCAATGTCTTGGACTTCTTGCAAAGGTTCGTTGCTATTAAAGGAAAACGAATAATACGTAAGAAGCTGGGCTGGCACTGATTTCAAATAGTCTGCAAAACTTACCTCATTTTTATTTATGAATGTTAAAGGAAAGAAAAAAAAAAAAAAAAAAAAAGAAAAAATATTTTTTAAAAAGCGGAATACTCACAAGCCCTCGCAGCAAAAATAGAGAGAAAAAAAAAAAAAAAAAATCCGACGTTTAAGCTTTAAAAGTCACATTTTATTTAGTGCTTTTTGGTCTAACTTGTATAATACAGGTTGTGCCCAGATGCCACCGTGATATATCTACTATCTCTAGTTTTTCTTTGACTTTCTCGTTCTCAAATAGCCCAACAATATCTCGATTCCACCAGCATCCCCACTGCTGCACATGTTTATCTACATTAGTGTCCAGCAGCCTATTCAACCAGTCGTAGTGCGACTTTCCATGCTCTAATAATAGTAACCGAGACTCGCTTGATTTGCATTGATCAGCCAACTGCACAAGGGCTTCCACTGGATCCTCACAGGAGCACAGGCCAAACGTATCAATGATTGTGTCATACTTTTGGGTCTGTTGCTCTTCTATGCTGGCTGTCTTGAAAAAAGTCTGTTGGAATTTACTTTGATAACTTTCAAATTTCCCTTTGGCTTCGTTGAGCATCGATTCATGCCGGTCACTAAACGTGATACTCTCTATCTGCTTGGGTTTGTAATAATCAAAGTTACGGCCTGTTCCAGTGGATACCTCTAAAACGTCTCCCTATGTTTCAGACGCTAAGTTTGTTTCTTGAACTCCTTTTCTTACCTTGGCCTTTCCTATCAACCAGCGTCTAAGAAGACCCATACCCATCACTACTTCATCCCACCCGATTTCTTTATCGTATTTCTTGGCTACATTCTTCCATACATCAGCTGTGTCAAAGTTCTTGGGCGTAATAGACGGATCTTCAGGCCCTCGACCTGCTATCATGTCATTGGTGTCCGATTTGCTTTTAAATACACTCATGCTGACATAGGTGGCTGTTATATAGAGAAATGTACCCCCAATCAAAATAGGTCCCAGCTTAGGCTTAGCTCTGGGTGGAGGCGGTGGAGGCGGTGGTGTTTGTATAGGTTTGTACTTTAGACTGCCTCCAACAGTCTTGGCCAATCTTCGTGCAGACATGACTTTTTTTTTTGTAAAGTCAACGATCAAGAAGAGCACCCACAATTTTTAGGCGCGCCCCAAAAAAAAAAAAAACAAACAAACAGAATGGATTGGATGATGTCACGCTCATCTATTATGCACTTTCTATCAAAAGTATTTACACTTTTTTCTCTTTTTTTTTTTAGCATCTAATGATGGTTGTCAACTCTGCCAACATACTATGTCCACCTGAACAGTTTGGTATTGTTGAGCCTGGGATTTATCGATCAGATATGATTCAACAAATACATTTTACATTTCTTAAGCAATTCGGTTTCAAGACTCTAATCATGTTGAGCCCTGAGCTACCCAATCGAGTCACCAATAATTTTATTGAGGAAGGGCAAATCAATTTGGTTCATGTCGGTATGGCTACTTGGAAACCCACACAGCCTTCTACCTGGAGACCCGTGTCTGAAGAGCTAATCAAAGAAGGATTGGAGCTTATTTTGGATGTTGAAACCCATCCTATTCTGATCATGTGTACCTCTGGCATTCACGAAACTGGAACTTTGGTAGGCTGTTTACGTAAATTGGAATACTGGAATTTCAGTTCAATCTTAACAGAGGTAATAAAAACTATTGTTTTTCCCGAAAAAACAAGTACAAGCTTTAACTTGGTGTTTAGTATCGAGCTTATGCTGGATCAAAAGCAAGATATGTCAATGAGCAATTTATCGAACTGTTCGATCTAGATTTAGTAACGCTACCTAGGTGTTTGCCCTCGTGGTTTATTGAACAGCAAAAAATGCTAGTAAGCTTTTCTCTATGAAAGAGGCCTCGTTTGATATTGATTTTCTTTTTTAGGCCGAAGAAAAACAGGAAACACAAAGAGATATTTCTACTTTTTAAAAAAAGAAAAGAAAAAAAAACCTCCCCCCAATGCTTGTTTATATTTTGTATACCCAGCCTTTGGCATTATCATTACTTTTTTTTCTTTGCTTCAACACATCTATAAAGCCTATGATTGTTATCAACTGCTTTATAATCACTATATTAAAATTACGTGAAACAACAAAAATACGTTTCAGATGTCAACGGCTCCACTGTAGCCCTGATCAGCCAATTTTAAAAAAAAGCTCCAACCATTTATCGAGACGCACATGCACAGAAAAATGTGTGAACCAAAACGCATCGTAAGCCAAATAAGACCTTTTGCTTCCAACTGAGCTTTTTCCGAAAATGATACAAAAACCCGATCATCTTAAAATACCTCATCCAATTTACTAAACACAGGAAGGATTTGTTGGATACTTTATAATTCTTTAGCTTCTTCTCGGGGAAATAGAAGGAAGCGAGGTGAGAGGGAGGATAAATTTGCATTATTATCCCTTGAAAAGGCTTTACAAACTTTGACCCTAGTGTTCACTTTCCAAATAAAAAAAAGGAACGGAATTTTATTACAATGCAAACCAAAGTCCTGATATAGTTGTAGACATAAATATCTTTTATACATTTTCTTACTACCATGCTTTTCTGTTGTAAGTTTGTTTTTCCAAGATATGGTCTGTATATCCTTTTATCTAGCCAAAAAAAAAAAAAAAAGGGGGGTTTCCCTTTAAAATAATTGTCTATTATAATACACGTTACTATTTTGTTTATGGACTAGTTTCTTTTTTGATCTATCCTTTCAATAATACGGTTTCTGCTGTCAGAATTCGAAAACCCTATTCCATTCTTTAGTTTATTTCTAAAAAAAAAAAAAAAAAAGCCTATTCATTAAAACCTATTTTCATTATTCTTTGAGTGATAGATTACTCCTCTTATTTGATACGATATAGTGTTTATGACATAGTTCTAGTAATAATCGAGATTTTATTCATTCTAAGTTTGCTGCACTACCTTATACTCCAATTCGGAAAACTGATTAATACAGCCATCATAAAGCGCTGTTTTTTCCAAGTCAGGTCTACAGATTAACTCTAGAGCACTGAGAGAGTGCTCTTTCATCATCTCCTCAAAAGACCTATAGTGACTACAACCAAATTTTGCTAAAAGCGCGCCGCCTAGGCTTGCCCCATTCAATCCTTTTTGCTTATATACTGGTAGTCCAACTATGTCTGCAAGAAGCTTCAAAATGGTTGTGTTGGCAGCAGCACCACCGGATGCTAAAATACGTTTTGTATCCCCACCCATACGTTTCAAACGGGTTTTCATAGAGATAAATTGAGACTCGACAATGGCTTTAGCATTAATCAATGGCTCCTGAAATTCTTCAACAAGCTCCCCATCTTGAAACCGAAAAGTCCCTTTGGCAAAAGGAATGATTTCTTGCATAGAGAAATAAAAGCCAAAGCATCCTTTTGTAGCAGCCTCCTTTTCGTTGAGCAGTTTGTTAAATATCTCCCAATCGCCATTTGCATATGTGTCTCGGATGTTCTGTCTGGCCAAGGACCCGTTTTTATAGCATAGCATGCCCATATATCCATTGATGTCAGTAGGATGTGCCATAAGATGTGACTCTGTAGTAGGCTCTGCTTTTTCTTTACTAAGATAAACTAATACAGTATCTGAAGTACCGAGAGAAACAACACAGTCACCTTTTGCCAAATTCATTGAGGCAAGTGTGGCAGAATTGTCACCAGTGAAAGGCATAATGGAACAGTCTAATCCAATTCAGTTTTTTTTTTTTTTTTTTTTTTTATCTGTAAAATTATTACCTGGAGAAAACCCATATCGCTCAACAAAATAGTTGCCTATGTTTCCCAGTGTATGTCCCCCTTCTACAGGTTCAGAGCCCAGCTTTTTTTGGAGATCGACTCCTCCACACTTTTCAATTAAAGACTTTTCCCAGTGATGAGTTTCAATATTCATCATATTTGTGCCTGAACCTTCTGCAGCGTCCACAGGTGCAAAAGATCCCAATAATAAAGATGCCATAAAGGAGCTTACTAGGTTTATACTTTGTGTTCTATCATAATCATTCTTATTTTGAGTGTAAATCTATAAAGTGTGTTTTTTAGTTGCGTGTTTTTTAGTTAATCCACTTGTCGAACATACCTTGGCGATTTGATTTCCCGTGAATCGTTCATAGGCTTTAGATCCAGTTAGTTTGGCTAAAGCCTCCGCACCTCCTACATGTTGCTCAAGAGTGCGGCACTCCTTGGTTGTACTTGAATCTTGCCAAATAGGCGATTGTTCTATGGCGAAAGCATGTCTTAGCTGATCTTCTAGCGATTTGTTCGCGTCAAGGTTTTCTAAAGCGTGTATACCCTGTTGGCTCCAATATACACTCCCGTGTTGCTATAAGAAAAAAAAAAGTTAAAGCAAAATAAAAGATATGGCCTGCATACCTGCCCAGCGCCTGAAATGCCACGGATTGCATCTTTATATGGAAATGACTTTAGTTTTTCGAAGGCAAGATCAAAAGCCTTCACCCACATTAATGTAGGTGACGTCACAACATCCCCATTGACAATAGCTCCGTTTTTGGTATTAAACTCTGGCAGGCTCTTATCAAAATGAATGGCCTCTTCAAGTACAATGTTATGCGAGTTGTCTATAACTGTAAATTTGAGTTGTTGAGTAGAGAGGTCGAGGCCCAAATAATAAGACATGTATAGGTGTATTCGAAGAGAAAATAGTGTGAAAAAACAAAACAGAGTACTATTTATATAGAAGCATAGTAAAATTACCCGATTGGATCAAAATTAATTTGGGATTCTGTGTAACTAATGCCTTTTCGGCAATGGAAATTCAGCCAAAGATGTTGAAAGAGAGATAATAGCCCTTTTTTTTTTTTTTGAGTTACAAGACATATGACAGCTTTCTTTGTACGCCTATTGTTAATTCAATTGCATTGATCCTTTCAGAATTTTTTTTTTTTTTTGTATTACTAGAACAATCCGCATACATTTAATCTGATATGAGCATAACCATCACCATAAACTAGTCCGGCAATGCCATTTTGTTTTTGTCTTTTCTTCTTCTCATAGATACGCTAAATGAGTTTGCGTCTTGACAAGGTAGCGGATGTAGCCATATGAAAATTCTTTCTATAAGGGGTAGCATACAGTTTCAAAAAAAAAATATCTTGCTCGATTATTGTTAGCTAAATTGGATGAGGCTGGCCTTCTAAGAACTACTCCAAACAAAAGAAAAAATTCATGTTCCGTTCAATAGAATCTTTTCCTCAGCATTTAATACCTAATGGGTATAAGCGAATTATGGAAGTTGATCGATCCCGGTCACAAACAATTTTCTCTGGAGCAAATTGCTAGCGATCAATTCAACAAAAAAAAAGGAAAGGGTTTGCGGGTAGCTATTGACATCGCGCTTTGGATATTTCAGGTGAAAACAAGCGTAGCAGAGTCAAGTGTAGCAGGAGAGTAAGTAGATCTTTTGACTTGATGCTAAAACCAAACAAGCTCAAAGCATCTATGTTAGTCAAAGTCAGTTGCGGGCAATTTTTTTTCGTTTGTGCAGACTTCATGAACTTGGCATTCGTCCTGTTTTTGTCTTTGATGGGTCGAATCGACCCTCTTATAAAAGAAAGAAGCTGATCAGTACTGAGCCAATAGCTAGTAGCTTTCGTAGCAACTTGATTCTGCTTATAAAACAATTCAATTTCAGTATATGGAATGCTCACGGTGATGCAGAAGCTGAGTGCGCTGTACTTCAAAGGCTCGGCTTAGTTGATTTAGTAATTACAGGAGATAGCGATGTCTTTTTGTTTGGAGCAGGAAGGGTGATGCGACATTGGCCCAGTAAGAGGAATGAACTTATACCTTGCTACGACATGAAATGGATCGAAGAAGCTACTGATCTTGATCGTTCTGACTTAATTTTAATTGCCCTTCTAAGGGGATCTGATTATGACAGCCAGGGCACCCAAGGTGTTGGGATTCAACTCGCCACAGGATTGGCACGTTGTCGATATCACAGGGACTTGTTTGACAATATTCAATGTGAAGGTTATGGGAAGACACTTAATGAAGAAAAGCTTGATTGTCTATATGATAGTCTAACGTACGAGTTACACCACAATACGCAAGGAAAATTACAACGGAAACATACAAGCATCAAACTAAGCTCCAAGTTTCCTGAGCCTTTCATTGTTACCGATTTTATTCATCCCAGCACAAACATTCAAAAGAAAGAGTATATAACTTGGGCTCGAAAACTTGTAGCGAATTTAGACCAATATTGTGAGCCTGATTGGGCTTCCATATCATCTCTCATTCAACACTTATTCAAATGGCCACAGGATTACCTTATCAAAAGGCTTTCTCTTCTAGCGTTTCCTGGATACATGGCCAATACTCTCCGCTTGCAACAATTTGCTCAGAAGCGGAAGGTGTTTAGTCCAAAGGGGAACAAACAAAAACAAACACGGCTAGAAGACTATTATAAACTAACATCAAGATATCGGCCCAAAGTTGAGGATAACATTATCAAGCAAATTTCAGACAATAAATTAATGAGCGATACTACTCAGCTGTATCGTATCGAATGGAATCAGGACTATATGGAGGCTTTTCATGATGTAGTCAAATCTCGTTTAGATCCAGACGTTTATAAAGATGTAATACCCTATGAAGAAAAAGAAGAGCTCGACAACATTTGGCCCAGAATTAAAAGACAATGGGTTGATGCAAGGCTTATTCATAACTTATACCCATCAATGGCTCTTCATTATCAAACAAAAAATAAGAAGACTGTGAATAGCACTTTTCTCATTAAACCTATTAGACGTCAAGCTTCTGTAATTAAAAAATAAAAGGCATTACACGTGACTTCCATTAGCAATTTAAAACCGTTTTCCTTGCTTTTTCCTTTAATTACAAAAAAAAATGCCTCGCTCGCCCGAAAGACGAAGACATCGGTCAAGAAGTATAGAAAGAAGCAGTAGAGATGACAGAAAAAAAAGGTAAAAAGTCTTTTATATTGAATTTTCAAAAACAAGGCCTAAACTTATATAGTAGACACCATTCTCCTGAGAGGAGATCTAAAAAGAAATCAAAAAAATCCAAAAGACACGACAGCTCTGATGATGATAGAGAAGAGAGAGAGAAACACAACAAATCTTTAGAAACATTGGGCTATTCAAACGTCAATAATCCCTTTAATGATTTGAACTTGGAATCGAAATTTGTTTGGGGAAAAAAAAAACAAAGAGATCGCAAAGAGCTTGGACTTTCTGGAAGCGATCTAAAAAAAAGAGAGAAAGTACGTAAGAGAGAAGCCGATGAGGAACTTGCAAAATTGAATAAAAGAAGAGCTGAACGAGAAAAAGAAATGGAATTGAGAGAGGAAGAACGCGAAAGAAAGCAGCGCGAAGCGGAATTAGCTCAAATGGGTGAATGGGAGGCTAAAGAAGAAGAAGTAAAGAAAAAAAGAGTTTTGTTCTGGTAATAATATTCTATATATAGTTTCACTTAGAGCAAGCAAAAAAAAGAGCCGAAATTCGTATAAAGGAGGGAAGAGCAAGGCCTATAGATTTATTGGCCATGAATTTACGATTAGCCTATGAGCCTGACAAAGTAGAAGAGGACGTAGACTTGGAGATAGATTTAGAGGAACCTTATACGATATTCAATGTAAAAAGAAACATAGTTTATGTAGAGGAAACATGCTTATTAAACCCTTTAACTAGAATTTGAATATGGATGACACAGAGGAGCTCTATAGAGACATTCAAATGCATTTGACGCTAGAAAAAAATGAGGAATTATTGTATTTTTGGAAGGCTATGGTTGTTGTTGCAGAGGACTGTAGATCAAAGATGCGAGAAAACGAGCTTCGTGTGGCTTCAGGAGGTGTCCCGCTAGCAGTGAATCAAGATATACAACGCATCTTATCTGGAAAAACTGTGTCTCAGCTTACAGTTTTAAAGAGTCAGATTATCAGTAAACTTAAATCCAATGAGCCCATCGACGTTGAATATTGGGAAAACTTGTTAAAGGAATTAGTTGTATACAAAGCTAAAGCAAGACTAAACGATATACATCAGGAGCTTCTATCTGCACGACTACAGCAACTTAGAGAAAGACAAAGAGAGGAAGCATTGAAAGTTCAAGAGGAATTAGGGCGCGTTTTAGCTATACAAGGAAGCGAGGTACACGGTCAAGGTGTTGGACCAGGTGAGGGTATTGCAGCTGAACCTGTGGACGAAGAGTTGACTGAGATACAAGATCAAGGATTTATCAGAAATAACGGTTTGCAGAAAACTCCCATTGGGCTACTAGTAGAAGAGTATGAACGCTCAATGAGCCCCGAGCCAGTATATATCTTAAGTAGAGAGGACCAAGAACTTGAAATAATCAATCCTATAGAGGATTTGAAAGAACTGGTATGTAAAAAACTTAATTCAACTATTATAAATGAATTTGACCAAAACAATAGATGGAAAAAAGACGCGAAGTTTTGTCTAGCAAACTGATTACTAGAAAGCCAAAGATGGAAATAGAAGAAGAAGTCAAAGAAGAAAAGCACCATGATGAGTCTGTTGCATCAACCGTTTTGTTTGAACAAGAGGCTGCCAAGGGCGTAGACGAGGATGAAGATTTGTTTAATATTGAGGCAGAAATTGCGCATCAAGTAAGAAAATGCATCAAAAGAAATTCATGCTAACCACTGATAGACTTACAACTGGCAAGATAAATACCGCCCGCGTAAACCACGCTACTTCAATCGAGTTCACACAGGTTATGAATGGAACAAGTACAACCAGACTCACTATGATCTCGACAATCCGCCACCAAAGGTGGTTCAAGGATACAAATTCAATGTGTTTTACCCTGATCTAATTGACAAAGCAAAAGCACCTACCTATTACATTGAAAAAGATCCAGAATCACCTGATACAGTGCTAATTCGCTTTCATGCAGGTCCGCCTTATGAAGATATTGCTTTTCGTATTGTTAACAGAGAATGGGAATACTCTCATAAAAAAGGTTTTCGCTGTAGTTTTGACCGAGGCGTACTCAGTCTTTGGTTTCATTTCAAGAGACAGTTTTACAGAAAATAATAAAAAACAAACATTCAAGCATTCTGAATTTAAATCTCTCTCTTCCCTGTCAAAAAAAAAAAAATGTTTGCTGCTCTAAGAATCTGTAGAATCCAGCCAATGAACCAATCAACTAAGTGTAAGAGAAAATATTTCAGTTTTCTTGCTTGTAAGCTGATAAAAAGGTAGCATTCTTTCGTTGTGTTCAGCCTTATAGCACGAAAACAGTGTTCGACAAACAGTCAATTCAATTTACAAGCAAACATTTGAAGCAAGCCTTGGAAAAAAAAGACGTTGTATTCTACCAAGCGCCTGCTGGAGTTAAAAGGACTTTCATGTGGATGTATATCTCTGCTGGTGTTCAACTAATGTTTTGGTATCAACAGCAGAAACACAGTTTGATGTAAACCCTTTTTTTTTTTGACAAGCAGTTTATGTATAGGGGAAATTTAGCGAGTTTGGCCTATGTTGCTTATGCTGTAAAAGAAGGGTAAAGCCAGCAAAGATAAAAAAGTTTCTTACATCAAATAGGGAAGAAGAGGACGCTCCTGTGGTACTAGCTCCCCAGGGTCGACGAATTGCTATTGCAGCAGGGTTAGTTAGTGTAGGCGTAGGTATCGCCACTGTTATGTGTCTGTATCCTTGGAGGTAAGATATTTGAAGGAGGAAATAGATCTTTAACAAAAATAAACAGATATATCGATCAGCTTGTTTTGTTGAAAGGTGCTCAGACTGTGCGACTGTATACACACGCACGTTTCATTCAATCTCATAAAGTCAAAGAATATCCAATCGAGCAATTGTTTTGTAAACAAAAAGTCTTTACTGGAGTTGGAAACAAAGGAACTGATACTCTTGGAACAAAAGCCAGCTCGTCACATATCTTCCTTAATGCTAAAGGAGAAAAAATGGCTTACATGCTGGATAGAAAAGGAAGTTTTATGGATAGTAAATTGTTTGATGGACTATGGTATGGCCGTCAATAAAAAAATAATGGTCAAAACTTCTTAAGAAGCGTTAATGGCCTCTTGCTGTCTCCATTGCATTTGTTTTGTGTACTCGTAAATACATATGGCACCACTCACGTGAACATTGAGAGATCGTGTAATACCATACTGAGGGATTTCAATTGTCACGTCAAGCATTTGCAAGAGATCAGCAGGTACGCCTTGTCTTTCTTTTCCTAATAACAAAACACATTTTTCAGGGAATTCATAGCTACCTAGCGTGGCGCTTGTTGTAGTTTGCTCCAGACCGCAGATAACATAGCCTTCTTCTCTTTTTGATTGCAAATAGGCAGCAACGTCAGGCTCTGGTACCTCGACCATTGGCATCCATCGCTCAGAAGATACACTGACGCTTGTAAAACCAATGTCTTCTTTGATCTTCAGAGTAGGAACTACCAGTTGTGAGGCATTGAAAATTTCACATGTTCGGCAAAGACCAGCCAGATTAGGTAAGCGGTCAACTAAGCTGGCCACTACAATCAGATCATTACGACGTCTATTTTTTTTTACAAGATTTTTTGTAAGATCCATATCAGTTTCTAACATCATCTCCCAAGGCATGATTTTCTTTTGATATACATCCTCTGTATTGGATTGTAATAAATCTGGCGCGCTTTGTTCTTCTTCTAAGCCTATAAGCTCAGTCGGATCAGCTGCTGTATAAAATGTCTTTCTTGCTGCATTTTCAAATGGACATCTTGTGACGACTTCCGGATTAACTCTAAAAAATGCTTTCTAATAAAGTAGAAACCATCAGAGTTAGAAAAAAAAAATAAGATGGCCTTTGACTTACAGATCCTATTTTTTCATTATCGATTACTTGGAACTCGTTCATCATTTGTCGAAAAATAAATTCTATGTTGAAATCTTGAACAGGATCGAATCTTGACATAAAGAACTGAGCTTTGATCTTGTCAAAAAATTTAATACAATCTACATAGACTTCCATAAACTTGCCCATAGCATCTAGATACTTGTTGTTTTCTAAAAGGGAGTTATGTACACTTTCGTTACATTGCTTCCAGTTGCGATTCCAGGCGCAGTATCCAAATAAGCGAATGGTAAAGTGATTGGTAATTAACCATGGAAGCAGGCGGACAAATATTTCTTCAAAGTAATCGCCCAAGTACTCTGCAGGCAAACAAGTTCCAAGGGTGAAAGAGATTGTGAGTAACGAGATAACGTAATTTGGTTTATGGTCGGGGTTGGATAGTCGCTCATAGTAAAGAGGTAATCGGTCAGGAAAGCGAGACAATAGTTTGATAATAGCCCATTCAAGATAGCAACGAACAGAGGTTACAGTTTCTTTTCTAGTGATTTCAAACAGAAAACCAAGGTACTCATCCGCCTTGTCTTCCGTAGCAAGATCAATTAGGAGGAGTGAAGAGCAACCGACTCTTAGCTAGTGATTGTTAGTGTTTTTCTGGCTTTTTTTTTCTTACCTTTAACCGATGTTCGGCTGTACATGTGTACATGTACTCAAATAGCATATCATCGCCTATAAACCGATAAAAGCAATCTAAAAGAGAAACAGCAAGTATTTGATGCTGTTTGTTTTTAACATCCAATCTCAACAAAAGGTTATTCATATAAACGCGCACAAGATAGTCATTTTGAGTAAATATAAGGGCAGCAGTGCTAATATATGTAAGCTTTAGCCAACTTCTCAAAAACTTACCCTTCTGCTTCTGATAATTCTTCTTGGCCTGCAAGTTTTAAAGATAGGGCACTTTCTAATTTTTGGTCTTCACGGTCCCGCAACGGCCCAAAAACAGCCAACTTGGCAATTTCGGGAGCATATTGCTGCATGGACTCAGAGGCTTCCTGAGACAATGTTGACCAGTAATCGTGAAGAAGTTTAGCTGTTTGAGCAACAATAAAAGGCTTGAGCTCTCCAGTTTCAATAACCATGTTTAAAGCCTAAAAAAGGAGGTTTATACGACCTGACCATACTGATCCTATTACCTTTTTAATAGGCCCATTATCTTGGTTTAGCTGAGGTATACAAAGTAGTTGCGGCTGAAATATAACGCTGATAAATGCTTTAATGAGCAGAGGAAAAGTCTTTGACTGCGTGATGTTTTCCTTTATCAGCTCAATGGCCAAATCAACACAGCGGTCTACAAGATTGGTAGTTTTCTCCCAAGAAAAGGCTAAAAGGGGTCCAAAGCTGCTAATAATACGCTCGCCGCACATCTCTGATGCGCTTTCTAATTGATCAATAGCAACATCATAAAGCTCAACGGGATCAAAACATTCTCTATCTACACTGTTTTCTTTTGCCTATTTTCACTGTAAGCTATACCTTTCTTTCTTTTTTTTTTTTTTTTTTTGAAAATAATCACTCACAAAAGTAGCATAGCAGATAATAGTTTTAATACACTCCCATTTGCAACTAATAAAGGAAGCAATAACATCGCCCCAAGACCTTCATACAGTTTAAGGTTAACTGTTAGGCAAAAATAAAATGTCTTCTTAATATAATAAACATACCTTTCTTGTATAGCTTCTTGCGTACGTTTCATCTGTAGTCCATGTACCAGAGAAACCACATTGTCATTGTAATCCAATTCAAAACAAGGCGTTTCAATAGCAGCTTGATATATTACGTTAAGAAGCTGAATATAAAACGGTTTCGACATTTCTTTGTTTGAAACCACGGAAACGCTACGGCGTTTTAGGAGTTCAATACACTTTTTGTAATGACTTTGAATAGTTTTGGCTTTGGTGTCTTTGCTGAGCGTACTTGCTGAAAGAATTCTTTTTGTTAAAGAAAGGTAAAGTTGGACAGTATCAGTGTCTATTTTTTTTTTTCAAAAAGAAAAAATCAAAACCAGTCGATGCTAAAAAAAAATAATGATATAACTTTGTACGCTACCAACAACATTATCTTCTTCTATATTCATGTAGAATTCGCCAATCCTTGTCAGTATATGTAGGAGTGTCCTATCGTCTAAACACAAAACTTTTGCAAAATCAAAGCGGTATTCGAAACAGTGATCAAAGTTTTCCCACATAGACTCCAAAAGAGTTAGTAATCTACTAAACATTGCCTTATCACTAAAGCAGTAGAATATGGGGGTTTTTGGCATTGCAGTAAATAGCGATTAGTGCTTATACATAGATGTATGTATGCAAGGTACTAACCTGGATGTGTCTTTCAGATGTTTCCCAAAAACCTCTAAAAGATCCAAGAAGCGACTTTCGCTTACAGCTCCTTTATAAGAGGATACAAAAACTAAAACGCGCGACAGCACATTAGCTTGAGTTCTCAACACGCTTTCTGGGATGTCATCTGATTTTAAGTCACATATATAGGTTTGGATTCTTTCTTTTAATCCATTTTGTATGGTGTCGGAAGACTTTGAAAACAATAAATGTCAATTGGTGTCTTTTACGCAATCCAGTATGTTGAAAAAAATATGTGTGTTTTTACCTTGTTTTTAGAGGCGTCTTTTTCAAGCCATTGTCGAACTAGCTCAAACTCTTGTGAAGAAGCGTTAATAGGGTACTCGTTCAGAAGGGACGATATAGTCCTATGTTTAGTTAGTCTCATTTAAAAATGCCAGTATTTTTTTTTACTTTGCAATATCAGAGAATGAAAGAAGAGAAGGGTTGGCCAACTTGACTATAACGCGAGTACCCAGCTTACGCAAGAACTGTTTTGTGGTTGCTATACTAAGTATGTATTAGTGTACCGAGTGCAGGGATGGTAGATGCGTATATAGTTACTTGAAGTTTCTATGGCGATCTGCAAGGAACCGAAAAGATTTGAGTTCTTCCGGGCCCCAAGCAGGAACTGAGTCTACGTCCGCTAATGCCTCTATAGCATAAAGAATGGGAGCATGACTTCCAACAACATGAGCCAAATGATGAACAAGATGACGCAGGAAATCAATTTTGCTTTCAAGCGTACCAAAGGATTGAACAAGACGATAGATAAAAGATCTAAAATTTTCACCAAAAGGGCTCACAAGAGCACCTTGAGTAGGAACCGCAAAAAGAGCAGTCGAGTCAACCGTTTTAAATAGAGCTCCAAACATAAACTCTTGTTCAACACCTAACTTGTTCAAAGTTTTTATATCTTGACGAGTGAAAATATATTCTAATAGCCCCTTTTTAACCGAGGAAGTTTCGTTTTGAAACCCTCTATAGAAAAGTAATATCCACCAACTGGCGTCCATACCAAAATCGGCGTTAAGAAGTGCCTCAAACCGAGGTAGCACAGGATCTACTAGATGAATAACATTTTCATGCATAATATCGTACAGCAAAAACCAATCCTCCCAGCACTCAGAGTAGCGTTTGGACTGGGCTGAATCCCATTTGAAGTAAATTGTCCAAGGCTCAGATGATACAGTGTCAGGGTATTTTTCAGTGAAATCGATGATGCGTTTGAATATGTAAGACGAGTATTTTCTTGCTAACGAATCGTTGCTCTGAAGACCACTCTAAAAATAAAAATAAATATAACAGTTTTCTGGTTTTTAATTACTTGTAAAATTTTGAAAAAATTCTGTTCGAAACGAAGATCTCTACGGACTTTTGGTGTCTCTTTAATCTCTTCCAACCCAAAATAAAAGTCGAAAAATCGAGCAATTAGCCCATAAATCTCCAGCCTTAGCAAGTTGGTTGCTGGTAATCCATATATTTGAAGTGTTCGATACCAAAGCATCTAATGAAAGCATAAGAATCAAACCTACATATATATAGTGAGCTTACCTCACACCAATAAACTTGCTTTTCTCGGCACTTGGTTTTTTGTTTCCATCGAAGCAAGTTTGGCAAAATGTCGTGCGACAGTTTGCTTCGAATAGTAGAATTTGTGCATGAGAGCATTGATACAGCCACACTGAAAACCAACTCAATCCATATATTTTTTTCTTCTGTTTTCACCTCTTTCAACGCTATCAACTCTTCGTTCTCATTCAGATTTCGTATTAAACTATCCAACACATTTAAACAGCACTCTAGCTCAAGCGCTACTGTGTTTTTATAGTCCTTTGTTTGTTTCCAGGCTTCAGCACACGCAAGCTCATTGACAGAAGACTCGATAAACCCTATCGGGTTGAGTTCAACAAAATCAGGCTCATCTGTTGTGGCTGATACAATTTGTGATAATATCATCAAGATGATGTCTTCAGCAAACTCTCTATTGTTTGCTGTCAAAAATGAACGACCGACAAAATAAGCGAGAGATTTTTCCAGGAGTTGAGTACTTTCAGTAGATACAGTTGAATGTTGAGAAAGACTACGAAATACCCAAGGTTTTAAAAACTGTTCAAGCGCCTCCTTTTCTTTTTCGAGATCTTGCAATCGAATCAGGTAAGCTTTGAAAACGGGGATCATGATCTGAAGTGTGCCGAATCGTAGTTTTTCATCGTCAGTATTTGTATATTGTTCATCCAAATAGTTTAGAAACGCTAAAAGTTGTGCGCTATCTGCACTTTCTATCAGCAATGATTGAAAGGGAATCGAAGAAAAGTCCATTCTCTCTTGGTTAAAAAAGAAAACACAAAAAAGTTTTTAATTTCCTTTATCTCTGAGTTTCAAGCATGAACAGCTAAAAGTTACAGGAAAAAAAAACTCGCAAAACCTGCTCTTTCTTGTTACTACTTTGCTTCCTTTTTTTTTTTTTTTTTTTTGGCAGTTTGAACTCTGTTTTGAAGAAAGACTCAAAAGGATAGAGAGTGTAGAACCAAAGAAAATCAGTTTACAATACCATTGACCTATACCTTTTGGACAAGATCTAATAGTGTTGACAGCTCATCTAAAGACAACAATAACAATGACAGAGACAAAAAAAAACAGCGATTCCAAAAAGGAACCTGTGAAGGCAATTTTTTTTTTTTTTTTTTTGCTGAAATCGTACTTTTTTAGATACTTTGACTCACGTATATTTATAAAACAGGCCTACTTGCGTCTTCGACCTGGAGCCAATAACCAACGGCCCTACATCGAGATAATAAACGAATACACAATTTCCATGATACCACCCAATGTAAATAGATATATATAGATATATGAGACGACAAATATGGTTATTGAAATACACACTCACACAAATACAGGATTCTAGATCAAGGAACAAAGCAGCCGAGAAGTACACGTTTACAAAGATATTTGAGGATACCACAGATCAGCAAACCTTCTTTGATGAGACTACAACAGAGCTAGTTCAGGATGTGATGTCGGGAACCAATGCACTACTTTTTGCTTATGGTGTCACCAATTCAGGAAAGACACACTCGATCATAGGAAACAGCCAAGAGCCTGGACTGATTCCGCGAGCCGTCCGCCTTGCTTTCAATAGTGTACAAGGCCGTTTGAACGAAGTCAAGGTAAATAAATCTAACAAGCACTTGTGTAAAAGTAAAACCAATCAAAACTATTTGAAAGCTCAAGCCCAGCATGCACAGCTTAGTTGCACCTTATGAGAATGTAGAGGAAGAAAACAGACACTTGTTACGTTTATGCAATGTAAAAATGAGAACAAAAATGGAAATTACAAACTTAGAAAATTGCTATGAATAGAACCAGCCCCATTACATACAGAGTAATCAAACCCTCAACATTGACTGCCCTTTTGAATACAGTTTTTGGGTTTCTTTTACTGAAATATACAATGAGCAGATTTTTGATTTACTAGATCCGGCTAAACCCAAGCCAGGCAACAAAAGAAACCAACTCCATCTCAGAAGCGAGCCAGGCACAGGCTACCGTTATATACATGATGCTTTATTAGTCAAAGTAAAATCAATTGAAGAAACAGATGCACTTCTTCAATTTGGACACCAAAATCGACAGGTTTTTTCGACAGCCATGAACCAGGGCAGCAGTCGGAGCCATAGTATATTTACTCTGCATGTTCTGCGTTGTCCTCTGGGCCAAGATCAGCTTGCGGCAGAAGATGCACAGTACACCACTCTTTCTAAACTTTCTTTTGTAGACTTGGCAGGTTCCGAAAGATACCGAAATACGCTGAGTACAGGGCAGAGATTAAAAGAGGCAGGTAACATCAACAAATCCTTGATGGTCTTGGGACAGTGTATGGAGCTTCTTCGCTATCAGCAAATGAAACAAGACGTAAGCAAACCTTTGACTATCATTCCATATCGACAAAGCAAGCTTACAGAGATTTTTAAAGCCTCATTTGAAGGCAATGGAAAAGCAGTAAGCCAATCTCTACCTATTTATATATGGTTTGCTAAAAACTCAAAACAGTCTATAATTGTCAATATCAATCCTTTTGATACCGGCTTTGATGAGAATAGTCATGTCATGAAGTTTGCCGCAGTAACAAAGGAAGTGATGACTTTGCAACAAGTAAAGCCTGTGATAGACTTTAAAGAAAGCCAGACGGGGCTTAAACGCTCAAGAGATGATAACGATATACAGTTGGATACTGATAGGTTGTTTATGGTTGATGTGATTGGACAGCTTGAGCTAGTAGAGAAGCGACAAAGACAAATAGAAGACGCAGAAGCTGTTATGCGTCAACAAATAGATCAGCAAGTGCGTAACAAGCTCTTTGATCTAAGTCTAGAAGAAGTAAAGGAATGACGTTTGCTGTGGTATTAATAACTTTTTTTTGACAGAAAGAAAAAATGGAGGACAAACTGGAAGACGAGAATACAGATAAAGAAAGTGGGTATTTTTTTTAGTCAGCCATTTCTAATTTGAGCTTTTTTTTTTTTTTGGCCTGTAGTGAAAACATTTTTGTATTCAGTAAGTCATTGGGTGTCTAAAAAGGCAGTATCTCTAATTTGCTATTCTAGCTATTAGAAAGACAAAACAAGATCATAAAAGAACTGGATACACTAAAAGCAAGGGCGAAAGAAACAGATACAGAAAGAGAAGATTTGAGGGATCAGGTAAGCGAGACTATTGTCGGTTCGTAAGCAAACTCGAGTGGATAGATCGAACGTCTTCAAAAAGAAAGAAAGCAACAAAAAATAGAAAATAGTCTGGAAAACGAAAGTGAGGATGAGAGTCTCTCTACCGAAAGCACGCCATTCGACTCCCTTCTCTGCTTGAGAAAAGAGTTGCGAAAAAGCATATTCAAAAAAGATGTGGTAATCGTATTTACAAGCTGTTAGTTCTCCTTTATTTAAACAGACTGTAGTTATGCGAGGATACGGATTCTATAATGAGACAAATCGAAGAATTTGATGGTGTGACGTTTAATTTGGCCAAGGTATATTGTTTACCTTTGTCCCTGCCTTTCAAGTAACTGGTTAATAGGAAACCAAAATAGGAAAACTGTTAAAAGTGATTGCTTCTGAATATTTCGAAAAAGATCCCTACAACATACAAAACAGAGCGCTTCGACTTTTCAAAAAATATGCGCAATTGGGCACAGTCAATGATAACAAAGAGACTATACAACCAATACATCAGCCTTCCTCCTCCCTTACTCAGGCTTCGCTCCAAGAAACAGGTTTCGATGAAAACAAAGATCTTCAGGAAGAAAATTCTAAGCTAAGGCGTCGATTACGGGTAAGTGTTTGGACTTTAAAGCGGTATTAACTTACATACAATAGTCAGTACAAGACATCCATGTTAAATTAAAGCAAGCGATAGAAAGAATTATAAAGCAACCCAAAGGGCCAAGAGTAGACGAGGATGTAAAGTAGCATATGAACAAACAGTGCTTCTCTATTTGCTCATTTTCTCCATTCTATTTATAGTTTGAAGACACTGTCTCTTTAGTGAATGATTTCCCCCGCAGCGTAGGGCTAGAAGACGACGATGGTGATGATGACGATGGCATCAACTCAAACATCTTTAAGCAGGACAAGCCGTTAACAAAGAGAAGGTACTACTCTACATATTAATCTGTATTTGCTTACTCTTCTTTTTCATTCCCCCTCCCTAAATACAGAAAACTGCGAACCAGGTGATCCTCGCTCTCATGCTGAAAGACGTAAATGATTTTTCTTTTATTTTTTATTTCTCTTTTGTTTGTTTTCTTTTCTTGATTTAAGGCCAAGATCAATTTCTGCTACTTTTTTATTTTACTGCCGCCCTTTTTCTTTTTTTCTGTTCTCTGATGTGCTTAGATTCATGTGTGAGTGTAAAGTCGAACCAATGGAAATTGGCGTTTTCACAAAAACAATAGTCATTTCCGTAAAAATGATTGGACAGAAACTAAAAACAAATATCACAAGCTCAATTTGTCTTTTTGGCCAAGGATTATTTGTCCATGCCAAGTAATTAAATTTGGCAGTTAACTTACTATATTGTTTTTCTAAATCGTTTTCTAAATACATTGAGAGGAATAATTAGAGCTTATAAGTAGACACTGTCTCAGTGCTACTTCAAAATTATCAAGAAAAGACACTGGTTAAACAGGATATTTGTAGTATTATTAATTTAGTTGAAGACAAAGACTAATTTGATGTTGCCGATAATACAACACTTTGTTTATATCTTAAGCCATTTCTAATGTAACAACAATTGGCCAACAGGTGCTACTAAGCTATGACAGCAAAGAAGAATTCACGTAAAATAATGTTCCATTAAATTAACTCGTTTTTTTATAATAATATTCTTCTCTAAAGACTAGCCTTCAAAACTTCTCTCTATTTCCTGCATCGGATACAGAAGATTAATACAAGATAGGTAAATATAATTAAATACCCACATTAGCCTCTGTACGAAGGAAACTGTGGCGTGCGGAATTATTGAGAGTGGGGAGTAATACTAACCGTTCTCTTTTTTTAGAGTCTTTCTAGGTGTAAAAGGCGTCATGTTTTTTTTTCTTCCTCCAAACGACCTAACTACCCTTCTTATTTCAACCTTTAGTTCTTCCCATAGTTCTTGCGCAGAATTATTGTGGCGCTAGAGCAGTTGTTTTTCCGGAACTGGATTTGTCGCCTCGCGTAAGTTAGCAAGCAGGAAGTCATGTCACAAAAACTGCGCTCGACCCGTAGAAGTATTTGCGGATGTTCGATTAGGGTCAGTCGGAGGAGTGATACGGAAATTGAAGTCACCTGCTATCAATAGGCGATGGATCGAGGTTGTATTTTCAGATTGCTCATCCATCGTCAAGGAAAGGGAGGGGTCGTTTTCGATGTTTCTCAATATAGGAACTTGTAGAAGGTTATGGTAAAATTTCCTTCGCGATTTAGGGACGGCAGGCGCATATACTATCATCAGTTCAAAGGGTTCAAAGACGTGTGCTGTGTGAGAGACCACACAGGCAACAACTCTTTAATCGATTGAGAAGAGGGTATTTGAAAGGACTGTCGAAGGGCTCATAGATATCAAGAGTAGCGTGTACTTTTTTTTATCAAGATCTCTGTCCCTGTCAGGAAGGAAGTAAAGGAATCTAACAAGCCAGCATTAGCATCTTGTGGGTAGGCTTTGTTAGCCGCCCCGAGTGGAAATAGTAGCGAAGTATATCCAGTGTTTATGCATATATGCAGACTATAATGAGTAACGTATACATTTGCTTGTATCGGCGAGCTGCTAAATGACTCAGTACAAAAGTAATCTGTGTTACTATTATTTTTAAAAACAAATGCCAATCTTTATTTTATGTAATAGATAATTTTAAGTAGTTATAGCTTTTTTATCACCCTTGCTATGTATTTAATGATATAAACTTTGAATTGGACAAGAACTGGAACAGTATATGTATAATTCCATAAAACATAAAACACATGCATTTCTATTTTTACAGAAATGGCTACTATTTTTGCGGAAACGTCAATTTCCATAGGTTTGACTGTATCTTACTATCTTTTATAACATCACATTGACCAACCTCTTATAAACGAAACTCTTTTTTTTTCTTTTTTTCTTTTTTTCCTTCTGTTGTTTCCCTTTGCTGTCACTTTGTGTGCTACAATAAATATGATCTCCTCACAAACATACCCTTTTGAAAAACTGAATTCAGATCATGAAAGCTTTATAAAAATTCAACGCCATGCAAAACATTCACATTTATATCAAGTCTATTCAAGCTTCAAAACGTTGAAGAAGGCAGTGACAAACAGATTACTTTTACTAAAAGAAAGACCAAATCGTCACGAAAAAAGACCACAGGATGGAAAAACAAACCCAATGGAATAAACGGCATCCAAAGAAAAATCGCTTGTTTTTATTATATAAGGAGAGCAGCTTTGTCTATTGAAAATAAATAAATGAAAAAGAAATGAAAAAAAAGTAAGGGTAGTAAGAAAAGGTAACACCTAATACGTTCAACTGAGTTTTCCTTCAGCCTCTAATGATTATTTCTGGCATCTTAAAAATAAAAAAGAAGGCTACAGTACATGGTCTTTTCTAGGCGCATTTCTATCTAACCAGGTTTTTGCCTCGTCCAAATCTTCTTGGGCTTGTTCAATTGCTTTTACACACCAACCTAGCTCATATCGATCGCTCTTCAACAGTTCGGCCAAGAATTTCTTCCTACTAGTAGATTCATCAACACAAAAATAGAAGGACGGATTTGGGTTGGATCTTTTTAATTCTTGAGGCAGCGTTTTGATCATTGGAACAAGAAGACTGGCGGCTGTTGTTGCATCTTTCGGCTCTTTTGTACACGTAGCACAATACTTCACATTGAGGGCAATCAGTTTTTTACTCTGTTTCATCAAGAAAAGACCTACCTCGTTTCGACACCAATCATTTCCACAGCCTGTAACAAACTGAGTGTGTATCTTTCGAGCCACCCTTTGAACCAACTTGATATTTTTAGGATCGTCTTCTGTACTCCAAAACGGGCCGAAACAGTGTTGACATAACGAGAGTCGGTTTTTGGCTCTGGGCCGAATACAATTTATATTGGTGCATGATGCGGGTAAAATTTGCTGCTGCCTCTTAACATCGTGTATCTTAGCATGGATTTTGACCTCCTTAATCGGTATCGGCTTGTTGCATTTTTGGCAGGTGATTGTGCGTGATCCGCAATAACTCTCATGCGACCTCAGACTTAACAGCCTGTCCCTTGCATCTATTGAAACCGCTCCCTGGGCAACCAGAATCTATACACCAATATATCAGCACATATTATACTAATCCCTCTTTTTTTTTCTCCTTTACGTGACAGTATTGGCAAATGATCATCTTTTCTGAGCAGTCAGTTTGCTGATGAACAGAAAGAGCAGGGTAAGAATTGGTATGGAATTGTTGACAGATACAATCTCTAGATGTATGATAATACTCTATATGTTTCTCTTTGTGTTGAGCCGATCCCACTTTACCGCACTGATCGCAATGCCAATGGTCCTTTTGGTCCACACTTCCCTTTTGGAATACACTACCACAGCCCCAAGAGCACAATACATTATTACGATAGCAAAACCCTTCATGAAGCATCAAGGTACGCTCAGGCATCCAAGATTGACAGTTTTTGCATTGTACTTCTCCTTCTTGAGCTCCTGACTCTTCTTCCATTAACATAGACTCCTCTTTATCTTGCCACTCATTAATCTCCCAAGTGACAAATGCGTCCACCTCATAGCTATGGATGCCTATATATAATGTATCCGATGTTACTGGTCCTATACGTATTGTTCTCTCATAGTCTGAGCTTAAATCTCCCCACATATATCGATTGACTTTTGGCTGTTGATTTTCAGTACTTAGTACAACATCTATTCTTACCAAGAGAACATTCTTGAGTTAACTCCAATCCATCTTTATATATATATATATATTTACTTACCCACATCCCCCGCTTCTACTTTAAGTTTGAGTTGCAAGTCATTAGTAGAAGTCAATTTCATTTTCCAGTATTGATAGGTATCCTTGGGTATTTCGTTATGAGAAAGTGTCTGATTAAGATAAATGGGTTGTACTATAGGTAGTTGACTGAGATCAACGGAGCCTTCTATATCCACTTCGAGGTCTGTATCATTCACTGCCACAGCCTGCTCAGGTTTTAGTTGAACGACCTGAAAAAGATAATGGTTTGCCCCATAATGGCAGGAAAGGACTTGGCCTTGTGTCAATGTGTTGTAGTACCTACGTAAGTGTGTCTCAAGCGCAGCACGGTAGTCTGTGATCTCTCGATAGTTGCTAGAGATCGGCTTTAGCTGAACCCAGGTACCTTTTGGCAGCATCTGAAGCTGAATCAACACGCGATCGCCTTGCTTTAGTTCTAAAGCATGTAGGATCCACTCGGGTAACTCAACTCTGTCAGAAGTAGATGCTGAAAACTCCTTCACGCCACAATGGATCGTCTTTTTAGTCACAGGATGGCAAAGTTGAAAAGTCAATGGTGAAGGTAATGCCTGAATGCCAGCTTTAGCCAAGAGTTGTTCGAGAGCGATAGAAGGCAGTTTGATCTTGTCTCCATAATTGAGATCTTCTGTAGTATCGTGGGCGAAATAAACTGAGCTCCAGCTGATTGAGGCTTGCTCCATAGATTGAAAGGGTTTTTTTTAAAAAAAAAAAGAGAGGGGGGAAAATACGAAAAACATTTATACAGCAAGATATATTACTAATGATTATGAAATATTCTAGAATCTTATTTATAGCATACCGCATGTTTTTTTGTCAAAACGTAAAAAGAAAAAAACGCTAACCAAGACGAGATGCATGTGCTACGTTTTAAGTTGCTACCAATACCCCTTTGTCGTTTATTCTTTGGCATTTCTTTAATATAAAGGATTATTGGTATCTGTCTGTTTTTGGAAACGCTATATCGGTATGATTTCAGGTGTGACCTTCAGCACACAGGTACACATAATTATCTTAACGCAGCAGTTTAAACCAATACGACCAGAGTCCATGTGCTTAGAAATAAAGCCATTCACTTTTGGTCTTTTCTTTTTTTCATTTTCAATACCCTCTTTATGGTAGAACCAAAGACTTTTTTGAAGCCAAAACCGATATAGAAACAAAATAAAAAAGGAGAAAGGTGTACATCAGAACATAGAGATTGGAATGAGACTCTAAAGATCTACCTTGGTAAAAACTGGCCTTTTGAACTTTTTTTTTTGGTTTCTGCTATATTTACGGATTTTTTTATTGAGTTTTATGTTTTCTATTTTTTTTTGTTTTAACAGGTCTGCTTTCTAAAGCGAAATCTTGATTTCTTATCTTTTGATAAAAGAAAACAATCATTGCTTATGATTACTTTTGGTGACAAACGAGAGTGACAATACATGTAATGTCATCTACTTTTCCACCTCTATAGTTGCTCCCGTTTTGCCTTGCTGCCTTTGCCCAAGGACTGAGACGTTTGGGATCTAAACTGAGTCGACGAGCTTTTTCAGTAAGGGTTTTTGCTAAACCTTGAACGATAAGCTTGACGGATTCTGGATCTTGGTCTTGCATTGAATCCAGACCTTTTTCGATTATTTCCAATGTTTCTTCAGGGTAAACGTTGTCAAAATATCCATCAGTGGCCAACAAAATCAAGTCGCCTTTCTTTAAATAAAATGTCTTCTGGTCTCCATCTTTAGGCAAGTCTGTAACGAATTGATCCCGATTGGGGTAACTGTCGGGAACTACTGTCAGCTGATACCTATAATGCAGCTTTGGATGAGTCAATACATTCCTATACATCCCTTTTTTATCTTTATAAGACAAAGTTATTTACGGGCAATTAAAATAGTGTTGTTGACTTGGGCTTTCATAAACAATCTTTCGATCGCGCACCAGTACAAAAGCTGAGTCTCCCAAGTTACATGAAGTCATCTCTCCCGTTTTTTTGGATAAATTCAAGATACAGGCTGTACTACTACCTGCAGCCACCTTTCCACTCTTTCTTAGAGTATGAAACGCGCCGTCCAAGATCTGATGAGCATCGATCGATTGTTGACTTTCAGCCACCATGGCTGCATTGTTCATGAGTGTCCAAGAAAACAAAGCAGGGTCTACGCCCACAGAGCTCCAACCGCCTACGCCGTCTGCAACACCGATGGCTAAACCTTCTGTGGTGGCGGTTTGAAAGAATGCGTCTTCACCCGCATCCACTTGCCCTTTAGGTCGTACTGGTTTTCGATAAGATACTTTTTGTCTTGTCTTGGGATGCCATGCTGCATAGGCTACAAACTGAAAATGGTCAGGCTGGGCCTCTTCTTCTTCTGTTATGGGTGGAACAGGTTGTGCTGTGTGATGAAAGAATCGACTAGGTGTTTCGGAACTGAGCGGACTAGGTAACAGCTGAAGAACGCCTGTACTAATAGGTCTCAGCTGAGGTAAGTGTACGAATGAACGACTGGCTGACCGAAGTAACAAAGAAGCTGCTATTCTTTGAACATGAGGTTTCATTGCAAATACTTTTTTAAAAAAAAATGGCAAATAAAAAAATGTGGAGTAAAAAAAAAGCACACCCTTCTATCTCCACCTGTCATTGTTCCAAAAAAAAAAAAAGGTCACATGAAAGCATCTTTTTTTTCGTAATTGCATGATTATTACACTATACATAATCTATATAAAAATCTTACAATACATTCTATCCATTAAGTATTCAATCAAGATCTACAATAGAGGAAAACCAAAAAATAGAAGGGCCCCTTCACCTGTAATAAAATACAGATAGAATACGGGGTGTATAGGGAACAAAAACAAAGTGTTAACCCAAAACAGTGACATTTGGCTGCTTTTTATGTGTTAATTTGTATGTTGGTCTCATCGAATTTTATTTCTTTATTTTTTTCCTTTTGAAAATAGCATTTTTCTCTCTTTCTGTGTGTGTGTGTGTGTGTGTGTGTATTTTTTAACAATTCCTATTGACGGACCGCTGAATTGAAAAGTAACAAAGATATTACAAACCAAGGGGAGCGATATAAGAGACAAAATTCAAGATTGAAAACGTCAAGTATTCATTTGAACAGTACCTCTTTTTCATAAACCTACTGTGTTTTGGTACATGCATTCGTTTTTCAGAATTATGTTATATAAATCGAGAGAACTTGGCCTCTATAGTACAATTGGTTTTTTACGTCTCATGTTTTATGCTCAATAGACTAAGCTCTTTTTTAACATTTCTATAAGCTTAAGTTTTGCTTGGACACAATTGTACTTTTGGTATATGTTAAAACGAAGTGAGACGGTCAAATTCTTAGGGGCTCCTTTTTTCAACAAATTATGCTTTTCAGTTTTAGAGTACCATTATAGTCTTTAAAATATCCCCACAATGCCTGGAAAGTGCTCATTTGGAGCTTATATAAACCGAATTATATGTATCTTTTAAGTATATGAACTCAAAGATATCATGGCTACAAACAAGCATTTCAACAAAATTTATTGGTATTACGTATCCTCCATTAAACGTTAAGCCTATATAAAACTGCTAGACCCCTCTGAAGGTTTTGCCTTAAAAACATAAGAGAAAGTGTTTCTTTCTCTTTCCTTTTTGTTGCAGGTGTAGAATAGCGTCTGGACTGATCAGATGACTATCGGAGAGAAGCATTTATCGTGTTTAATTGTATCTCTACGTTGAAGGCAGTGGGAGGCAAGCTTTTTTGAAAATAGCATAGAAACGTCATGAAGGTAAAAAAATTACTGGCGCTATCGTTTCGACACAAAGAAACATGCAATAAAAGCCTGAATACAAATGGAAACAAAATGACTGCTTTTTCTAGAAGTTTGAGTTTAATGAGAGCTTAGTTTCGAGCTCTCAAAAGAACCACAGTAAAGCATACGAATAAGGTCATTGTGTTTTGTATAAAGTAGGCCCAAAGTCTTTCTGGTTTTTTTTTATAAGGATTATAAGTAAATTGAATTTGTATCTTTAACATTAAAAATCTAAAATACGTATGAATACAATTTTCACTTTATAGTACTCTAACAATTTGATCCTTAATTTCATTGGATATCCATCATACACTAACTACGCAAAATGATATGGTTTATGACCTTTTGTTCGTTTTTATGCAAACTATGTAAATACGTTTTATCAGAAGGACAGTCTTTTTTAATTGTATTTTTCTTTATAAAAATCGATGTTTGATCATTTTGTTATATATCAGACAAGTTCGAAGGAAAAAGATCTAGGCTCAAATCTGAAAACTGCAATTGAACTTTAGAAGGCAAATGATGTGTTTAATTGAGTCTGCATATTTTTTCTTGGATTAATTGTTGATAGTAACGCCTCTTAAATAACGAGATGAATATATTAATGATTTTATAATACCTGATACATTTCAGGTTTATATGGTACTTTAGTAATATTAGCTATAGCTATTACAAGTGTCATATCGACCTGAGATCTACTCCCCCCTTTTTTTTTGGCTTAAAAAGTATACAAATAAATAAAGACTACAGGTAGAAACAAAAGAAAAAGCTGATGTTCAAACAGAAAATCAACTTTGGTAAAGTACGCTTCTACAATTCCGACCATTTATGCATTTCATATGAGAAACTTTAACTAAATTGCACTTAAACCCTTTTTCTTTAAATTTTTTTTTTTTTTTTTTTTTTTTGCATGTCTAAAACAACTAGCTAAGCGTGTTTAAATTAAAGTAACCTTTAAAACATAAAAAAAAAAAAAGAGTTGCTGTTCGTTCTATAGTCTTATGCAGCAAGCTTTTCCGTTACTTTTGATTATATCTTTGAAGAAACATACAAGTATGGCTTTATTGATTTTAGGTCGTGTATTCATTCTCAAGATAATGTAGAGAATTTCTTACTTTGTTTTCGACGCGCGACCATACGGCTTTTTTTGGTTTGTGGATCATGACTTGGAAAGAATGTTTCCTTTTTTGTTATTTAGAGCTAAATGACTTTTAAACCCATATTTTAGCAAGCCTCGTCTATTCAATCAGCTGTATTGCAAAGGTCTTTTTATTAGTAAAGATAGATAGAAAGGTGCATATAATTTACAGTTGGTGTGCTGTATATACAACAGGCGCGTTCGTCAAACTGTGGGGTCTATTTACGCAACTCATGTACAGAGAGGACGTAGGTCGAAACCAAGTCCGATTGATCACCAGTTTTGTAACAGAAAGCTTATTCGTTCCTTTTCAGGTCTGCTTGGATACAAAGAGCCAATTTTACCACACATAGGTACACATTGAGCCTTTTGTTTTCTTTTTGTCACTCAAAAGACAGAAGCTAGTTTTTAGCTGTTGAAGCTCATATCTTAATTTGTAAAAATAAAATAAAAATATCGAAAAAACTTTCGAGTGTAAACCGTGGATACAATAGTACTTTTTCCAGTTTTAATGTTAAAAGTATGCAGAAAAAAAAGTATTTTTGTTTTTTTTTTTTGCTTAATTAGCTGCGCCAGCGTTTTTTCCTATATTTTTGTCAAGAAAAAGGAAATCCCCTGCACCTTTTCTATAAATGTTTGCCCTTCACACCCTTTTGTACGTACAAAAATAACAGTGAAGAAAGAGGGTGAGAAAAAGGGCGATTTAGAAATCCGTCAGTACCACGTTTAATCAAGGTATCCCCTTTCGGAGAGCTAAATTTTCTTGTTTTCTAGTCCGTTTCTCTATCTTTTTGGTCTGAAGAGAGCCAGGATTTGACTTGATTTCATTCAAAACGAACCGTGACACACATCTTTCTACAGCAAAAAGTGACACGATTTTTTATAGGAACTTCTTTTTTTGGCGGATGGTAAACACTCAACAAGTTTGGCTACTATATTACTTTTGATGACTAATAAAGGAAGGGCAATGTAGAGCAAGAAAAATAGGCTGCTTCTCATTCTTTCAGCAATAAAAAAAAATGAAAACTGGATATGTCCGGTTTCCGAATTACAAAACCAGCAAAGACAGAATAAGTCTTGCGAGTTATTTTTTTGATTCAGTTCTAGGCAACAACTAAAATAATCACACACTTTTTGTAAAACAGGTTCTAAATAGCACAACAAACTTTATCTTTGGCATTATCCTTATTTTTCTTCAAGGTTACCAGGTGTTAAATCCCCGTTTCTTACGGGCCGTTCCTGAAAAAAAAAAACGCCATAGCCAATTAGTTTAAAATGTATATGATCTTGTTACTGCTTACAAGAACGATCCAAGAGTATACTCCGGTGCAAAAAGGCATTCAGAAACCCCGCCTGTACACAAATACAGTTTTTTTTTTTTTTTTTTTTTTTTTTTTTTGCTTCCGAAAATAGATTACACAACCAAAAAAGTCCATATATTGTAACAGTATAGATGTCACGGATCAACAGTAAGTAAAAAAGCCAAACTATAGGAAAATGAAATATTTTGTATATAAAAAAAGCTAGCTTGGTTTGTTTGTCTTGTTTGTTTTAAATAGGAATCGAATCTGTTTAATCCATAGCATTGATTACCTAAGGCGGGGAGATGAGCACAACAAAAGAAAACCAATTTTTACAAGCAGCGCGTTTTTTTAATGAAAAATTTTTTTCTTTTTTTTTTTTGTAAGTTTTCTTCTACTCTCATTTCGTTTTACCCTGTCAAAAGAAGGAAAAGCCTCTAGTAAATCAAAGAAACGTAAAAAAGAAAGTTGTAGTGAATGCTTTCCTTTCAATGGCATTTTGTTTGCTAAAAGACTAAAAAACTCCAACAACTAAATTAGAGTTCCGGATGATTCCATCGATAACGTCCTGTTTTTGGATCCTTTGCATCAAAAAGAAAGATTTCTCTAAGCCCATCGTCTATTTTTTTTTCTTTTCCTTTTCTCAAATTCAAGGGTCTTGTTTGTTTAGTATATACAATCAGATAAAGCTGTCTGATGTTTCATACATCCATTCTCCCTTTTGGACGCTTTAAAAGTTCTGCCTTTGAACCTAAAATAAAAAAGAAAGAAAGGAAATATAAACCCTGAATGAAAAATGGGGTTTGCTAATCTTCGAGTCTACTTTATTGATCCAAGTCGACTTCCAGTTTTTCTTCTAAAAAAAATGTAAGGCTTTAGAAACTTTAAATTTTACTTTCACGACGGCCATGAATACTGATGGCAACTATGGTTACTGAACGCGTCCAATGAACTCTATGAAATCCATGTAAAAAAAAAAATATGCAAACAAATTGAAACTCTGATCCTCCGTTCTTTCATTCAATAACCGCCTCTATTTTTTTTTTTCGTTAAAAGGATACTTCAGAATACATCTTTTGAGGTAAATAAAAAAAAAAAGAAAACAGAAAGAAAATTATAGGACTTGAACATTTAACGTGGCAAGTTGCTTTTGCAGAATTAGGAAAAACTTGTTCTTGGGTTTTGTTATACTATCCATTTCCGGAAATGGAGCCAACGCACACACATACGCAGTTATACGCACATTTCGATATGTTCGGAGAAGATGTTTTGTTTCATTAAAACCTTTGAGAGGAAATTTTTCTATATAATTTTGATGTTGTACCTGTACGCCCTTCAAATCCGGCACTTTGTGTGTATGTACATAAAAAAAACAGGTAGACGATTCAGTCAGATATGTATATTGTCATTTAGACTAAATGTTCTATGGAGTCTCGATGAATTGCTTTCTTGACTGATCGAGATCCAACTCTGCTCTTTTCATTGGACTAGAACAAGGTACTAAAAAAAACTGCCCATGTTTTCAAATAGCGCTTTTTTTTTTTGTAAAGTTCCACAACAGAACCAAAAAGCGTGCTTACCTTTTTGAAGCTTTATTTAAATCCCATACTTGTTTTTTTTGTGTCTGTGTGTATAAATGTGTGTATGTGCGTGTACAACGATCAATTACTTCTTTTTTTTTTTAAAAAAAAACTATATAAACTAGTGCCTGTAAAACGTCAAGCATATTTTTCTTTTTCTTTTTATTTGTTGTCGTTTTAATTGACTAAAAAAACTTTTTTATCTTAAAGTTTTCCATTTTCTTTATTTTTTCATTCATTCTTTTTGTTTAATACATTTTTTTTTCTGCATTTTTTTATATAAACACAACTTGTCACTATGACAACCGAACAAACAACAGAAGTACACCAAGAAGTGTATGCTATTACGGACGAAAAGATGGAGACTGGATCTCATGAAACTTATGTCCATAAAGAAGTGATTGTCAACGGAGAAGAAAAGCCTATGGTAATGGGCCAAGAGTTTGATGTTAACGGTAACCAACTGAAAGAACACATCAAATCAGCGGCTGAGAAACGCCTTGTACTCAAGTTTGATTGGATTTTTGTTATGCCTTTTATTGCTATTCTTAACTTTTTGCAGGTAAATTATATACTTGTGTCTTTTGTACCAATTCACTAAGTTTTTTTTTTTAGTTTTTTGATAAAAGCGCCATCAACTATGCTGCTGTAATGGGCATCAAACAAGACACTCATTTAACAGGTGCCCAATTTGGCTGGCTAGGGTCCATTTTCTACCTTGGTTATTTACTTTTTCAAGTGCCCAGTACTTTTTTTATTCAAAAGTTTCCTTTGAGTAAATACGTGGGCAGTTTGATTATCTTATGGGGTCTTGTGTTGTTACTGACATTCAAGTGTACCAACTTTTCTCAATTGGCTGGTCTTCGTTTTCTTCTTGGTTTCTTCGAGGCTGGTATCTACCCTAGTTGTATCATGATGATCAGTACCCTCTATCGTCGTTCTGAACAATCTGGTCGTATTGGTGTAATCTATATGTGTAACGGACTGGCCTTGATTCTCGGTGGTTTGATCAGTTACGGTATTGCTCAACTCAACAGCCATGGCCTGAAGCCATGGCAATGGGTAATGATCATCTTGGGTATTGTTACTATCGTCTTTGGTATTGTCTGTTTCTTCTTTATGGTCGATAACCCCAAGGATCGTGTGCTTCGCTTGACAGAAGAAGAAGAAAAGATTGTTGAAGCACGTACTTTGGATAATGCTGTGGTTCGTGTCAGAGAATTCAAGTGGTCCCACATTTACGAATCCATCAAAGAGCCCCGTTACTATGCTTTCAACATTATCGCTTTGCTTATCAATTTCCAAAACAGTGCTCTTAGTACTTTCAGTACTACCATCACTTCCGGTTTTGGCTTCAGTGGTTTACAATCCATCTTGTTGACCATTCCCTCTGGTGCCTCTGTCTGTTTGTTTATCATTATTGCTGTCTTTGTCAACCGCCGTTATGGTCATACACTCCTCATGGGCTGTTTCTCCCTTGCCTGGGCTATCCTTGGCTTGATTTTGATCTTGGTCATTCCTGTCATGAAGGTTAAATTGATCGGTCTCGTTTTGATCTGGGCTTACTGTGCTTCCTTTGTCATGCTCTTGACCTCGGTCGCTAACAATGTGACAGGTTATACCAAAAAGATCTTTTATAGTTGTTCCATTATGGTGTTCTATACCTTGGGTAACTTTATCGGCCCTTTCCTCATGATTGCTGATCAAGCCCCTGTCTATTTGGGTGGTATGGTCGGTTATATCGTAGCTGATTTTATCTCTATCCTTCTCTTCCTGGCTCTTCGTTGGTCCATGATTCGCGAAAACCGTAAACGTTTGGCAAACCCTGTCAAGACTGAAGTTTTAGAAGATATGACTGATGTTGAAAACAAGAGCTTTATCTATCGTCCTTAGAAATCACCAAAAAAAAAAACTTAATATATACATACATTCTCCTTTTCTATTCTTATTTATAATAAAATAATAATAATCATAATAACCATCATTACTGCCATTACTTACTTTTTCTATACAAGATGTCAATCAGTCGGCCTATGAAAAACCGGGTATACAATCATCATATTGTGCAACAGAAGAATAGAAAGTGGCTCAATCCTCATTCACACTTGGCTCGATCATTAGAAAATAACCTTTGTCTTGTTGAACAGAATTTCATTGCGCGACTAAAGCAAGCGGAGCAGATTTCAGAAAAAGTAAAACACATGGATTTTTATTTGCCTTTATTTTATCCGTCTATTCGGAATGGAAAGTTATCATTTTCTGTCACTGTAATACACGCCATAAATTTTTTTTTTTTGTGCACTTACATTTACAGGGCGGAAAGAAAGTAGAAAGAAAAGTTGAAACAAACTCCGGATCACCCATCTATCTGATTTCAAGGCTATTTAGAAACATAGGAAGCAGAGCCTCTCTTTATAGTATATAGTATACATCTGCGCTTTAGTCTACAAAGCCTGCTAAAAAAAAAATGAATAGAGTAGGTGTATATTGGGTTCGTTAAAAACTACCATTTTGGAAACAACTTTGAATAAATAATTCGTAAGAACGAATCATTCTATTTTTATGGGCTCTGTCTTTTTTTGGATAATAATTTTTTGTTTTCTAGATTTTAATTTCTCTTTTTTTCTCAAGTATTTTTCAAAGCAAAGCAGATGAAAGAGATTGACAAGATAGCTGCTGTTAATGAAAACTTTACTTCACTCAACTATAGATACATGGATGACAGTATCTATAACCGACGTTCATCGCCGCCCTCCGAATATATCCAACCTTACGACGATAGTCAATGGAAATTTACACAGACTCGAGACGATCTCTTTACTTCTCAATCTAATACACAAGACTATTCGCATGAAGAAAAAGCCTTGGTGAGAAAAATCGATTGGTTAGTCTTGCCTATCATTTGCACACTCGATTTTTTACAGGTACAATAAGAAAATCTCTCCTTTTTTTTTTCCTATTTTTTGATTGTGTCCATTTAGTTTTTCGATAAATCGACTATCAACTATGCCTCTGTCATGACATTTAAAGAGGATTTGAATTTACAAGGTTCACAGTATAGTTTGTTGGGCTCTATATTTTATCTTGGTTATTTTTTATTTCAGGTAAAACGATCACTTGTATAATAGAGCTTTCTTTTCTCACTTCCTTTATAGTTACCCAACAACTATCTCTTGCAACGTGTACCCATTGGGAAATACATTGGCGCTCTAGTAATCATCTGGGGTATCATCCTACTCGGTACAGCATTTGGTAAAAACTTTTCACAATTGGCTGCTCTTCGATTCCTTCTGGGTTTTTTTGAAGCTGGTATCTATCCCTCATTGACTTTGCTTATATCTACTTTTTATCGTCGATCGGAACAAGTAGTACGCTTGGGTCTCTTTTGGATGTGCAACGGTCTTGCTCTGTTTGTCGGTGGTTTGGTGGCTTACGGTATTGGCCATATGAATAATGTAGGTAACTTTAAATCATGGCAATGGTATGTATTCCCTCTGTATCTCTCTAGTTATTCTAAGCATACTAATAACGAATTATTCAAAAAAAAAAAAAAAAAAAAAAAAAAGGTTGATGATCATCTTGGGTTCGGTGACCATTGTGATGGGCATTGTCTGCATTTTCTTTTTAATCGATTCTCCCAAATCACCTGCTTTGGGCTTAAACGCAGAACAGGAGTTATTAGTAGAAGAAAGAACTAAAGACAACGCTACTGTGCGCACTACAGAAATCAAAAGAGAACAAATCTGGGAAGCCTTGAAGGAACTTAGATTTTGGTGCTTCTGTTTGGCCTGTGTGTTGATCAATCTTCAAAATGGTGCCATGACAATCTACAATGCTCAAATTACTGCTAGCTTAGGATTTAATGTGAGAAAACATATAAATTTGTGTATGTTCATGTATTCTAACTTGTTTTAGCAACTACAATCCATCTTGTTGACTGTAGGTGCAGGTGGATCCACCATTCTATTTATTGGTTTAGCCATCCTAGGTGTTCGAAAGACTCAACAGACTATCTATACCGCATGCGGCTTGACAGCTATCAATATTATAGGACTCGTTTTACTATTGGTGATTCCTGTCACCCGGGTGAAACTCTTGGGCTTTTACCTTGCCTGGTCTTATGTGAGTGTCTATGTGTTACTGATCACCTGTATCTCCAACAACGTGACAGGCTACACTAAAAAAATCTTTTATAACGGCATCCTGATGTTGTTCTATACGGTGGGTAACTTTGTAGGCCCACTGATGATGGTCAAGCCTCCCTATACAGAAGGCATTGTAGGCTACCTTGTCGCAAACTGTCTTGTCATCCTTTCCTTACTTCTGGCTCGTTGGAGAATGGCTAAAGTGAACGAAACCCGATTAAAACAAATGGGTCATGCTTCAGATGCTGCTATGGTCGCGCCTTATACATATGTTCAAGAAGATATTAGCGATGAGCAGGACCAATCCTTTATTTACATTCTTTAAAAAAAAACATCCTGTACAATTGGCATATACATATGTATACATATATATATTCATCTTACTACTTCATTATTATTCTATTTCCTCTTTTTATCTTACAATACAGCACCATTAATAATAAAGAAAAAAATAGATCTCGTATATCATCACACAATAAGTAATAACAAGGGGTAAAGAGTCTGTACAAGGTTTATTGGATATACAAAATAACACAAGGTGTATATAAACCTTTTGTTGTCGTTTTTTTTTTAGGGAATACTAGATTTATGAACCACTTCTTCCATATCAGTGTCTGGCTTATGATGAACTAAATAATCCAGTTTTTCAGAGTCTACAAAGCTTGGTACCACTGTTTCTGTAGGTGTAGCCACTTTAGTAACCGACTTGCGACCTTCTTCAAACGTAGCACCCAAATCTTTTAAGGCAGCCATTCTTTGGGGACCCATCGGCATAGGAGATACAGAAGAATCTGATACGTTAGACGTTCTTCTGGAATCTAATGGGTTGTGTTGGTGATTAATCTTGAGTTCCTGAAGGTTTCCAGACATAGGTTGGTCTCTATCCATAGTGCTTTAATAGAATAAATAACTAAAATATGAAGGGAAAAAGTAAAATGATTTACTTTATAACCTTTTTAAACTTTTTAATACTAAAAGGGTCTGAAATTACGTCAATCTGATGGAGCTAGTGATAAACTCCCCCGCCTTAGTTTAAAAAAGGCAACCAAGGAAAAAGTTTAATTCGTATATTTATATTTATTTTAAAGTATCAGCGTAGATTTCGTGATATCTTTCTCTCCAGCTCTTCTACGGTATATCAATGTACAAATAAGAAAAAAAAAAATAAGGAAGGGCGAAGTAATAAAATAGTTGATTGGCTTTATATGTTCTTATTTCAGTAGAGGACATTTACTTCTTTGATGTCCATACTTTCCACACCAGGTACTACGCATACACAAATAAGCCTCCTCTCCCTGTACACATTATATTTTTCTGGTTTACCATTGTCCACCGCCCAGGTTCAAGTCTTTTACAATCGGTATAGAATAAACTGACACTGGTGAACACGAATGACACATCAGTACTTTGTTTTTTCTTTTATATAGAAATATAAACAAAAGATCGAATAGAAAAGAAATAACAAAAAGGAAGTAAAAGAAAAGAATGTTAAAAATAAATAGAAAAAAAGAAAAGAACGAACGCCTAAAAAGTGTACGGCATGTGTTTGTGGTTCAATATTTTATTATGGACGCACCTTGTCATACTTGTCATAACGATTCCCTTTAGGATGGCTATTCTTGAACTTTCAGTGCGTAGATGCACGCGTATATATATACATATGTGTGTGTGTTTGTTTGTTTATGGATACATCAGTCTCTTTATATACAGCGTACAAATAGAGAGATGATGATTATTTAAGATACCTTTTTTTTTTTTTGGGATAATGAACTTGGTTTCTCTTAAAAGATTAAAACGGGACTTGAAACATGCAATATTCTATGTCTGTTTCAAAAGGATGTCTCTATGCATATATTGTTATTAAAAAGCAAGTGATTTCCCGCAGTACTTTATATATTGTATTTTACTTATCGTTCAATATTCATGTATATTCCAAATGACAGATTGACGTAACAAAACATAATAAGAAAAATTCTTATCTTGAGAAAAACAGAACAAAGTAGCAAATACACCCTATTGGTTTAAGCCTGAATTGTATGTAGATATATTTATACACGAAATCAAAATAGGATAAAGTAGATGTCTATCGATTTTCTTACAAGCGATTTAAATTCCGCTGACAAGGCAGGGCGTCTCTGTAGTCATAGTAAAACTTTTGTCTGTCATTTGTTTTCAATAAAGCATGCACACACTCAACAGACAATAAAGAAGCCAAGAAAGATCTCGAACTGCTAAAAATAAACACAAGACTGTCTTTAATTTCAGTTGTTATGAAAGCTAAGGGGTAGAAATAAAGTTTATTTTTATGTCTAAAGCACTGATCCCTTTTTGCTTGTAAACACCAGCAGAATAAAACAAAATGATACGCTGCCTTTCTTTCAAGAAAAGCTAATTATTTAAGTGTCCAATGTTGAAATATTAAAAGGAGAGTATCCACATAGATACTACTTTAAGTTATTGGATAACACTGATTTCTTTGTAGTTAAATCGTTGAATTTCCAAATAAGGTCAAGACAGAGTAGTAATCTCCTCTTAGACTACGGAGATGTTTCAGGTAGCAGTTTGATTAGATGATCAACGCTCTTTTTTTTTGGTATCAAAAGAAAGGTATTTTATGTTTTCTCTAAAAATCAGCAAGCTTTTGTTTTCCTCTTTTTGTATGTATTTGAGCTTACTTGCGAGCCTTTTGTTTGCTTGCTTTAGTGTTTTCTAAGAACAACAACCGCGCTTTTACTTGTTTTATACATGTGATTTTAGAGTTACAATAGAATATTTATACAGCAACCTCAATGAGCAAGCTACGCTGTAAAGGAAAGCCATCACCTTTTAAACCCATGACACCTAAAACAATAATAAGGGCCTATAGCTTTCTTTGCTGTTACTTTGGTCAAAGTATACCAGTTAATAGTCGCCCGTTTGCTCTATACTCCTCTAGTATCTCTGAGTTAGCAGAAAAAGACATAAGGTAAACCAGAATTTTTTGTATACGAAAAGAAAATAAAAAAAATCTAACCAAGTATAACAATGATATCATAACAAGTTCGCCCAGCAAAGGCTGAAACAAAATAGTGATTTTGTTTTATAATTCGCTGCTGCAAAAAGAAGAGGAAGGAATTCTTGTCCGCCTCTCTGTAAACCTTCAAATAATTGCTCTTTTTTTTTCAACAGCTGTAATTCATTTTATTTCACTCTTATAAAGTGAGAAAATAAGGAGTAAAAAAAAAGAGGGAAAGTTGAGAGGCAAGATCAAGTCTTAGTAGCCTTCCAGTTGACGTTCGTATTCTTCCATTTCTTCTTTGATGAATCTTGTGAGCTCTTTAAGCTCGTCGTTTCTCTTTTCAGCATCTTCTAGACCATACTCAAGTTCCCCTAGTTGTCTTTCTAAAGCATCTGCTTTACTTTCAGCTTCTTCGTACCTATGTCTGTATATGTCAATATACCTGTATTTCTCTTTTTTCTTTTGATGTACAAGTTACCGTAAAGTAGTCAATCTCAACTCATTCTGGGTTTTTTGAAGTCTTCTTTCAAGATTTTCTGTTTTGGCTCGTAAAGAAGTCATTTCGTGTTCTTTCTGTATTCCCTCATTTTCGTACTGTTTGATTAAAACAATATATTCGTCACTGGTAGCGTTTGCTTGCTCTGCTTCAGCACGAAGTCTATTCAATTTCTAAAATAATATGTTAGACTTCATTCTCTGTTTTCATTCATGTTACTTGCCTCTTTGAATCTTTCCATTTATTGAAACTATACGCACACACACACGCACACACACCCATATATATAAGAAAGAAACTTTTCGTTTTATATAGCAAAATAAATATTTCATAACACTCCTTGGTTATGGGAGAGTCTAATTAAATCAACACGCGTTGGGAGATGAAGAAAGGCAGATGAGCGTAAAGAAAAAGACTGGGCTTTAGATTACTTTCTCCTTGATTTTTATTTTCTTTTGATTTGTAAGTTTAATCCTTATAAAAGCATGTGCTTCAGTTATTTTCTTCTCTATACACATTTATATATTCCAAAATTTCTCCTTTATTCTTTGTTCATGAAGCTTGTTACGATTCCAGAAAAATTATATGAGCATTGCCTAAAATAGGTCGTCACGCTGATTTGTGAAGGGAGTTCATATCAAACGCATGGTATAATTACAGAGCTTCCTTTTTAAGATAGACGCAATATTAGATCACCTTGGTGTGAAAGAGGGGTGCACTGACATTGGAGTAACACTGCTCTACATACAGTCATGGGTAGGCTATACAATGTACTTCTTTAGTAATTGTTGCTATAATTGTTGCTGCTGTAGTCGCAGCTCCTTCTTTTACAATTTTTCTTTATGCGCATTGGAACTATTTCTTTCATTTTGTAGATACATACGCACACACACACCAAAAAAAAAAAACGTGATGTCATCACGTGATGAACCCATCGATGTTTTTTTTTCTGCATTTTGTTTTTCAAGTTTTCGTTCTCCTCCTGTCCCTCTTTACTGAGCGCCCTCTCCCACTTGTCCGCCTGTTTATTTTTTCAAGTTTTGAAACAATACCTTTGAAGAGAAAAAGTAAAAAGAAAAAAAGAGCAAAGATAGAAAAAAGCAAACAAACAATTATTTAAAGAATGAAAAGAACAGCAGATAAGGAACTCAATACGACAAAAGAAGCATTACAGGTACAACTCAATTTGCTTTTTATACAAGCAAAAAAAAATAAAAGAGTACAAGAGAATTTCTTTCTTTTTCTTTTGCCCTTAACTTCCCTTTTTCGTTTTTTTATATGTACTTACATTCATAAATAGATGACCGAGAATGAAAGAAGTAAAAAGAAATCAAAAATTGACCCAATGCCCGATAATTCTGAAGTTTTATGGTACGTGTGTGTTTACAAAAAAAAAAAGGGGGGGAAGGCCTCAATGTACTCAAACGGTTCATTGTTAGGACTATGACAGCACAGCAGTCAGCCGACTTGAGAGCGTTGCATGACTCTATTCAGCTTGGACCACAAGATAAAGCACCTAGCCCTGAAAGTCATCTTGCAGAAGAGGATCGACCTCCGGTAGGTTCGACCCAATGGCATGAGCGTCGTCGAGAAAGCCACAAGCTAGTAGAAAGAAAACGTCGAGAGGCTATTAATGACGGCATCAACAAGATTGCATCGATTGTACCTGGATGCGAGAAAAACAAAGGTTCTATTCTAAACCGAGCAGCCAACTATATCAAACAACTTAAAGAACAAGAAGCCTCCTTACTCGAAAGGTTTTCTCTGGAAAAGCTGCTAACAGAACAATCGGTTCAGCAACTAAGGCAGGAGATGGGTATTGCTCAAAAACAAGTACAAGACCTAACAAATCAATCTGAAAGTTTGAAAAGAGAATTGGAAGCAACTCTAGCGGAGAACGAGAGGTTGAAGGACAGACTAAAAAAAAGCTCACATCAATGAGTGTTCTATGTACATGAAACTGGTTTTTTTCTTTTAATTTTTTCGTTTTTGTTTCGGTTGATACTCTTAGATACCAATATATATACATGCACACTTTTGTTATTATTATTATTTCGTATGCTTTGCTATCTGTTTACTCTTCGCAATATGACTTGTTTCAGTTTTACTGTCAACAAAAAAAAAAGGAAATAAAGAGAAAGGTTAAATGCGTGTTCTCCAAATCCTGACTCTATTTTTTCAACAGCATATAATAAAACAGCACCAATGATAGAAAATACTAATAGAGAGCCCATCTTAATTCCAATACCAGTATCTATAATCCAATGGCCTAAAGCAGATTTGCGCATACACATGTATATATGTATATACGTGTGAGTAATATTTGGTAACTTAACAAGTAAGAAATTGAATATAATCGAGTATTGTTATTATCAGTTATGTGGATAGTAACGGCTTCATCACAGGCTAAACTAACAACCCATATGTGTCCTTTGCTATCACAGAACAAGCCTTACCAAAAACACCCCTAAAAGGGGTTGTATTCATTTATATTTGAAAGCTCCTTACAGAAACCTTTCAATAAATACTAACAAAACAAAATACAGTCAAATACAAGCTATTTCCGAACAAAACCGTTTGTGTCAGGTTTATTATTACTGTTACATTTCAATTTTGTTTATTAAAGCAATGTACTGATGAATAATAATGACAGATAACCCTGTTTATCAATTAGATACTTTGAAATATATACAAATTCATTTTGCCAATTTTTTGTAATCATGTCAATTGTTATCTGTTTACTACAGTGATTTAGCAAGCGTCATCCTTCTCTAAATAATATTATAAAAGTTCAAGCAGCTGAACATATGGCTTCTAGATGTAAATGAATATTTTGTTTATTTTCAACTAGCCCGCCTTTTGTTTAGTTTGTTTGAGACACTATAGGCAAGTAACCAACCACAGAGCGTTCACATTTCAAACTGTTTTGAACGCACAGCACTGAAACATTTCCCAGTTCAGACAAGTGCATAGAGCCTTTATTTTTGTAACCAAGTATCGCTTCAGGCACTTGTATATACATACTACAGTCATTAACCCCTAGTTGAAAAAACAATTCTTTTTTATCGAGAGCAAAGGGTAACAGTAAACACATGACTCTTTCTGTTTAGTTGTTAATATGTTACATCAACACACTCACACACTCACATCTATATATACCATAATAAAAGACAAAAAAGTTTAAAAACTTCAGATGAGCTGTTGCTTAAAACAATACAACAGAATAACACTTAGACATTTTGATTTAAAGTAATTGGCAAATATGGGTTATCGGCATCTAATCAGAAAAACTTGAAAAGCAAAGCTATTATGTGATATCAGCCAAAGAGATGTATATTTTTAGTCTAAGCATGACAGAAAAGCAACTTGCTGCAGTGTTCATGGGTGTACACACATTTTTTAAAGCACCATACATTGATGGGATTCAATACGTTCTTAGTCAACATAACAGGCATAGGATTGAACCATAAAGCACTTTTGAGTATTACAAGGATGGAAGAAGAGACATTTTCTTAGCTGCTTTTTAGACAAAAAAAACCTCCAGTAATAGCGATGGTAGACTCCAACCCCATTTATCAACCAACTTACATTTCTGCGCATTTAAATTATGGTATTCACGAGTATAAATCATCAGGGGCGGGTGAAATTTTAAGGGGAGAAAAAAAGAGTCAAAACAAGAGTACATCTTATCTTTTATTATCTCCACATGGCGCTTATAAACCCGCAAGCCTTAGCATAACTTTAACCTGGTAGCTTATACTACATGATTCAAAGCAAAATAAAAGACCGAACCAGTCCGCTTTCTCTCTCTCTCATAGAGATCAAAGACCAAATGAACAAAGCACTTGTTTCTTTCAAATAAACAAAGGTGTATGAACAATGAGCGAATAAGCAATCATAGGCCTTACCAAAATTCTATTAGGCTCCGTAGATCTGGTGTTTAAATACTTAGTTTCTACTGTGTATCAATTTTCGTTTATTACTATTATGCGGTACTAAATCGAAAACCCAAGCAGTCACTGTACAAAAAAAGAGAAAGAACTTTAAGATACACATTTCCTTATCTCTTCAAAACAATTGCTAATTTTGTAGCAAAACACCTTTTTTCTTTTAATTCCCAACGCTGCATGTACCTCTTTTTTTTTGTGTATGTGTTAACATAGAGTATGTGTGTGCTGAGTTCAAAAGAGGCCAATAAAATACAAAAATAGACTCTTCTGTCGAGTGACTTGACGGTATTTTTTTTATATTGAGAACAAAACATCACCAAATTCGATTGAATAATAATAAACTTGTTTGCAACAAAAGCAAATTCACATACAAATACGCTTACAGAAATATATAACAAGTTAACAGGAACTGTAGATTCTTAAAACCCAAATTAGTTAATTGGTATGGATAAGTGTTTATACATCGGATTATTTTTGTAAGCTTTTTTTCTTTATGAGCAAACATAGCTACGCGCGAGCTATATAACTTGGCAATATCTAAGGCTATGTTGTAGAGTCTTAAATGGCATAGGATCAGTGTTAGCAATGAATACTTGATACTTACAAAAATCAGTTTTACTTATACTAACGCTATTTTTATATAGTTGGCTATGAGCAATGATTAAGAAGAATGGAGCAACTTGTGGTAAAAACATACTTGTTCTTTTAACTCAGCTTTGATGTGGATAAAATAGAAAATGATATAAACAAGATCGTTTATTTCTATAAATGACATTGTTTACTTTGGCGCTTACTCCCAAAATCAGTAGTATAGTCTCTAAAACTATAAAACACCTAATTAACTCCACTCTATTTTAAAGAACAACAGAGAAAACGTACGAAAAGAAATAAAGCAGCATATCGTTATTCCAACCGTCTGCAGTACAACCAAAGTCTTCAATTACATTTATTGAATTTAAAATAAAAACCGGTCTGTTCTATTCAATAGAAACTTTTTCTTTTGGCGATTAATATACAAAAAGAATCACCACTATACGAAAAATCGAGCTCATAACAAGAATTGTTTGATAATGACTGATCTAGCATATAAATATCATTCTATTTGACTCAAGACTAAATATTACATGTACAGTTTCCAAAAAGAAAAAAAAAGCCAATTTTAGTTCATAAAAACGAATGCAAGGCTTATAGCTATACCTTGACGCAACTATTTTTTAAGGTCAGCGTAAAGATTTTCTAATTTTAACGTAAATTCATGTTCAAAAACAGTAGTATCTTTTATCTTTGCTTTTTTCTGAAATTAATTAAAAGCGTCCATCTTCCATCTTTTGTTTTCTTTTTTCTTTCTTTTATATCTTCTTGGGATACAAAAGCGTGCGTGGGTGAGTGTATGGAAGAGAGCACGTGAGTGTAAGAGAGAGAGAGAGAGAGAGAGAGAAAGAAAGAAAAACAAGCCAATTAGTTCTAATAGAAAACGATCTACACACAGAAAAGTCAAAAAAAAAAAAAAAAAAAAAAGTCTTTTGCTCTCCAGTTTATTTTCAACTATTTTAACTGTCTGCAGAAGGAGAAGGGCAGGGGTAGTTATAAAGAAAGCTTGTTGGTTATTCAAAAGATGCTTAAAGGAAGAAAGTACTGTACTGGTCACTATTTCCCAAATGGTACAATCTATATTTTGGGCGGTACAGAGAGCACAGACGATAATACAACGCATCACACATTCGCTTCCGCCTTACTTTTATTTTATTTCAATCAAAGCCGTCTCTCGCTTGAGCCATTAGCACCCTCATTTAACCTGCTTTCAGCTAGCCCCTCTATCGGACACACCTCACATACTTTAGCCAACGGTACGCTTGTTTCTCTCTTTGGGCTTCATCCAACAACTCCGCCGACAAGCACTTCAGTTGGGCCATCCCCAAGATACGGACACACCTCTCTTCTTGTTCCTCCCCATCTTTACCTTATTGGCGGCCTATCCGCGATGACGCACCAACTCACGGCCGACGCTTGGTGGCGATACTCGATAGTGGACAGCGTATGGACCGCTTTGCCTCTTGCTACAACTCGTGTTAAAGGCCATGTGTCCTTTCAGTTTCGACACTGGATTGTATCTTGTTTCGGGCAGCGCGCATCCGGGCTGTCGAACGACTGTCTCAAGTTTGACACATTTACAAGCCACACAACTCAAATCCAGGCCACCCGCGCGACTCCCATAGCCCGCCAATACGCTTCGTTGGTTCAGGTAGAGGATGGCTACATACTCCATGGAGGGGAGGATGAAGAGGGAAGAATCTTGGGCGATGTTTGGCGGTTGAAGCTAGGCCGGTCTCTCAAGTCTCTCCGATGGTCCCGCCTAGAGGCAGCAGCCGATCAGCCACGGTCAGGACATGTGGGTATACGTTTAGCCGAAAACCAGATTCTTTACTATGGCGGCCAGTCAAGTTCCCACACGCTGGCCAACGATCCTCTCTATCTCAACGCGAGTTCGGGCAAGTGGCAACATCAAGCGCGTCTTTACTCTCTGGCCACACCAGCTCTGACTTCCACAGGCCCAAGCAGTGGTATGATTGCAGGTATCTCGCTAGGCGTTTTAGGTCTATTGGCTGTTGTTGGCCTCCTTTTTTTTCTATTTGTTCAATGGCGGCAGAAAAAGAGAAAACGGCAATCGCGCGTAGTACGGTTCCAGTCTTCGAAGCCCAATTCAGTAAAAAAAGCACCCACTATCACTGTTTTACCTGAATTGACACCCGCCCATCTCAATAATAGTCATCTTTCGCTGAGTCTGCCCAGTAGTAACCTAGAGCCTGAAAAAGCCAACAAAAGACGAACGTTATTCTCAAACCCTCCTGAACTTCCTTTTCGGCAATCTCGGTTTTTGTTACAGTTGGACAGCGTGTCTCGCATCTCTATTGGCGCGCGATCTGTTTCTTCTGTACAATGGGTCGGGTTCAATGACCATATGGATTATAGACACTGCAGGGATAGCTCGACTTCTTCCCTTCATCTGGCAGTAGCCAACCGAGCCAGTTCTCATTACACCGAAAGCACACCTTCTACCCCTAAAAGCTCACTATTTCCTAATAACTCGCCAGAGTCTGATCCTCATCCACCAGAAAACATATCTAAACTAAGCTTTTCTGAATAGCATAAACGCATACATACACAACATATACACTTGATCTTGACTTTTATTCTCAATCATAGGGCTTTTAAAAAGCTTGACAATAAATTCACTTGTAAAATAGACTGTATAATTTTTTTTTTTTTTTTTTTGGGTGAGACGAATATGTTGAAAGCCATAAAAGTCTCTTTCTTTTAAATAAAGGTGGGAGCTTCTAGAAAGAAATGCATGTTTATTTCAAAGACTACAGAAATTGAAAGAAAATTCTATTTAAAACAACTTATTTGCACAAACATCGGACTTTTTAGCCAAAAAGAAACTTCTGTATAGAATACTCTTTTTTCCACTCCTCAACCTTCTGTTTTTTATTTTTTTTTCTCGTTTTCTTTTTTCTTTTATTTATTTATTATTTTTTTTTTAAAAAGGAAAAGAACCATTAGACAAGTGTCAAGCACCAAAACAACAAGCAGTCCATCAATACCTATATATACTCACCTACATACATACATACACACCGAGAGAGAAATGAAGATCATACCCATTCATGCTTTAGAAGACAATTATTCATATATCCTTATTGACGAAAAGACAAAAGAGGCAGCTGTGATTGATCCTGTTGAACCCATCAAGATATTGAACATCATTAGCCAAACAGGTGCCAAGTTAACAAGGTACGCGACACATTGCTTCTGCAAGTAGCAAGGCTGAATCTAACCATTGTGTTTTCTTTTTTAAGCGTCTTTACAACACATCATCATTGGGATCATGCAGGAGGAAATATAGATCTTGTGGGTAAAGAAGATTATCTACATATATGATTTTTAGGATTCGAGTAACACAAAATTCTCCCTCTTGTTTTTCCAAAAAAAAAAAAAAAAAAATCCATATCAATAGCTAGAAAACCAGGATTGGCAGTCTATGGAGCCGATGCACGTATTCCAGAAATTAATTATGTTTGTAAAGATCATGAAGAATTTAAACTGGGTTCGTTGGATGTGACACCGTTGCATACACCGTGTCACACAAAAGGCCATGTCTGCTACTATATAGTGGATCCAAACACAAATGAAAAGGCCGTCTTCACAGGTGATACGTTATTTATTGGGGGCATCGGCAATTTTTTTGAAGGAGATGCACGCGATATGTATCGCATCTTGTTTCATGTCATTATGAAATTACCCGATGAAACCTGGGTTTATTGTGGGCATGAATATACTCAAAACAATCTAAAGGTAAAATTCAATTCCACTGTGATATCAATCCTAAACCTTTTTTATGTGTATATATATATATAGTTTGCTCTCAGTGTGGAACCTCAAAATGAAGCGCTTGTGGCTAAATGGAACTGGATTCAAGATAAAATGATTACGGTGCCGTCTACTATCGGACAAGAAAAATTGATTAACCCTTATTTAAGAGTCAACGAGCAATCCTTACAAGCCATGGTAGGCAAGTCAGATCCTGTGGAAGTGCTACATACCTTGAGAGAGATGCAGAGTAACGCGCGTTAATAACAATAAAAGAATACATAGAAAGGAGTTTGAGTTTTTTTTTTATTATTATTATTATTTGTCTTCTTTGGGCTCCATTAGCTCTGTAGTTTCTTGGTTTTCGGCATTTTCCTCTTCTTTTAGGTCGTTCATGTTGGCTACAAGAGGTGTATGGGCATCTCCGTATGCGTTTGACCAACGAACCGACCGGGTCTTTTGGCTGTTTTTACGATGCGACCTGTGTTGTTTTTCCCCTACACTGCTATGGCGTCGGCGTGTGGCGGGTTCACCGGACTTGTAAAGCTCGTACTCCATACGTTCTGAGGTATGAGAATCAAACCGTTTCTGACGTACGGCAGGGCCCCCTTCTTCCTCCCCAGGCCGTTGCCAAGTGGGTTCAGGATGATGGGGTGAGCTTAACTCTACCTCACTTTCCTTATGGAAATCAAGCGGATGGATCACAGAGAGGGGGCGTTCGTTATGAGTAGAAGAGGATGAGCTCAAGGTGGATCGACGGTTCAGGTTGTTTCGAGCTCGGTTGCGTTTATCGATCTCGTTATAGAGTCTCTGACGCTGCTGGTGCATGTTTTCCTCTACCGTTTCCCCACCGTACGGAGGTGGAGCTGTAGTAGAAGACGCCTTGGCTGGCTTTTTATCAGAAGACCATTCCTCTTCTTGATTGCTTTCTACATAGCCTCGAGCAGCGTTATATTCATCCCATGTACGTATCTTGTGAAAGATGACTAGAGCAAGAGCCACTACCTAGGGTCTTGTTAAGTATTCTCTACCTCTATGTATGCACCTACCGAAGCAAAAGAATAAACCACCCAAGAAATCAAACGTTCATTTGAAAATTCAGACCAACGTTGGAAGCACTGATCATAAATCTGTTTGAACTGTTCGTTTTCAGTATAATTCGCAGACCACCAAAAGAAACGGTAGGGCTGTCTTTGAAGACAGTTGTTCATCAGAATCGAATGATAGCTATTAAAGAGCAAAATCACATGAACAAAGCCTACAAAGAATTGAATGACTACCAAGATACCCAAGCCATACGTATAGATGCTAATCCCCTTGGCAGAGTTCTAAGGAAAAGCCAAGCTCAGTCAAATAAAAAGAAAAGAACTCTTTCCGTATTGAATGTATACCTTGGTAATCATTAAAAGACCATAGATACTCCATACACTGACCAAACCGATCATGGACAGATAAATGTAAAGGTCTGGCATCTTGAAGCTGCTGACCCAATCTATTCCAACATGTCAATTCTTGTTTTCTGTTTTGGTGCTACTTTACCATTAAGGTAGGTCAAATCGACCGAAATCAGAGCAGGTCCAAAAATCTAGATAATGAGTGATTTGTTTTCCAAGGAGTATTGATTTACAATTAAGAGAAAGGTAACAAAGATAGTAAGTACTTGACGAGTCCAAAGTCTTTTTAGATTCATCCTTTTTGTATATAAAAAGAAAAAGCTATATGCACAGAACCAACTTTTACTTTTTTTTTTTTCTTTCTTATTCTAGCAACTGCATGATTTACTACAGATAACCCATGCCCGAAAAAAAAAACTTTTTTTTTTTTTTTTTTTTTCAAGGGATTACCCCAAGAGATGAAAAGAAAGTAGATTTATTTTGCATGAATAATAAACAAGAGAAAAGATAGTAGTTTTTTGCTGGTTAGTTTCCACCAAGGCTAAAATAGCCCTCACGACGATTACGGTACCAGCCCCAAAGAAAGTAAAGAGCGAGTGCTAACAAGAGAAGACCCAAAATAGAGCCCAAGACGGTCAAGGCAATCTGCCACCATTTCCAGCCGGCGACTGTCTCTTGTTTTTCAATTGTCAAAACGCGATCAATCTTGAGCACACCGCCACCAGCACTTGAACGACCGAGATCGACAATATCCACCCCTTCAAGTAAGTTTCCTTTGACTTTGACAGAGTAACCGCCTGCAATATTTTTGCTGATGACCAAGACAGTATCCTTGATCAATGTAGGAAAGTCTTGGCCGGTATAGCCGATAGGGTAAGATTGGTTATCCCTGGATGATGTCCACCATCGGTCCTTGATTTCACCTGCATTCAAGGGTGGGAAGGCAACAGGTAGAATATGAAGTTTGGCAAACGCCAGGAGTTTATCGTTGTCTGTTTTGAGTTCAGAAAGGTTGATCTTGGCCAGGGCACGGTCGGTTGGGGCCAGAATAGTGTAGGGCTCGGGACCATGAAGGATATGTCGGGTGAGATTACTACGTTTCAATAGACGGAGGATTTGGGTTGTTCCCTCGAGTGAGAGTAGATCTTTGTTACTGACCTCTAACGATTTAGGTAGCTGGACACGATCGATGGTATGAATCACACCGCTAGATGTTAACAAGTCTTGCTTTTGCACTTTGGCAATCACCGAACGATCGTTACCGTCCAGAGCACCATCACCGCGCACATAGAGACCGTTCTCTGTCTTGTTCAATGTCAAAGTAAGACCAGAGACCAGGCTCGAGACCTGATGTTCTCCTTCTTGAGTCGAGTTCTCGTAAAATACGCCGCGGACAGCATGGTAGCGGACCACCTGTTCCAACTTTTCACGCGATTCGGGTTGAAACAAGAACTGGGTCAAGAGTCCCAAACGGGCAAAAGCAGCATTGGTGGGTGAGAACAAGGTGATGCCGTGTGCTTCTTGAAGTGTCTTGTCAGCGCCTGAGGCGTAGAGCGTGGCCACAAACGTAGAGAGCTCAAGGTTTACGGGCAACAGACTTAGCGTGTCTCTTGGTAGATTCAGAGAGGAAGAGATAGAATAGACAATCACCTTATCACCCTTCAGAGTCGTTGGTTTTCCCAACACGCTCGATTGACCAAATTGAATCTGATCCCCCTCAAAAGGGAATCTATAGAGGTTCAAGTCTTGCTCTACCAAGCTCACCCGCAGACGTTGGTGACGATCATTCCCTAGACCTTGGTTCGATTCGGTCTTTAACAATTGGCCATTATAAAGGCCTTCAGAAGCATAATAACCTTGAATAAGATGGTATTGGAGCCAGGTCTTGATTTCATCAGTTGGAATACGTGCATCGTCTAGGCGATCATCTGAAGGAGCCAAGATGGTCAAAGGACCCTCTTGATCTAAATAACCGCCCAGATCATGCTTTTCCAATAATTTAATGAAACGAGAAGCATGAAGAGCGTACAGTACTTTTCGAGTAGTTAATTCAATAAAGCTCTTTTTAGGCAAAATGGGCTTTTCAAGTACATGAATCACACCTAAAATAATAAAAGCATGAGAAAATGAAAAACATCATCACCTTTTTCCAAAAACTTTTTTTTTGTTTTTTACCATTAGAAGCTAAAAGGTCAGTCTTGATCACTTTAACACCATTAACTGTGATGGTGTGACCATCGACGACAATATCTAAATCTTCAGATCCTTCAAGTGTGGTTACTTTTGTTCTACCATCCAATAGGTCGGTGGTATAGAGTGCTTCAGGTGCGATTTGATGGGTCAAGATTCTGGCAAGATCGTGGCGGCCCTCACGACTGTCCAGATAGCTCTTCTCAATGTCACTGAGTTTATCGCCAAACACGCTTTCTTTTGTCGCAAAGATAGTGTATCCCTTGGTTCTATCCAATTTGTTATCTAATGCAGCTTGATCTGCCCAGTCTTTGAATTCAGAAATATCATCTTCAAGAGCCAATGTGTTCACTGCGAGAATACACAGTTAAAAAAAATAAGCCGTCACCTCTATATGCTTTTTTTTTTTTTAAAGACGCTTACTGAGATCCACAGGGAACTGAAGAAGATGATCAATAGCATGTAATCGACCATTAGTAGCTTCGATATCGGCATCAACGACTTTGGCACCATTTGACTTTAGGCCTGTGCCGATAGTGATTTCTCGAGTAAAAGTAGATTTGGAGATTTTGATAAACTGAGGAAGATTCTCAGACGTAGCCTGAGTTTCCAACAAACGACCATCCCAAAGCTTTCTGGATTCGATAGCGATAGGAATGACATGGTATAGAATTTGTTCTGGGCTTGCCCTAACCCGTTGAAGATCCAGTTGCTCAAATGCCTCATTGACAGGCGCAAAGACCGTGCCAGCCTCGATACTTTTAAAATGATCAACAAGCTCATACCTTTCAATTTCTTTTGCCAATCTGTGGAATCTTTCATCTTGACTAATGATGTCAAATAATGAGTCGTGTTCTTTCAAGTAGCTACCAAAGATGCCTCCTGCACACAGTGGCGTCAGGTAAATCAACCAGAATAAGAATGAGATAAAACTCAATTGTTTCTTGAGCATTTCTTTTAAATGATTATATAGAGAAAAGAAGACTTCCTTAATCTACAGCCCGTTTCATTTTTCTTGTTCCTTTTGCCTTGTCTTTTATCTGTAAAAAAAAAAAAAAAAAAAGATGATTAAAACTAAACGTCATTTTCTCATGCCATGTATCTTTCGTGTTTCACTCATGAAATGATAGATGCTTTTTTGAAAATGACAATAAAAAAGCTTCTATAGCCTTTCTGAATCACAAGATACTTTAGCCTACCATTCGTCAGAAACATCTCATTTTGACCGGCTGTATTTATGCACCATGTCTGATTGGGCTGTTTTTGGTTTTTGCAACAACTATAAAAAAAAAGTCTAGAATTTCTTATTCCCTTGTATTAAAACTACGCACGACTCAAGTCAAATGCAGAGACAAGCAAAAAGAGCATATTTCGGTGAGTTCTTATCCGATTGTTCATGTTGTACGATACTTCTTTATTCAGAATGACATATTGACAAAAAGAATAAGCCTTAGAAACACACACATTTATTTATATATATATATCCATCTCCCTAAAAACAGTTTTATCTCTGTTCACTCCTTAAAACCTCTTTTATTATTTGCTCTGATTCTTGGTTCTTGATTACAAACTTTATACCAAAAAAAAAAAAAAAAAAAACCTGCTTTTTTCTTAAACCTTCATAAGCCGATAGTTAAATAAAGGTAGCGGAAATAAACAGGAGAAAGCGTTAAAAAGTAACAGACACTATCCTCTCTTTTTTTTTTTTTTTTTTTTAGAAAGTGTTTCAAGAAAATCATTCGATTTTTTTTTTTGTGCATCTTTTTTAAACTAAAAGAACCAATCGTTCCCCCGTCTTTCTCTTTTAATAATCCGGAGATCCACTGAAAAGGAGTATGTGGTACACACAAAGCACAGAGGAGACGCTGTGGTACAAATAACAGTACAATCAAGATTTAGCTCCAAATAGGAAAATGGAAAGAACAATTGAAAAAAAAAAAAAAAAAAAAGGGTGGGGATGTTTATTTAGTGGCCTGCAAGCGAACTAATGATACTGTTAAACATATGGCTCTGTTTTTTTTTTTTTTTTTTTTTTTTTTTTTTCAATTTACCATTGAGTGGATGTTTTAGAGTAAGGATAGTAGGTACTCCATGTCATACCAGAGTGAGTGAAGCTTCCTGGGTTCAGACAATGCGTACCTTCGTAATTGACACGGTAATTCTCTGTTCTGTCCGCAATCACCAGCTAAATAGATAGGTTAATGATAGACAGAAGGAACAGATTGTTTTGTTTACTGTATGAGGTAAGGGAAATAACATGTTGGCATGCTCGTAGTCTTTATAGGTCGGTCGTTGTAATAATGGAAATAGGTGGGCTTGGTCCAGCACGGTTCTGACAAGCTAAATCAGTGGTTTAGAATCCATTCTTTTTCTCTTTTTTTGGTCTTTGCTAGCTTACATGGTTAATATGGTTAGGGTCGGTGTGTAGATTGACAGGCAGCACAAGGTTCTTTAGGTATTTGTCCAACACGTTCTCTCGAAAGAGAACCATGTCTTGAGTACAATAACGAATGCGACATGGATTTGATGTGACATGAAGTTTCTGTACCTTTTGTTTGAGACGACCCAAGAAATGTGCCGGTAAGGGAAACTGAGGCAACATCTCTCCTCCCCAAGCATCTTGGGGTCCAGGCACAAGTACAATGTTTGTGTGAGTTGCTAGGTTTGTATGGCCTGCAAACAAATCTGCCAACAAATTAAAGCCTTCTTTATATTTTCCAAGATCTTTGACAGGTTTACTAAAAAAATTGCCCATCAGAATGAATGCAAGCGGTACCTGCTCTTGGTATTCGTTCATCATTTTTCTTAAACCCTCAATCGCCCGGGGCTGGTCTAGATAGACATCAGAAACAATCACAAAGAATATGTCTTCGTGTCTTTCTTCTTCTGCTCGTAATATTGGCTATTGAGACAGGAAGTCAATTCCAGTTCCTTTTGTTTGTTTGTTTTTTTTAAAAAAAAAAAAAAGGGGGGGGGGGAAGGGAAGTCCTTACCTCATCCACCAAAGGTTTCGGTAAACCAAAAAAGTCAATATCGTTTAGGACAGCACTTTATGATATGAAAAAGAGAGAATTTCAATAAAACCGTATGTATATGGTTGTATAGATCTTACTCTGTCATATTACGTGCTTCGGCGGGTGGCAGGTTGATTTCAGATACATGAAATACATGATCTTTACCAAAGATACCTTCCACGATGACCAACATGCCACTGGTAAATAAACCATATTCATAAACCTAAATGAAGGTTAGAAAACCAACCCATGACTCTGAAAACGCCTTTTACACATTGAGAAATATCCAGCTCAATCATTGCATCCAAGTCTTCAAGGTGTAATTTACCATCGGCTCGTCTTTCGAGCATACCAAACAAGGTGAACTGCTTTCCATCTTCTCCAGCCAAGTTTTTTATGGAGGTAATCTTGGGAAGTGGAAAGTAAGTATGTTTTTCATAATATGAGTATTGAGGTTTACTTTGATATAACTCGAGTTATCCCCAAGACCTCCTGGACCAAACGCCTCATTCCTCATTAATCTTTGTCGGGTGATAGCATAACGATCTCGGAGGGTATCCGCTGTACCTTGAGGACTGGAGAGTAAGCTGGAAGGGTGTTTGGCAGGTTTGAAAGTACGCGTAAAGTCATCGTATTCTAGCTTGGGTAAAGTAAAAGCATCCACGATATGAAAATGCTGTGCTACGTTCACATCCATCTGAGAGTTGGGCAACGATAGACTGGAAGTATCTCGGATCATCATGTTGCCCAAAGTACCACTGATTACCTCTTCTTCACGTTGAAACGGTGTCATGGACTTGGCCATGACTGCTGAGGTCTTGATCGTCGTCATCACATCGTGGATTGTGGCTTCATCTAAAATTATACTCTTTTCACCTATTGAAAGCGCTCAATAAACAAAAAAAAAAAAAAAAAACGGTATAAACTATTTTACCGGCATTTCTCTTTTTATAGGTTTTGATAATAGTCTCCAACATGCCTACCAAATCCCTTTCGTTTGCTAATGTTTCTTGTAGGTATTGAGCAGCATCACTTTGTAGATGAAGGCCGTATTTCTTTGTAAATGTATTGTAAATGATTCTTCGAATCTTGGGTGCTGAATTCATTCTATATATATAAAAACAAAGACGGTGTATGTGCACACAAAATTTTTTTCATTCTCAATAAGCGCGAAAAAAAAAAAAAAAAAAAAAAAGACCACCCACGGATTCTACGCACATATTGTACGACGCTATTTCTTTTGACGTGTTTCTCCGATAAAATAAATGTTCCCATTTATTTCCTTTCCCTCCCTAACTTTGTATATAAAATTACATATTAGGAGAGCTCCGTAGGAAAATAAATATTTTTTTTTCTTGCATTTTGTGTAAAACCGCTTGGTTTTGTCTACAAAACAAAAAAGCAGAAAGGAAGATTTTTCAGGCAAAGACAAAAACAGAGGAAAGAAAATAAGCTTTTTTTTTTTTTTTTTTTTTTTTTTTGACTTTTTTTCCAGAATCGTCTCGACTGTTTTGATTTTTAATTTTTACGTATTTGAAATATGTTAGCTAGAAACGAATGTGCTGCTTGAATTAATTCAAAGAGAGACCCAAAACAAAACAACGAAAATCTCTGCAGAAAAAGAGAAAAGGGATTTATTGCCTATCTTCTAGATTGAGCTTGCATGACGTTCAATGTCACATGTAACCTAATAGGCCTTTAACGAATAACATTTAAAAGAACTTTCTTTTTTTCAAAAAAAAAAAAAAAAAAAATTAGCTATATTTTAATGAATAGACAAAAAGGGAAGATCGCGATACGGATTTCGAATTATAAATAAAAATAAAAATAAAAGAGATACTGAAATAAAAGAGGTTCGGTTTTTCTTGTTTTCCCTTTTTCTTCTCTTCTTCTTTATCCATAGGATAAGATGGAGGGTAAATAGTCGTTATAATAATATTAAAAAAAAAAAAAAAAAAAAAGAGAGAGAGAAATTAAAGGTGCGAGAGAGGCTTATATTTTTACTTTTTTTTTTCTAGGGAAACTTCAACCCACGTTTGTTAGAAAACTTTATAGGTTTTGAGAATTTATTACATTCACACAAACACACATACAAATGAGCCTACTTTCTAAAATAATAAAACTTTCTTTAATTTTTTTTTTTTCATTTTTTTAATTCTTTGCGTGTGTTGTATATTGTTTAGGATTCTAGAAGACCAAGAAAGCCAGCCTCTGATTTCATGGTCCAAACGAGGTGATGTATTTTATGTAACCAACCCAGCCTCCTTCTCCAAAACCGTGTTACCTCTTTATTTTAAGCATAACAACTGGCAGAGCTTCATAAGGCAGTTAAACAGTAAGCGATAGAATAACAAACAATGTATTGATCTATCTTTATTCAAAGTGTATGGGTTCAACAAGATCAACGACATGACACAGACACAGACTTGGGAGTTTAAACACCCAAAATTCAAAAGAGGTGAAGAAGACGAATTGGATCAGATCAAACGAAAGATAAACACCAAAAGTAACCTGGATCAAGAAGAAGACGGTGGCCTGCTTCATCATCACATTTCTCTCGTGGAAGAAAAACTGGCCTGTATTTCGGAAGCCTATGACGTGTTACGGAAAGAAACCCATTCCTTAAAAGCCATGATCCTTCAACAGCAAGAAACCATTCAGAAATTCACCAGTCTTTTTGCTGACGTTGTTTGTGATAAAAGTAAGCCCCCCTCCCTCCCCCTCCGTAGAAACTATTCATCCGTAGACTGATCTCTCTGTCTAGATATGAGTGATGAAAAAAGAGAATTTGTACTCTTTCAATTGAACCAATTCCAAACTGCTTTCGAAACAAGCCATGAAAGAGAGTCAAGTTTTGGTAAAGTTTCAAGTTTATTGAATCCTGAAGAATAACAATCCACGCTACTTGTACACAATAAAAAAAAAAACAAAAAACAAAAAAAACGACAGCAAGCCAAAAAAAAAACGACATCAAGCCAAAAAAAAAAAAAAAAAAAAAAAAAAAAAAAAAAAAAAAAAACAAAAAACAAAAAAGGAGACAGAAAAAGAAAATCACATACAAGAGAAGGTTGAAGGGAGAGAAGAAGAAGAAGAAGAAAAAAAAAAAGCAATTTATACATGTTTATATATGTGTTTGTGTGTGTATGTGTGTGTATGTGTATGTATGTCTTTGTTTTACTGCCAACCCCAGAGCTCTTTTAACCAACCTTCCATATCACAGTTTGGATCCGCTCTTTTCTTGATAAACTCATGTTCTAGCATCTCTTCGGGTGTTGGCCTTGAATCAGGCGCCTTGATAAGACAGGTTGAAACAAAATCTTGACATTCCACCGATCGTTTGCTGCAGTTGGGCATCGGTTGGTGAATAATGATGTCTAGTAACTCAAATATTGTCAGATTGGGCTGGTCAGGTGGTGGAAGTGCAGGTCGTTGCTCGGCTACTTCAATAATCGTTAATCCTAATGACCATATATCAGACCGAACTGTATAACTTCCTCCTTGAATTCTTTCAGGCTTTTTTTTTAATAAATAAATAAAAAAAAACCACCTTTGTTTAGATCATCATTTTTTTTTTGTTTTTATCGTACTTACTGCCATGTAATATTGCGTGCCTGTAAAGGTCTGAGCAAGTGAATCAATCAGTTCACCGGAAACACCCAAGTCACATAACTTGATTTTGCCTTCTCGAGTCATCAAAATATTTGAAGGCTTAACATCGCGATGAATCACATTTTTGGAATGTAAATAGATCAAACCTCTACACACCTTTGAGAGACAAAGTTAGGTATATATTTGGAAGCATCTGTTTTTTTTTTTTTTTTTTTTTTTTTTGGTTACCGCTTCTGCTACATTCGCCAAAATAGTTTCACCTATCACGCCTTGTAATTGGTTTGCTTTCTTGTAAATATCTTCTAGACTGCCTCCTTCACAATACTCCATACAGATAGACACCATGGTTTCTTCTAGAAAAGCACCATAGAAGGCAACAATGTAAGGCGATTCACACGTTTTCAAGAACGAGAGCTCTCTTAAGACTTGTCTTTGTTTCTGTGGGTCGATATCCACTGTCATGGTCTAGTGTCAAGAATAAGCAGTTGGTATCAGTTTAGGCAAGACGTACCTTTTTTGCCATAATCTTCTTGAGTGGTTTATACAGCACTTTCCAGACGGTGCCTGCTGCCCCTTCTCCTAATCTCTGAATAGGTTCTAAATCCTTCGGTTTGACATCGCTGTCGTCTTCGTTATGTTGAACCAAACGGGCAATGTCCTCACGCCACGTAACATCTTGTTCTTCTTCAGATAAAGGGGTATTTAAGTCCAACTTGAGTCCGGGCGATTTATCTTTGAGCTTGCCTGCCATCTCTAAAAAAAAAAAAAAAAAAAGGGGGGGGGAGGAATAAACAAATAAATATATAAAAAAAAAAAAAAGTCTATGTATATCTTTATTTTCTTTTCCGACCCGGGTTCTCTTTGAGTTTGTTATTACTGTTTTACTCTATTTATATATTTTCCAAAGAGGTATTTTTAACTACGGCTCAATATATCTATTCCATTTTCTTTCTCACTCGCTTATTTATCAAGCACATAGTCTTGCTACTCTTACTACATCTTGACAGTAAAGGTTTATAAATAAACTAATTAATTTAAAACAGTATTACCTTACCAACACGATGAAATAAGGTTTTCTTTTTCATCCGACAATAGAAACCTTCATTGATAAATCACAAGTCAATAAAACACTAGCGTTAATATTAGTAATACTAATAATAACCATAAAAAAACAAACCAAAACAGGATACACACATCGTTTGGGAACATCCCATAGTCTTCTTTTGTTTCTCTGCAGTTGCTATTTATATAGAATGAGCAAGCTTGACTTCTTTATTGGATAAAAAAACGTGGTGTGGTTAAAAATAAGTCCGGTAGTCTAGTCCGGCCCGGAACCGTAGGAAAGCTGGGGTGTGTGGGGAGGGAGAGAACGAGTGTATGTGGAAAGGGCGAGAGAGAGAGAGAGAGAGAAAGAGACAGAGAGACTATGTGAGTATTGCGAAATAGGTGAAAGTTTGGATCCCTCCTTTTCCCTTCCATTTTAAAACATGGTAAGTAGTATCACTTTTTTTTTGTTAAAGAAGAATCCATCCATCCATCCATCCATCTAACCCTCTTGATCATGTAACAGTCCAAAGGTACCAGTTCTTTCGGTAAACGCCATACCAAGTCCCACACCCTCTGTAGACGTTGTGGTAACCGTGCTTTCCACAAGCAAAAGAAGACATGTGCCCAATGTGGTTATCCTGCTGCCAAGATCAGATCTTGTAAATTAAATATACACACACACACACACACACACACACACATACACACATACACACCTTGTCTCATTCAACTCATCCACCCTTTCTTTTTTATAGTCAACTGGTCTGAAAAGGGTATGAGAAGAAAGACCACCGGTACCGGTCGCATGGCTCATTTGAAGGATGTTCACCGTCGTTTCAAGAACGGTTTCCGTGAAGGTAGCTTGGATTCTTTAACAACCTTTGTCATTAACTCTGATTCACATTAGGTACTCAAGCCAAGAAGCAATCCGTTGCTGCCTCTGCTTAATCGAGTCATTCCTATCGATATACACCATACACTCATACAAAACATTTTTTTTTTTTTAAAAAAAAAAAAAAGAATAAATCACTTTGTCCTTTTTTTAAAGAAACATTACAGCCAAACTTTTCACATTTGAATTCAACACAACAGAATCAATTCAATCTCCAAAAAAAAAAAAAAAAAAAATGGAAACACTATTACTCTTTGTCGACAAGTTGCTTTGTATTCCCTTTTTAAGAAAGGCTTGAAGAAAAAGTCTTATGTGTTCTTTGGTTTTCAATAGAAAATGGCTGCCCTTCATTGTCAATAGCAGGGGGGGAGGGAATGCATGGATCCTTTCGATCACGTGTATTTATCAAGTCTTTTTTATGGATCAAAAGACATTCTCCTAATAAGAATCTTATTATTCACCTGAGACGCTTTTTTATTGGATTTGACGTCGGCTCACCCTCTTCAAGGTTCAAAAAGGCTCTGATAGACACTTGGGTAAAAACCATGGGCATGCTTGAATTGGGTTGTTCTTGTGCGTTGGATGCTTGGACCAATTAAATCACTCCATACAATGTGGGCTGTTTTACGGAGTTGGTCACGAGGAAGCGGTATTTGAATCCTGGAAAAAACCATAAAAATGGCATCTTTTTCTTTTTTTTTTTTATTTTTTTCTCTATTTTTAATCTCTTAAACTATGCAAGTTATATTCAATACACTGACAAATCGCTGCTAGCACTTTTGGCTTGGTCTTGAAACGTTTGTTTATAGAAGGCATTTGGAAAAATCGAATGCTCTGAATTGGCTTTTTTTTTTTTTTTTTCTCTTTTTTTTTTTTTTTTTTTTTTTGAAAAATCCAAGCAAGATTCAAAAAAAAAAAAAAAAGAGAACGGCAAGCCTAAGCCCGTCTACCCTAAATACACACACTCCGCTGGGAGTCGCAGGCGATTGGACTGTTTTGTGCTGCCAAACTTGTTTACCCCAAAGGACCAAGCCAAAGAAGGGAGGGAGAAACATTTTCAATTTATCAAGACAAGTCTCCCTTCGGAAAAAGGTTTATCCGTCGGTTCTCTGTGTGAGGAATATACTCTTTTGGGTCTTGAATTGCGTACTGTTTTTGTCTTTTTTTATTTCACATACTTCACTCTGCCTATCCGTTTTTGTTTTTATTCTGGAAAGGAAACGGTTGAATTTCTCGCACTGGAATGAACCAAGGCTGCGCAACCCCTTCAAGGCAAACGCTTGTTTCGCTTTCTTCTTTTTACATTTTCCTCTCTGTGACGCATCATGGCTTATAAGACTCTTTTTTTGTTTTACCTTTTGTTTGTTTGTTTGTTACGATGAAGATCTCATTCGAAGCAAAAATCAAGTACTTTTGTGCCCCATCGAAAAAGGCGTTGAAACCTGGTCTTTCGTGACCATCCGCAGCCCTAGAGTTTCGTGAAACGGTTGGCTATTGCATCATGCTTTGGGTTATACAGTGTTTGGCTATTCTCACACGCAACACTCCGATGGTCATAGGATCTATCGTTCATTTCGGAGTACCAATCATCTAGACGTTTTTGAAATCCAGAATAATACGCTCTTTTGTGGGACGGACCTTCTTGATTCGTTCATGACTGAAAACGCTTTACGGTTGTCTGCCTTCTTTTTTATACACTTTTGAATACTTTCAAGACTTTCTCCACTTTACTCATGGTTGTCTGCGGCTTCCTCTCTTTTTTTTTTTTTGGTTTTTTGTTTTTGTTTTTTGCTGTTGAACGAAAAGAATACCTTACGTGTTGGCATCACCTTTTATTACTGTGAATTGATACGGTGACGAAGATGCTGATGACGTCTAGTATGGGAGACGCTTATACAAGATTTGAGTTGAAGAGAGTACCATCTTGGTGTGCTTTGATCAACGGTTTATTACTCGTGCTTCGGTAGATAGTTTACCAGACCAATTGGAGAAATTCTTTCCCCCCCCCTCTTTTTTTTTTTTTTTGATCAATCAGAAGTCATTAGCCGATATTTCTACATCTAGTGGCTATAGATTCTATGGCCTCAATTGATCTGCTATGGATATCTCATCGCTTTCTTACTCGATAACGTTCGCTCTTACTTTGTTTTTTTTTTTTTTGCTTTTTTTTTATTATAATCTGTCAGAATGGTCTGTAAATGGTTTGTTTTACTCTACTACTTCTTTTTTCTTCTGGTCCTGCTTTTTACAGTTCATGGAAACAACGGTTACTAAAATGGCAAGTATATGGATACTTTTTTTTTTTTTTCAAAAAAAGGTAAAGTAGCATATTGTGCATAACAGCATTATACTAACTACGAATTTAGTTACAGTCATAAATATATATAAACAAGAGGTATTTCCGTTGCTATGGATAGATAATAACGCTGCTGCTGGGATACATGAAAGAAATATTCTTACTGCTTTAGATGAATGGAACTACTGCTGCTGCCATGTGTGGATACTGTGAATGGAAATGCTGCTGCTGTTACGGATAGATGGTGATACTGCTCTGGATATGTGGATACTGCGAATGGAAATGCTGCTGCTGCTATGGATAGATGGTGATACTGCTTTGGACATGTGGATACTGCAAATGGAACTGCTGCTGCTGTTATGGATAGACGGTGATGCTGCTCTGGACATATGAATACTGCTATAGATAGACGGTGATGCTGCTCTAGATACGTGGATACTGCAAATGGAACTACTGCTGCTGTTATGGATAGATGGTGATGCTGCTCTGGACATATGGATACTGCTATAGATAGACGGTGATGCTGCTCTGGACATATGAATACTGCTATAGATAGACGGTGATGCTGCTTTGGATACGTGGATGCTGCTCTGGACATGTGGATACTGCAAATGGAACTACTGCTGCTGTTATGGATAGACGGTGATGCTGCTCTGGACATATGGATACTGCTATAGATAGACGGTGATGCTGCTCTGGACACATGGATACTGCTATAGATAGACGGTGATGCTGCTCTGGATACGTGGATACTGCGAATGGAACTGTTGCTGCTGCTATGGATAGACGGTGATGCTTGTACTGCTTTGGATAAATGGTGCTACCGATGGAATACCGCCATTACCATGTGTGTGTGTGTGTGCGAATGGAACTACTGATGATGGTATATATAAACGACATGGATGCTCAGAATATGTGAATAGTTTTTTTTTGCTCTCGCGGCTCACTTACGAATGATGATGATATATGGAGACAGTCTGTTGTTACAAGTATAGACGTTTGTTTGAATTAAGCTATAAAGATAAGTATTTATTTATTAGCGCGCTGATAAAATAGTTACTAATTTTAAGAGAAAAAAAAAAAGAAATGTCTTTCACTTATCAAGAGCCCCCCTTTATTCTGTCAAATGGGCTCTTGATAAGAGGTGTGGCTTCTCACTCGCTCCGAAAAGGAATTGTTATATCGAAGCTCTCTTGCACTGGATCTTGTTATATGGAACACAAGTAACGAATAGTCAAGAAAAAATGTGTATAATTGTATTCTATAAGCAATCGCTTGGATCATGAATAAGAGTGTGTATAATCCTTTGCTGGCGTTTTTCTTTTCCTATTAGACTTAAAAACCAAAACGAGGCAAGAAAAACAAATGGATACTTGTTTGGTAAACAGTACAATGATTTGCGTTTAAAATCCAAGATTTTGTAAATAAATTTCAATTTTTTGTGAGATGGAGCAAATTTCTTGGCCATCACACCAGAAAAAAAAAAAAAACGATTCATAAGAAACACAGTGCTTCCGCTGTCAATTGAAAAAGAATTCGAGGTATTTTTTCAAAGCAGTTTAATCCAAGAAAAGAAAACCGTTTATTCACATGTTCGAAAATAAATTGGTCAACAAAAACAATCAGTTGGTCACTTTTCAAAAGTATTTGGTCATCTAACATAAACAGGAATATTTCTCAAACTCAAAAAGATGCCCATGTTCAAAAAAGTGGGTGAATTCTTGAAATTATGTGCAACCAGTGCAAGGTAGAGGCAGTAACGTGGGCGGAAGGAAAAAGATTTCGCGTACATCTCCACTACTTATAGTATCTTCTTTTTCATTTTCAAAAACATCCCCAAACATGCTAGTTCACCTTCTCCAAAGACGGTTCTCTACAAAAGACAGTCCAAAATAGCTTAAAACTAACAGACCTAAAAACCGTATATTACAGACTGGCTGAGGAAGCAAAGGTATAAATACTTCCCATGAAGCTTATCCATAATACAACAATATTTGTGTTTTTTTATGTATGCAATGAACTTCTTTATTATGCTATTTCGTAATTGAATGGGTGGATGAGGAGGGGTCGCAGTAATAATAAGATATATTACATTGGAGGGTTACAATTAGCTTCGCTTTGTTCTAAAAAGAACTTCAAAGGATCTTTGATTGGGCAAGGTAATGACATTCCTTCTTTCATAAAAGGTATTAACTTAGCTTTTCCTTTGCTTCTGTTCTTAATCTTGTTCACCATATCATCAACCATATCCTATTTACAAAAGAAAACAAAAGTCTAAAAAAAAAGAAATCAAAAGCAAGATCTATTGGCTTTACCTTTATCGACAAAAAAATGGACGCCACACGGGGAATCAGAGAAACATCGTTTTTATTTCTTGGTAAATAAAAACTATCAACGACATGAGAAATATACTGGCCTTCTTGTTTTAAGGTCATTTGAAATAGGGTACACTCGTGTTCTATGTCCATTAGTAAAAATAAAATAAAAGCAAAACTTCGGTGTTATGATGCTATGTATACATATTTATAAATATTACAGGTTACCTTGGATTACCATTCCGTAAACAACTGGATCGATAACATTCAACAAGATCAATTTATTTAGCATTATTTGTAGCTCCAGGTTGATTTTCACCACGTCATCAGTATCTGGAGTGTAGTCCTTTTTGTCCTTTTTAACTTCCATCACCAAAAGATCAGCGAATTTTCCATGTTGATATTCATACGCTAGCTTGTAGTCTGGAATGTAATCAACACAGCCTATAAGTTGTTTTGACATCTTATGCTTCACATATACATCTGATTTGAATATCTCTTTGGTAAAAAATTCGTAAGAATCATGATCTTGCTCTGTATGGTAATCGTGTAGGATAGTGACATGTTGGTGAAATGAATTGATAATATTATAATAAATCGTCATCTCAAGATTTTCGTCCCAATACAAACCATGTGTTGTCGCCATATAACGATTTCTTTCATTCTTGTTGGTCCTCAAGTTGTCCATGTTGTTGGTGATGATAAGTGCTTCGTTTGGGATTTTTCTTTGTTTAAACAGCTCCAACTCATTCCTGATAAAATCCTCTTCACTTCTACATTTACTAATGAATCCTTGGATATTGTCTGAATTTAAAACAAAGATAAACGACAATGCTAAGATTCTTTCGGGAGAGATGGAATACATCATCCTTGCAGCCCTGTAGGATTCGCAGCGGAATTGAAACATTGTTTCACTTATGTTGGTCCCATTAGGAGATATCCAGCTATTATTATCAGTTATTGACCACCTCTCTTTTTTATCGGCAACAAAGTAATTATAATAAGACTGGCATTTGGGGTGTCTCTCCAGACTGTCAAAACTTTCTTGACTATCAGCTACTTCATCTTGGACCGGCTCTTCTTGCTCTCCATGCTTTTCTTGAACTTCTTGCTCTCCTTTCTCTTCTAACTCTCTCTGCTCTTCATCAATATATCTTACTCTTTGACTAGAGCGGCTAGTCTCGCCCTCATTTTCGGCTCTTCTTTTTAAGTACTATTTTTGTCAGTTAAAGAAAACTTGAATAAAAAAGGGAAAAAAATAATAGACAACAATAAAAGTGCTAGTCATACCATTCGTTCTTCAGTTTCTTCTTCTAACACTTGGCCTTGCTCTCTTGCCAATACTAACATCGTTAATCTTGACTGCTTGGCTAGTTCTCTTTCATTTCTTTTCATCTTCTTCATTAATGCGTTGCGACAATATATCTTCTTCAATTTATTTTCCATTTGTTTATTTTGGTAGAATGTTTTGAGATTTGAACAATAACTTTGAAATAGACCATCTTGGCCAGTATACGTGTTACGTTCGTCGGCAAGTTTTCCAAAACTGTCTATCAAAATCATTACAAATTCATCTGCTGATTCAATCCAATCATCATCTTTGATATTTTTGAAATAAGATTCAATCACTTTCTTGCCATCGCTCCAATCTCTTACTACGTTTAGTAAAAGACCCTCTTCTATATCGTACTTTTGTCGTTTTTCCGCAGTCAGTGCCAAATTACCCTTCAGTTTATTCAAGGCAGGCTTTTTTGGAATTGTTGTTGCCATCTTCAAAAGGAAATACAAAAGAAATATTTTAAAATCGCTCCAGCTGAGAAAAAAAAATATGACGCAATATACTCATTTAAAATTATTCTCAATAACAATCTTTTATTCCTTTTTTACTAGCATTAGCTACTGACACAGCCTCTGTAATTCTAGCAACCTACTTGCTGTGACCACCACCTTGCCAATCGGTTTGGTCTGGCTTTTACGTACTAGTTTTAGGCGGTCTTATCCTAAGCATATGTTGGCTTGTTAAACATCCTGATGTGTGTTAGAGGAAGGGCATTCTGGATAGACTAGTGTCAGATTGCTTTCATTAATGGGATTTTTCATATACAGGTATAAATTATAAGTGTTCACATCTAGTTTTTTTCTTATTCTAAAACCTTTTCTTTTTCACTCTCGATGCTTACATGCGAGTTATACGTTTTTTAGTACTTCACATCCAAGCACAGCCTCTGTAATTCTAGCAACCTACTTGCTGTGACCACCACCTTGCCAATCGGTTTGGTCTGGCTTTTACGTACTAGTTTTAGGCGGTCTTATCCTAAGCATATGTTGGCTTGTTAAACATCCTGATGTGTGTTAGAGGAAGGGCATTCTGGATAGACCAGTGCTTGGTTTGCCACGACGGAGTAATTGACACAGCCTCTGTAATTCTAGCAACCTACTTGCTGTGACCACCACCTTGCCAATCGGTTTGGTCTGGCTTTTGCGTACTAGTTTTGGGTAGTCTTATCCTAAGCATATGTTGGCTTGTTAAACATCCTGATGTGTGTTAGAGGAAGGGCATTCTGGATAGACTAGTGTCAGATTGCTTTCATTAATGGGATTTTTCATATACAGGTATAAATTATAAGTGTTCACATCTAGTTTTTTTCTTATTCTAAAACCTTTTCTTTTTCACTCTCGATGCTTACATGCGAGTTATACGTTTTTTAGTACTTCACATCCAAGCACAGCCTCTGTAATTCTAGCAACCTACTTGCTGTGACCACCACCTTGCTAATCGGTTTGGTCTGGCTTTTACGTACTAGTTTTAGGCGGTCTTATCCTAAGCATATGTTGGCTTGTTAAACATCCTGATGTGTGTTAGAGGAAGGGCATTCTGGATAGACCAGTGCTTGGTTCGTCCTAGTGAATAAAATAAATAGATATATGACCAAAATACTTCTGAAAAGTGACCAACTGATTGTTTTTGTTGACCAATTTATTTTCGAACATGTGAATAAATGGTTTTCTTTTCTTGGATTAAACTGCTTTGAAAAAATACCTCGAATTCTTTTTCAATTGACAGCGGAAGCACTGTGTTTCTTATGAATCGTTTTTTTTTTTCTGGTGTGATGGCCAAGAAATTTGCTCCATCTCACAAAAAATTGAAATTTATTTACAAAATCTTGGATTTTAAACGCAAATCACTGTACATATGCCCACATTTATAGATCAAGCATTGACATCCTTTTCAAACAGTAGGGCACTGTGCAACGAGACTTTAAAAGCCTGCTTTTCATTGGATTGAAATCATGAAGTCCTATTTATAGAGTTATTTCTTGGTTTTTTATAGTCATTGATGATTTTAAAAAGGTATGTTTGGCCTTCTCTACACACCTTTGCATATATATATCTAACTTGGTACAGAAACGGTTTGTTTTCTATATCGGCACAATACTCTAGACAAAAGCAAGTAATACGTATGGTAACCGCGAAGCATTTTGTCCGTATGACCCTCCCATTCTAGTTTTACAGAAAGCTTAATGCTCAGCTCTCAGATCCCAGTTCGAAAAAGGCTTTTTTTATATTTTTTGTGTTTATTACCACTCTGAACCCGCATGTTTGTCGAGGTTTAGGCCAAACTGTAGGTGTTTGATATCATTGGCCAGAATAGGCTCAGCAGAGTATGGAAATGCAACCATCTGCACCTTGAGTAGTTCAACTGGTATGTCTAAAAAATGTTATGACTGATGAGGTTCTTTACAGAATATTGGAAGCATGCTGCTCAAAGGTAAATTAAACGAATCAGTGGTCGCAATACAAGTAGTCTTAACCGCTTTTACGAAAAGCTTTGTCAAACAGTGTAGATAGATGCTTACAAACCGCGGAGGGAGATTTAGATTTTTTAAAGCAGCTTGAACACAAGCATCCTATTAGCTTCTACTCAAGTTACACTGAATCGTCCTTTTTTTTTTTTTTTTTTCTGGGAGATACTCGAATTGTTTCACTCACTGATGTTGTGGCTGCCTACCAAAGAAACCCAACATACCTTTGGTATACATTTGGTATCGAACTATGATAACATTATTAGATCGGCAAGAAGTGATGGTACAAATGTATTTCCAAACTTGCCTTCCAGACTTGGAACCTTGCTATTCAAGGGATGCCTTTTTTTTTTTTTCGTTTGCTTGTTTCTACCCCTTATTATATGCTGGCCATTGGGTAAAAAGAAGGCTGTTGTCTTAGCATACTACGGCTTTTTATATGCGTGTGTTACGTATTGTAAATTGGTTACCAAACTCAAGTCTCTGTTGGAGCACATATTTTTTTCTGGCTTTTTTTTGGGACCTCGATGCACAGGTATGAAGAATTGAAAATACAACCCTCCTACGAGGTCACGTTAGATTTGTTGTATTCGTACGCATTCTGTCTCTTGACGTAGACTCGGACAAACGGTCGTTGAATTCTGTGCCTATTGAAAGGCAAATAAGAAGCACAGGTGTCACAGATATTGGTTACAAAGGGAAAAGAAACGTTGATGTAAACTTTTGCAAAGCGTATCTATAACGATGAATCGTTGAAACAACTCTCAATCCAAACCGGCTCTTGCCTTCGGTAAGATGTTTGATAATTCACAACATTATGATATGATGAGAAATGCAAGCTGCACTCAAATATCGTAATCTACCATTCATATCTATCGAAATATCAAATTCTTTTTATATTACAGTGAGAAAACAATATGGCGTAGTAAGTTCGAATGGGAAAAAAGGCAGCATGTGGATTCTAACATATTTCTTTTTTAAGTAGAGAATGATCTACAAATATCTTTTTCAAATATATTCCTCGTTAGCTAAAAAGGTGTGTGTGCGGTTAGACCCTTGAAGTGTAACATAAGAAGGTGATTCAACTACGCTTTCTAGCCTGCTATAGAAAAGCATCTCCTCTAGTAAAGTCTATTTGCGGTCATACGAGGGATTTCAGGGTGACAAAAAAAAAAGCTGAACAAGAAACGTTTGAAGTAGCACAAGCGGCTCTCAAGATTCTTAAAACAGTCTCCTAATACTTACTGGCTTTTTATGTGCTGTCGTTTCCCTCTTGTACCTTTTCCCAAGTGGTTTTAATGGCAAGGGAGGCTTCGATACAAAGCATAAAAAAGATGAAACGCGATACTTTATTGGCTTTTAAATATAAATAAATACAGCAAACACTGCAAAAGTTAGCTAAAGACACCGTAAACAAATAGTTTTTTTTTTTAAGTTGTATCCTTTTTTGTCAAAATAAACAAAGTTTAGCATAAAAATTTTTATTTTTCAAAATAAATAAATAGAAACTCCTTCTCTTCTATCGTTTTCTTTTTCTCAACGTTTTTTTTTTTTTTTTTTTTTTTTTTCTTTCTTTGTTTAGAGATGAAAAGAGGTCGCGAACAAGAAATGGGAGACATGTACACTAATAAAAACCGACAACCTAATCTTGTAGCCCAACATTATAATTCTCGACCTGAGTTGGGAAAGTACAAACGAAAAGAATCTGCCATTTTTCGATTACGAAGTTTTAACAACTGGGTAAAGAGTGTACTTATTCAACAACATGTCCACAGACGAAGGCAAACTGTATTAGACATGGGTTGTGGAAAAGGGGGTGATCTTCTGAAATGGTCCAAAGCTCGAATACAACATCTTGTAGCAGCCGACATTGCAGAGGTCTCTATGGAGCAAATGCAAGAACGCTACTATTCTTTGAGAGATCGTCATTTTACAGCCGAGTTTTTTCCAATGGATTGTTATAACGTAGGAAGAAAAAAAAAAAACAAATAATAACGATATAATACATATAGGAACTGTTGGAACCAAAGCTGAAGCAGGACACCTGGTTTGATACAGTTTCTATGCAATTCTGTTTGCACTATGCCTTCGAAAACGAGGAAAAGGCGCGTACAATGCTTGAGAATGTAACTTGTCGATTACGCCCTGGAGGGAGGTTTATTGGAACTTTACCAGACGCCAATTGGATCGTCAAGCGCGTCAGACAGGAGCCAAAGGGATCGTTTGGTTTCGGAAATTCAATCTATCACATCCAATTTGAAAACGTCCAAGATGACAGCCATGGAAACAAAGTTGGATTCACACCTTATGGTTGTAAGTACATGTTTCATCTTGAGGAAGCAGTGGACTGCCCAGAATACCTTGTTCATTGGCCAACATTAGTTAGGTAAGAACAGCGTAGCCGGGGTTGGGGTTGGGGCTATAGATGGGAAATAAGTTGACCTTTTTTTTTTAATAGGTTGGCAAAAGAATACGGGCTGGTACTAAAGTACATTGAAAACTTTCACAATTTCTACGTCAACAACTTGAACGAGCCTGAGTTTTCCAAACTACTAGAGCGTATAGGCGTAGTTGGCGGAAATAAGGCAGCCATGAGTCAAGAGGAATGGGAAGCAGCTGGCATCTATTTGGCTTTTGCATTCGAAAAACAATAACCACTCACATTATCACCGCAAACTCGCTCAATCACTTCACCGTATCCATTGCATGAGGAACAGTATAAATACATCGCATTGAAAATCCTATATAAATATGTTCTAAGAAAGAAAACAATTAACCAAACCAAAAAAGAAAAAAGAAAAAAAAAACAACAGCTAGAAGCTCGCTCATACAAAAACAGTACAAAATGAACAAAAAGCACAAAAATACTCCATAAAGCAATCCTCAAACGCGACTTTCTTGTTCGTTTCTCTTTTGGTTTAAGAGAAGAAAACAATGGGTAAACAGAAGCCTTTTACGACATAATCAAAACAGCATTAGCGAGGGAAAGGGAAGCCTTTCTCGCGTCAAAAATACTACTTTTTATTTGAAAAACTAGAATAAAGTCTTTGTTCTCCACTATCTGTTAGGTACGTGTAACCTTAATTGATCCACGAAAGAGCAAAAGGTCGTTTTGTTGTATGATGTAATCATATTTCCAACCGCTAATTCGGAACAGCTTCAGCTTAATTTTAACTTCTTTTTTTCTTTCTTTTTATTACAGCTTTTTTGTTTTTTATTTTTTGCAATCAAAATGAGTAATTTCCCAACAGGATGGTTCTACATTCAATCAAAATGTTCCCATAAAATGGTTTTGGATGTTGTTCAAGATTCACTAAAGGTTATATAACAATAGTAAACCCTCTAACCATAACATATTTTGCTGAACATAAACTTATATTTGTACAGGCAGCAGCTAAAGTTTTAGTGCTACCAAAGAAGACCAAAGACAACGATAGTCAATTGTGGATGTATGATCATGGATATATTATCAATAAAAACTCGGGGATGGGTAAGGGCGACAAGAGCAAAAGGAATCTAAAGAGATTGTGAACTGATGAATATATATATATATACACGTATCTTTAGTACTGGATGTACGTGGAGGCATATTGGAAAGCGATAAAGAGGTAATCCAGTACAGAAGAAAGATGCTTGAGGATGCCCAGAATCAAAGATGGTACTATCGCGAAGATGGCATTATTTATCCTCAAGTGAATCCTAATCTTGTGATTGATATCAGAGTATGACTGTCGCGCTTAAAAAAAAAAAGCTAACAGAATATGTTTAATTTTCATCACCAGGGCAATTGGACTAAGCCAGGAACTGCAGTGTTATTATACGACCGAAAATACTCTGATAATCTAAATCAGCTATGGGATTTAGTGCCATACACCCCATCTCAAGATGGATCAGTTGTTTTGGATCCTCTAGATACTTCACCAAAAGAGAGTGCTACAGATGAATATGAATTTAGTTCCGCAAGTTATGCGTTATAAGCATAATAAATACAACAAAAATACCAAAAAAATCCTATTCTTCAAACGTCCTTAATACATAATACGTGTGGCGCTATTGTTGGTCTATTTATTGGACTATGGCGTTTTTTTTATTTTAATTATATGGAGATACTTAACTGATCTTGGATTTAAACTGTATAGATACTCGAAAAATACACGTATAGCGTTTGGGAATATTTTCTTAATAGCGGGTTGTATACAGCCATGTACTTTGCATAAAAATGCATTTGTCGTTCTATGGTTTTGCTGTTTTTTGCTTTTGAACATATGCATACTTGGGTATTCATGTATATCAAGTCGAAAACAAACGACGAGTAAAGGGAGTTACCCCTCAGCTTATTTGAAATATAGCAAGTTGTATGCGATGAACCTTTTATTTATTTTACAGGGTGATCAATCAAAATAGCCTTTGTTTAATAGGCTGATTGATTTTTCATACATTTTTGGGGAGTGATCCATAAACATCGTTCTTGAAAACATGATTTCCGAAAACCTTGCTTGTATATCTTTACACTGACTGAAGCGAACAGAGTAGGCTATTTTGTGTTTCAATTTCTGAGTACTTCCATGCGAAGTTTGAGAGCGAGACTGAGAGTGCTGAGCCAGTTGAGGTATAGACTCTACCAGGTATACATTACTAGGGGGAAAGAGTTTTTCTGCTTTCATATCTGCACGCATTGTCTTGATGAGAGCCCAAAACCATTGGTCATTTTCTTCTTGTTCAAGAGTGATTTCATTTGTTTTTTTCTTTTGATAGTGGTTCATCATCCGACTCAGAATCTCATCTGCTACGTGACTTTCTTCATACAAACTAACGGCAATGTTTTTAAAATCTCGAAGGAGTCCTAAGCTCAGACAGCTGACGATGTCTGACCCATGTACAACACTTGTAACAAGTCCTTGACCACAGTATTCGCTCAGAGCAAAGGACATTACACATGGCGACCCATAGGTGTAGCAATGCATCGGTCGGCCTGAAGGCAAGCCGGAATGTACGGAAGTAACAAAACTGTTTTTCTTTTCGCTCCAAAGCACGCTCAACAGGCTAGCAACGCCCGCACCCAACGAATGTCCGCAAACAACGAGACCATACTCCGGATGAGCCTCGAGACCCCGTTTGATAGACTCAAATACTTTGCCTTTTTGTACCGCAAGCATCTGGGCTGCCTCTAACATACCAGCATGAGCCATGTATTTCTTTGGAGGATCATAAGGATCGGAAGGAAGTACGAAATCTTTATAGCCGCATGTTAAATCGGTCAAAACATCACCCAAGCCAAGCGTGCCACGACAAGTGAGTACAATAGCTCGTGCAAAATGGTCGACGGTCACATAATGAACAAGTGCATGAAGTTTTGTATGGCTAACGGTAGTAAAGATACTACTGTCGGTATAGCTAGAGAGCAAGATGTCGCTTACAGAAACACCGGTATGATGAGCAAAAGCATGGTGGTTGGGATGATAGGAATTTGGAAGCACTGTAGGAATATCCCCAATACCTAAAATACGCATAAAAGATTCGCCATAAGCAGCGCTTGCATATCGAATGAAGTGTGAGATGTTGGTAACGAGATGTTTGCGTGGAAAGTTTCCTGAGTGGGGTTCTACATCAAGTAAGGATTGACGTGATGAATGAAAGGAGCTGGGTCTTGATGTATAGGTTGTGGTTTTTGTTGTTCTGACCAGGCTTGAAAGCGATGTGGTGCTGTGGAAAGAATTTGATCTTTGTAGTCCTCGATTGCTGCTAACCGAGTTGTTGACAGTCGGTGGTGGTCCGGCCACAGGTAGTGAAGGCAAAGGGGGTATTTCTGATCGTGCCTTTTTCTTTTTATTTGAAAGTGCATCAGCCCCCATTTGAAACAAATTGGACACGCTTTTTTTCCGTTGCAGCATCCATGATTTTGTTTTTTTGACTGGTTCATCAGTAACATTAGGGACGGTAGGATCCTGAAGTGGATCTCCATTGTGTGCGTTGGTAGAAAGCGCAGAACGTGTGGTAGTTGAGGTACTCGCAATCGTAGTTAAAGGACCTTGAAATGTGGGTTCTAAAAGGTTATCTTGGGATACAGTACCATAGGTTTCTTGGCGTTCGACTTTTTTTCGTGCAAGCGCTTTTGAAACAGAAGCTAACATGATTCTAAAACCGGTTTTCTTCTTAGGCGTTAGATCCCCTGGCCAAGATCCAGGTAACTCTTGATCGCCTTCAGACTCTTGTGAAGGGTTAACAACAGCCATGAATGCCTCGTTGCCTTCTTCACTTGTTTTCTCTACAATCTGCTTGGCTTGGTGCTGTTCGTTTCCCTGCAAATCGATAGGCTTGATTCTTGTTGTCTTTGTGGTTGTTCTCTTTATGTTTGTTGTGACTTCGTATACTCTGTAAGGCTCGCCGCGATGGTCAAAGCGCATACTGACAATATTCTGTTCAGGTTCAGGGGGTACTTCGGCATCTTCATTTTCGGAAGGCTGATTTGACATGATGTTCTCTATTTCGTTAATGATATCCGGATGTATCTCTTTGTTTTCGGATTCGGTAGATGATTTTTCGCTTTTTTCAATCTCTTTCTCTTCCTCTATAACCACACCTTTCCATAAATCGACAATTTTCATTTGGTGCAGTGTTCTAGAATGGGTAAAATTCTGTAGAATAGCAAACGAGGTGATCGCTTTTGTCAGCCCTGAGAGAATGGCGGTTTTCCCATTTTGGGCTAGTTTGAAATTCGGATCCCGTAGCAGCTCTTTATGTGCAAGCGTAATAATAGATGCAATCGCACGAGAGGATTCATTTGAGCCAAATATCCCATCAATCACGCCCACCGATTCTTCTGCAGCCTATTTGATATGTAAGTTCAAGTTTTTTTTTTTATCTATCGATATGTTTACCATGAGTCCTGATTGGATTGTTTGGGAAGTGAAATGCAAGCCGGATAGTGCAAAAAGCTCTGCAAGTGTAAAGGAGTGGTGGACAATATATATCCCTAAATTCGTATATTTATCTAGCACCTGCAAAAAGCCATACCTATGCAGTTTATCAGTACGCTTTAGATCTTTATAAAGCCAGTTTACCTATCAACCGATAGCGACTTATCCTTATCTCCCATCGTCAGTAGTTTGGGAGAGGCTATGTCATGAAGCTTTTTTGCTGTCGACAGCGCATTTATGATTACATGTCGGGATACCCCAAAAGAAAATGACGTGCTGTGCTTTATTGACTCCAAAAGTGCTTCTACTAGGAGAGAGGAGCACCTGATAGAGAGGCGAGCCGCCAAAGCTATTGCAGTAATAAGGTTGGCTATGTTTTCCGGTAATAATGTAGGCGATAAATTGTATAAATTTTTCGGATACGTCGCTAATTGATTATATGACTCTAGCATTTTGAGCAAAGAGAAAAGAAAAGGAAAGCAAAATCAAAAAAAAAAAAAAAATTGAGCAAAGAACACAGTTTTGTCCTCCCACTTTCTGTCACATGTCCTGTTCTACTCCATGTGACAAGAAAAACAAAACAAAAAAAAAAGGCACAGTGCTTACAGCCTTACTCTTAGAGTGGCTCACTGTTACGATAGGAGCTTCAAAAATAATACAAAACGTACTAATCCTGATGTATTTATTAATTCCACTGCAGTTTTTTTTTTTAGCTTAGACCGCTTATATTAGACAATATGTATGGTGATAGATTATTAACAAAATCTAGTCTGAACTATAAAACTAAGATACGTGATTGCCCGGAAAAGACCAAAGGATATCTTCTACCAACAGTGCTGCAACGTTCAACTACGTGAGTATTGGCCGACACTCAACTGTAATTACTATCTTCACCAAACTACTCATTTACAGGAGCTAAAGAAAAGTAAAAATAAAAATACGGGGCGTTTATCACACTGCTTTGTTATCAATATTTTACGCGCTATTGGCTGTATATTATACAAATAAAAAGGCTCGAGATCAGACTACGCATTGGCTGTCTAACAATAATCTAATTTGATTAGTTTCAATTAATAATGTCACTGGAAGCTTCCAAATTACGTGAAAAATACGAAAGAAAAAGAAATAGATAGACAGCTTGATGTATAGACCTGTATTCGTACCAAAGTCTTACATATGTTTATTCCTTTCCCAAGCCCCCCTATTATTGAAGAGGCTGTGTACTTGACATATCAGATCAGTGTAAAGGCTTCTAAATTCGATTGTTTTCCCATGTCCCAAGACACTGGATGGTATATTGAAATTCACTGATCAATGTTACACCCACTAGTGTCTTGTCAAAGGTGTGAATTTCATAATATCTTTATTAAAACCAATTTAGTAATAGCATATGAGAATTTATGTTTTCTTTACTTTTTCTATTTACCATATGCAAGATAAAATAAGGGAAGGGGGATACATGACCAAAGTAGGCCGGTCCTTTTCCTTTTTATTCAGGCCTTTTTGTTATTCAATATGAATTGACTGCGTACTTCTAATGTCTATAACAGCTGTAGCCAGCAGTACCTTTTCTTCGAAAAATTACAGTCACAATTGGGCTATCTTCTCTACCTTTCCTCTCTTTTCTATTGTTATCATGGGATATATGATCTAAAAAAGAAACACCTCAGCAGTACAAAAAGAAATGTAGCCTTTTTTGCCCAAACAAGTCACGTGGATTGTACAATCCAAAAAAAAACACCCCCAAGATGTTCTTTTTAAACCAATTTTTTGTCCTGCTTCTAATTGAAAATCGTTACTGTTTGAATAAAAACAGCATAGTTTTGCAATTTTTTTAGGCCTTGTTTGGAGTTTATGTGAGTAAAAAATAAGATCAAGACAGTGTGCTAAAAAATAAGACTGAGAGAACTTACGAGTATGGTCTATATCAAGTAAATAATATTGTATTTTACAGGCACCGCAGCTAAATTAACTTTGTCTATACACAATATTTGTTTTGGTACATTTGAAAGTTAATTTAGGTTTACTTTAAAAACTTATGTGTGTATTTTCTGTGCATAATTGCAGTATTTTAATCAAAAAGAATGGCCAATACTAAGCTTAATATGACCTGATTTGACTAGGTTACTATTCCTGAATAATATTAACTATGTTCGTTGCCATTGTTTTGTTAATAGTGAGCGATGAAACATGTAAGATGCGAAACAAGCGTTTTTTTTAATACTAAAGTTTGTTTAAACAAACAAACACACAAACAAACAAAAGACTATTTACTTTAAAATAAGCTCAAACTGGGGTCATTCATTCTATACTTTTAAACAACCCAGTGAAGTCACATATATAGCCCCACTTGTTTTCTTTCTCCAAAAGTATCGAGCTATTAAAACAATGATAAAAATATTTATTTTCTTGAATTGTATTTATATATAGACTGCTAGAGTCTATAGTCAGCGAAATCTAATTGCATAAGATACCAATATATATATATAAGAACAATACGGATTAGAGGCCTTTTGTACTATAAACAAAACATGGTGTGACGAAAGAATCTGTGAAACACATTCGTATCTGTATCATTGGGGTAGTCAAAAGGGCAGCTGTTTCTGGTAGACGTACTCATGATGTAAACGTTTGTTAAGAGATGGATCAGAAGACTGAGAATGTCATATTTTAAAAGCGCAAGATACTTTTTATTATCAAAATCACACTGAGCATCCAAAATGTGGATTCTCTGTAAACCAAGCATGGCATTTTTGGGTCGGTTTTCTCCTCAGCCTAAAATCAGCTAGTTCCGTTGTTGTATGTCTCTGTGTAAAAAAAAACACTAGGAAGCTTAAACACCCAAAATCCCAACAATTGTAGTGTAATTTGTAAACAACGGAAATAAAATCTAATATACTTTCTCGGAAGAAAGAAGGCTCTGAGATACAAGTCCGCCATTCTCCGGAGTTTTGCTGAATACGATCACTAAAGGGGGCTCAAAATCTTGGTGATCTTTTTACGTATCTAATCAGATTTTTTTAGTGCTGATTCTTGTTTTTTCTGCCAAAGACTAGTTTGATAGAGAACTTTTTGGCCCAAGGCTTCCCGTATTTCAAACACAATATCCTATAATAATGAAGTTTTACTCGCGCTTTGCAAAGCTTTTGGTGCTTTGTGGTTCAAGTTTTGAGTATGCCTTACATTAAAAAAAGCCTGCATTTTTTGGACTCTTTTTGCTTTTACTTGTATAATAGCAAACAAATGGCTGCTATGACCTTGAGATAGGTATATCGACGTCTGCTGTATGCTTTATAAGAAGATATGTAAGATTATTTATGTGTGTACACATATCTGGAGTTTTTAGAGTTTAATATTTTCAACATATAATTATTTTCTATAGTCAGTCAAGTTAAAACACATAAAAATTGTGCTCAGCTTTTCCCGTTTTTTTCCCAAAAAAAAAACAAAAAAAACAAAAACAAAAGACAAAAGCGATGACAGCAACTATTATAAATGCAAATACAGACAACGTTTATAAAGCATAAAACATGCTGCCATGTGCATATGAGTAACGATTGGCGTTTTACAAAATACTTATATTTGTAATTTCTCTAAAGCACATTTGATGTGCAAAACTTACAATCAGAAGCGCATTATCTATATAGAAAAGAAATAAGAGTGAATCTGGCAAGAGGAACATATGAAAGGCTGGGATCTTTGGAAGCATATAGATTAGTTTTTTGTCTCCTCCGCCATTGTTTGTTGTCTTTGTACTTAAGTTATTTGTCATTTGATAAACATTTTTTGCAGGTTCTATAATCGTTGTAGGGACAACTTTTGCCGCAAGGAGCCATATGCATAAAAAATACCAACTAGAATACAGAGGGTGCTTTTACCGAAGGGTATATGCTGTAGACACGTGAGAGGCTTGTCCCATATCATAAAGTTATCAGATCTTTTCAGGAATCATGCCATGTTTGTGTAATGCTTATCCTACGGATGAACTCAAGGATCTGATAATTCTTCATCATTTAAAACAAAATCAAAAAATCTGATAAAAAATAAAACCCAAGATTACACAACATGCACCGTGTCATTTTTTTTATCAGATCCTTCCCATCTAGGCTACAGACTGTGGGTAAAAAATCTGATAAAAATTTTTAATTAGAGTTTCATCGAGGCATTTGATCAAATATGAAAAAGATCTGATAAGTTTTTTTTTATAAATCTTATTTGGAATTCCCCTAATAAAAAAGAATTCCAAGAAACCCAGTTGTTGGCCATTTGCTTATCTCTTTCAAAACAGCCAGCTTTCTTTGTTCTCTTGTTAAAGCCTCATACGTAACGACGTAAATATACCCAGACACTAGTCGAAAGTTAAAACATAGCTAAATTAATCCGAAAATTTAAACTAAAATATAAAGGCTTATATGGCATGATCGGAAAAAGAAAAAAAAAGACATCCTGTTAGGTGCTGCATCTTACACCTTTGATAGTAGCCACTTTAGCAAGGCTATTTTTTTTTTGGTATCTTAAAATTGCAGCTTATCAACCAAAAACTTGAAAAAAAAGGTTATTATTGGCTTAAAAAATTTGCATCTTCTTATCAGATTTTCATCATTCTGTCCCAGCCTTATTTATACACTGTTTCAATGAGGTTGTACACCAAAATGAGTCATTCTATAGGTGCACCTGTGTTTGATTATTGGTCAAGGATCTGATAATTAATCTGATATTTTTCTTTCAAATAACGCGTATAGCCCCGCTATACAAACTAAAAATTTTATCAGATCTTTCTTATTCCCCTACATGTGTGAGCTGGAAAAAAGCGGGTAAAAAAACAAGTGAGATAAACAAACCGTCTAATAGCCTACGCTTTAAAATCTGATGGGTTTGTATGATCAGTTATGCTTCGTTTTTTTTACACAGAAATCGCATCATCACTGTGAAAGGAAATACAAGGGTACGTCGTTACTCTAGAATCTGATAATTCTCTCGTTTCACCTAGTTTTAAAGTCAACACAAAGATCTGATAGAAGTTTCTTTTTTCATTGGCTGATTGTAATTGGCTCTTCAAATATAAAAAGGGCCACCTTTCCCATCGTTCATTTTGTTTTTTTCCTTACTTCATTTTCACCTTTTTTTTTTATTTATTTCTATAACCTTCATCTTTATTTATTCTTTTAATATTCAAAAATGCAAATCCTTTCTGCTACTCCTACATCCAGAGCCACTGCTGCTTTAATCCAAAATAAAAACAACAAAACATCGTCATACACACGCCGCAACCGTAAGAGCACTGTATCGTCAACACATTCACCCCGCAGCCCCAAAGCCAAAACACACAACAATCTTTCAGACAACGAAGGTAATGAGGCATTAAATAACTAAACAAGGAAATATTAATAATTTTTTCTTTGGTATATAGAAATGCTCGAAATAGTATACTCTGCTCCTTCTGATATAATCACACCCCCACCTTCACCCAAATCATCCCCTTCAGCTGCTACTTTTACAGCAAATGACCGCATCCTTACTGCTAGACGCAATGGTCAGCTCAAATATCTTATGAATGAATACAGCAGCCTCAAGAAAGAAGGCCTTATGATTCACGACCACACATACAACCTTGTTTTTGAAAGTTACGCTAACCTTCGCCGGGACGGTACTCCTCTTGCTCCTATGTTGAAAGGTATTTTCTTAAATGTTTTTAGTAAAACTCAGCTCCTAATATCGAACGATTAGTTTACGATGAAATGCTTGAATCCGGTATTCAGCCTAGTAGCTCTACTTACTCCATCATAATCCGTATTCTGTGCAAGCGTGATGTAGAGGTCCAAAAAGTCATTGCTATGCTCAAACGTCAAAATGCTCGTTCTTATAGTAAATCCTCTAATAACAACATGGTTGAATTAGAATCTGAAGGCAATATCAAGCGCGCATTGGCCATTTTTGATACATCAATCGAACAAAATCTCGTTCAGTTCTTTGACGCTGAACTCTATAACCAAATCTTACGTGTCCTATCTCACTATGGTAACACAGAGTCCTCTATTCACGTCTACAATCAGCTCCAAATGTATGCTGGCCCTACTTCTGCTACTTTTGCTGCTCTGATTAACTTGTTTGGTCGTGTTGGAGATCTTGATTCTGCTTTAGAATACTTTCAAAAATACTCTGAGCTTAAAGACTCATTTGGTCATCATGATGCCTCTTACATCTATAACGCACTAGTAGATGCTCATCTCAAATGCGACAAACTGGATGGTGCTATCAAAATTGTAAAAGAAGATATGATGGACTGTAGCATTAAAACATCCACTATTCCCTTCAACTCCATCATTCGCTACTATTGCCTCAAGAACAGAATGGAAGAAGCAAATGAGCTTATTGAGTCTATGAAGCAATCCTCTCCTGAACCCGATGCTAGTAGCTATGGCCCCATCCTTTCTACTTACTGCCAGCTGGATAACTATACCGAAGCTTCTAAGTCATACAAAGATCTTATCAAAACCGACATTTCAAAGTCCTATGGTAACTTGGCTAACTTTGCTCTGCTGTGTCTCAAACATGATGCTTCTTATGTGTTCCAAGTATTAGACGATATGCACGAGTCTGGGTTGGAGCCCGACCCAAGTTTAGCTTCTCGAATCGTTACCTACTTTGTTAACGTAGGCGATATCAACCAAGCCATTCACTCTCTTCGCATTGTCTTGGAATCCATGAAGACTCGATCTTTGTCAAAGGGTTTCAACCATATTCAAAATGCTGCTATTGAGATTGTAATGGCAGTCAAAACTAGCTTCTCTCAAACCTTCGATGTTGCTCGCACTGTATATCCTTACAGCCCTCAAGGCTTGCCTATGGCTATTGCTAAGCTTTTAATTGAAAACTACGAATTCGATAGCGATCACAGCATGCTTCTCCAACAAACTGATTACAACATCCTTTACGATGCCTCTTTAGTGCTTTCTCCTAGCGAGGCCTCCAATTTGGCATCTTTCCAATCTCTTGTCTTTGGCTTCTACTCTGAAATGACCGAGAGGGGTATTCATATCTCATCTGTAATGAAGGCCCGTGTCTTGTCTCACCTTCAAACGCTTGGTGACAAGAAGGCTATCAAGAAATGGAACTCTCTTTTTGTTGTTGAACGAACTGAACAAACTTCTGACGCTGAAGAAGCTTCCACTGCTGTTATGAAAGCCGCCGTTCATGGTCAGCTCCAAGAAGCCCTTGATATTCTCCACACACGCATTGTTGAGCCTGGACTTATTCCCTCTGTTGAGCCTATCCGCGATGCTATTGCATTCATCGGAAAACAAGGAAACCTTGAGATTGCTGTCATCATGTATCGCCTTTCTATCAAGTGCTTAAAGGGATGTGGTATGGAATCCCAACAACTTTCTAAGGCTATCTACGCTATGACCAACAGTATCCTCATTGGTTATGCTCAGCAAGGTGATATGTTGAACGCTAAAAAGTACTACGAACAAATCAAGTTGATGGGACGCTACCCTGACGGCAACGGTTATGCTAGCCTTCTTCTTGGCAGTGCCAAGTGTGCTACTGACGAAGCCACAGACGCTCTTATGATTTACGATGAAGCCAAACGCCACGATGTCAAGCCAACCACTTTCTTCTATAATGTTGTCATTTCCAAGTTGGCCAAGGCTCGCAAACTTGAAAGCGCTATGAAGTTATTTGAAGAAATGAAACAATTTAACATTGCTCCTAACTCCATTACCTATGGTGCTATTATCTCTGCATGTGTACGTGCTGGCTCTGAAACTTTGGCTTGCAAGCTTTTTAATGATATGCTTGCTTCTGCTTCCTTCCAGCCTCGTGTAGGCCCTTTTAACAACATGATTCAATTTTATGTTCGCCAACAGCCCAACAGAGAACGCGCTCTTGAATACTTTTCTGAATTACGTCGCCGCCACATCAAGCCCTCTCCTCACACCTACAAACTTTTGATCGAAGCTTACTGTATGATTGCCCCTTATGATATGCCTACTGCTCATCGCATGCTTAGCGATATGGAACGTCGCGATAACATTCACCCTCAAGCCACTCACTATGCTGCCTTGATCTACTCTTATGGAGCTCTTCAACGTGATGTTCAAAGCTCTACTCGTCTTTTCCAAGATATGGAATCCAAAAATATCGTTAAAGATGAAGTAGTCTACCAAGCCATGTTGGATACCTTGGTGAGCAACGATAAGCTTCAAGAAGCCGAAAGCCTCTATCAAGTCATGCAAAACACCATTCAAAGAAGCTCCTCTCCTTACATCGAAAACGTCTTCATTCGTGGTTATGGTCAACGTGGCCTCTTAGATAAAGCAAAGTCTATGTTCCTTGCCATGGAAGACGATAAAGAAAACGAATCCGATCTTGTTGTCATTCGTGAGCCTAGTACCTATGAAGCCATGGTGCGTGCTTTTGTTGAAAACAAGAAAAAGAAGGAAGCACAAGAAATCTTTGATCTAATGGTTCAACGTGAATTCCCTGAAAAGGTCACTGCTTCAGTAGCTGAACTGTTGGCTTAAATCCTCTTATTTATAACCCTATGCTGTATATAGTCTTTAGCTTCGCTTTTCTTTTGTTTGTAAATATATAATAAACACAGTCAATTGTTCATATTTTTTTTTAAAAAAAAGCCCCTTGTATTCTATTTTTTTTTCTTTGTTTTTATTGTAATTTATACTGGTAAACCATCTGAGCCATCTCTTGCAGAGTTGCCATCCTCAACTTCGGCGTACATAACATTTCTAAAGCAGCTTCGAAGACCGATATCTACTACCAACTCATTGTGATATAATAATTCCTCCGCTCCATTAGAATCTTCTTCATTTGCTCTTCTGTCTCGAGAAGGGAGCATAAGGGTAACGGTATCAGCTCCAAAAGCTGTCGCCAAAGCAGGAGGTACTGGCAAAGTAGTAACCACCGTTCCGTGAAGCAACAACTGAGATGAAAGGCTTGAGGTAACCAACACACGAGCTGTTTGGAGAATTAAAATAACAACATCTAGCAACAAAAGCCTGAATGTGCTTGGCGTTTGCTCTAAGACATACATGCATAAGACACTCAAAATCAGGTTGTGATTTCTAAAGTAAATAAAAAAAAGCCTTACGGTTGTCAATGAAATCAATTATAATGCCCGGCTGTCCTGGGTCAATGGCAAGGTGTAAAAGCATGCATATTATCCAGCCGCTAGCAACTATAACTAATGCTGTACGCATGGATCTTGTCAAAGCTTTTGGAGACAGTAATTGCTAAATAACTTTGCATTTAGCTTTATAAACTATGCGTGGTGGGTTCATCTACCAGCTGTAATAGTAGTCGAAATAGTAAAACCAATAAGCTTTTGTCAAGAAGATAGTTGTAAGCCATGTGACAAAAGATGAGATAGTCTATTGACCTCAATACATCTCTTTTCCCATTGGCGCTCATTGTTATTATAAAGAAAAGAGAGTTTCTGTAAAGTCACGCAGCCTTTAAATTTATTTAAACAACAAAATTTTCTAAAGACAAACTGCATAATTTAAAGGGTACAGAAAGGTCGTTTTTGAAGGTAATCTTAATAAGCCTATAGTCTTTCACAGGACAGTTGATGGATAGCTGAACGCGCCCAGAATAGTTGTTCTCTGTGCTAGCAGCTTTACATTTGAACCAATCGTTTTTTTTCTCCTCCAGCACGGAAACCAAGAGTTCCTTTTCAGGATGGATTAATTCGTTTGGTGTGTATATCGTCAATGTATCAGCACTCAAAGATCCAACGAGCATCAAGCCAAAGTAGTCGCCTTTTTTGGGTGCTGTTTCATTTTTAGTCTCCAGATACATTATTAGATACAAAATATACTATACCTTTGAGGGTATCCCAACATGTATTTGGGTCTGAATCAATTGCATTGTGGTAGGATTGCTGTGTCCATTCGTTTTGCGGTGACATCTTTTCGTACATTTTTTCAATTTTTTCCATTGAGGTCGTATTTCTGTAATCAAAGTGAGTTCGTTCAGGCGAAATATGTGACTCAATATTTGTTATCAGCAAGCATTTGTCGTTTGCACAAGAAGATCTAACGTCTCTATGTGTAAGCAAAGGTCTTTCTTCTTGGCGTTCAAAGTAGTCCTGCGGAGCTTCAGATTGGTCGCTTTCTAATGATCTTTGCAAATGACGTATAGCATCGTACTTGATAGATGTGAGTAAAAGAACATAAGTCTTAACATTAAAAGTGTCTTACTGTATAAGTATCTAGATTAGTGAGATAGCCAGTATCGTAATCAGTAGCCTTTACACCATTAGAGCGGTGAGGCGGATTGCTGAGTAACCAAGGATACTGATTCATCCAAATGGGGAAGTAATGCTCTGCTTCACGGATATTTTCTTTGTTTAGACTGGATTTACCTAGCTGTGTCAGGAAAGTCTGTACTTTCCAACGATCAACAAACGCTCCGTATCTGAGGTCAGCATAGCCTGTATGCATTCTAATATCTGATCCATGCTGGTGATATTAGAACGATTATGCAGTTTTGCCTTGTAGTGCATTCCTTTTACCTTTATTGTAAAATCTCCATTTTAACTCCTTTTCGTAATGAGAGGGCTTTGAATTGGCATGGATAAGGGAAGGAAAACGCAGAAAGTTGGTATATAGTGAATCCATATAGTTATTAGTGAATGTGTCATCTTGAAAATAGCAATACGGCTTGGCAGCTGTAGCGCAAGTGGTAAATCTAGCCATGCTTTTCAACTGTTCCTCTTCAACCTCTAATATTTCGACAGGAGTGCTGACTTGAGCGTTTATCTTGAGTTTCTAAAGAATCTGTCAACGTTGCATTCACAAATGCTTTTTCAGTCTACCTCAAGAGTAAGAGGCCGATTTGGAATAAAATTGTGTACATATATTTCGCTTATAAAAGGATATTTTAATAACTGTTGGACAACATTCATAATTCCTTCATCATTATCAGTCACTCTCAAAAGTACTGCTGATACAGGCTTTAATTCGTTTTCTCGTAATGACTCTGCTGTAAAATAGCGCGCTGGATAGGCGCTACTGTCTGTGTCTTGAAAGGAGATTCTTGGGGCCCAAGATTGAGGATTGATGTTGTAGGCTATTTGTGCTGAATTTTCATTTGTTGATGGTCGAAATATAAAACAAAATGTACAAAAGATAACAAACACTAAGATAAATCTTTTTGTGTTTGTAGTCAAGTCGATATATTTTTTGCTCTTGTGATGGTGATGTAGAGGTAAAGTTGCGGTCATTGGCGAAAGCAACACTAATGTCCTATTACTTTCCAAACGTGGACTTGTTTTATCGGCTCTGTAAAAGTGATCTCTGCGGTGTAACATCGCTTCAAAAGTAATAAATGGCTTTTTCTAGTTTAGCTTAATCACTCCAAAAAACTCTAGCGATTATTAACTGTGGTTTTTAGGATAACACAAATTTGAATTACAAACCGTTTATAAAGCTTCTAGGGATGGACGCTTCAGGCTAATATTTAATTCAGGGCTATACATTTATTGAATTTGCGCTGCCTTAAATCATTTATCTGTCAATTTGTGTCACTGTCTCCCTGTTAAAAAACAACTGCAAACCAAAAAAAGGCACTGAGTTAAGTAGCCTCAAATATACGTCACTGAAGCTATGAAAGCTTATCTTTAAAAAAAAAAACCGTGTTGATAAACGGTGATTTTGTGATATATTGTCAGAGTTTTTACTTTAGCTTAATACGACGATTTTTTCTCTTAAGACATAATGTAAACTCTTTTATTTGTTTTTCTTTTGTAATGCCGAAAAAGAAAAGAGCCTATAGCTATACTATCAACCTTGCATCACTTCTAGTAGTTTATAGCGTACGTACAGTTTGACTTTGTTTATTTAATAATATCCAAACACAAACAGAAATTAAGAGGGGTCTAAGTATCATGTTTACTTTTGTCAGCGTAGGTGTTATGGGTATAATTATATTAAACCTTTTGGTTCCAGCTGGCCTGCTACATTTTGAGATATGTAGCTGCTCTGTTATTCCTTTCATTCAAAGCTAAATCGAAAAGGCAATCAGCGCTTTTCTCAGTAGTTTTCTTAAATGTGATAATGCTGTTAAGATGTATGGTAAAATTATAATACATTAGCTCAAGATTATCTTCTAAAGCTTTGATTCACGACACGCGTGAAATAATTCGCGAAGCAGAAAAAAGAATAGTTGGATATACTTAAGTGCATAAACTTTTACATACAAGCCGCTGCTTACTTCAGGTGGGTTCAGGTGAAAGAAGGGGTTTTTTTTTTTCAGTTTTGTATTGTTCTGAACAGTTGTTGCCCTAAGCCGAAAAACTGTATATCTTTCAGATCGGTATACAGTGCTTTGAATCGAGCATGTTATATTTATCTAAATTGCCAAGTTATTCATACATCGCTACAGGTTAAACTAACCTATTTCTTTTTTAAAGCAAAACTCAGATAAAAACTAACTCGGGAGTTTTTTTTTTTAAAAAAAAAAAGATTCTTCAGAACACTATAATACGATTACAAAAGCAAAATCAGCCTTTCACTAATCTTGGCTTTGATTAATTTTCAGCTGTGTTTGGTGTTTTGCAATTTTTTATTGACTAAAACTTTCATCTTTGTGTTTGATTAAATCTGATGAAGCAGGTTTTCCTCTAACTTTCAAATAATCAAGTAAAGTATGTATTTATAAAGACGCGATCTTTGTATTTCTAAAGTACACAAAAAATGCGCTTGATTTGTTTTTTAATACTGTGTCTACATAACTTATATCTGCTTTTTCTAAAGCAAACGGCCATTATCATCTATCAGTAGCACACTATTTCCGCGCTGCTTTTAATATTAATATACTGCTTGTATGACAGGCCATTTTGTTGACCTCTTCAATAGTGTTTGTTACGTTATAGCAGCTATAGAGCTAACAATAATCCGTCGTAAATTGTTTTTGAAAGAGATCAACCTATTTTCGTTTGATCGATGCATCAATACATGTTGACCTTTGTCTGTTTGTTTTCGATGGTGGCACAAGCATCGCAAAATTGGGATTGAGCACTTTTTTGTGTAATTTTGCAGTTCAAAACTTAGCTCATTACATGCGTCAGATCGGTGCACAGTTTTGCTTGCTTTGTTAGCTCACTATTTTCTTTCTCTTTTTTAAATTTCTAATTTTTTGTTTCTTTTATATAAACTTTCATTCTACGCACCATAGATATCTAACTCTTACTCTGTATACAGCTGCAAATGATGTTGTTTCAAACTTCATGTTTTTTCTTCTTTACTCTACTTATCTCTTCTAAGCCCCTTATGTAAATATTCACCTTTCCAACTCTCTGGAGTTTATACAGAGCAGCAAATATCAGTTTTCAATCGTATGGAGTTACTTTAATACAGAAAGCAATTTACAATATTAGAGTAAGACTTGAATTGGTCGTAGAAACCGAGAATATACAACAGTAGTCGATGGTCAACACTCAACTTTTCTTTATTGGAAAGTCTGAACACGTATTGGGGAAGATCGATGGCTAACAACAATAAGTAGTAAGGGCTCGATTGTTGAAAATCTCAGAAATGATTTGGCTTTGAGCGGTCCGACTATTTGTCCGTCCACTCCCCTTACCTGTAACTTTTCTTATTTTTCTCTTCAATCCAAAAAAAACCAAACAAAAAGCCAGACCAAAAAAAGGACATGAACATCAGCTGATCATGACTATTAACAAAGATCGAAAACAAAAAAGAAACAAACCCTGTAAGTAGCATGTTTCGTCTTTAAAAAGAGATTATAGACTACTCACGTTTGCAATTAAGGTGAACATTGTCGAAGCGACCGTAGAAAATGTGTAGTCAATAAAGAAAACCAGTGTGATCGTTGCATAAAAAAAGGGCTGACTTGTGTATTCAAGTTCAATACCAAACCTACTATACTTAGAAGATCTGTGCCAATATCAAGAAAAAACAAGCTGATGGAGCATATGAAAGGAATGGAGAATCAGTTGGCAATTATGGAGGAGCAACTTAGACTCTACAACGTTCAACTCAAAATTCAGCCGACATTTGAAAGCACTTCTGATGTTGGTTTTCAAACTACTGCCATCGTTACCGACCATACTCATAACACTTATTCTGACACTAATGCCAACAAAACCAACAATTGGCAGTTGACAGTTTCTGGTGGATCCAACGGTGTCAGTTTACAGACGTCTATCAAAAGTCTGTCTGATGTTAGCGTATTCATTTCAGACACTTTTAGGTATTTCAATACATACCCACTCCCTAGAACCCCCAATTATCATGTCGATCGCTCCTTGCAAGTATTGACAGTGACCAATCGAATGTTGAGCGTTGAATCTGTGCTCTACAGCTTTTTCCAAAACAAGAAAAAAATGGCAGTAAGCTCATTAGTTGTTACCGCTACGTCCTCTGACAACTATATCCTGATGAACGCTAAAAAGAAAATAATTGACTCCTACTACCTTTGTATGGGTCTTGTGAACCCCCTTTTTCCTAAACCTTATTACTATCCTATCTTTCAAGCCGGGTGTCATAAGATGTTAACCAGCGCTATGGCAGCCTTTGTAACCTATACCCAGTGTTGTCATGTACCTGTTATACCTGCCCCTTTAACTAGAGAGCTGCTTGGAGAAAAGTTGCGTCAGGAGGCCAAAGATATTTTAGAAGAGACGCTGTTTGAACAAGAGCCAAACATCTATACCGCTGCGACTTTTTTTTACTTGTCCAAATGTGCTTTAATTACTCTGAGCAATTCTGAAGCAAGACTGTATATTAATATGGCTTGGAGGATGATAACTGAGCTCAAACCTTTGTACTTTCATACACTTTCAGAAATAACACCAGAAGCTCCGTTTACAAGTCAAAGGGTAGAGGCAGAGACATGGAGACGGCTTTTTTATGTGATACGATACCTTGAGTTATCTCTATATGTTCTTTACGATGGTCTCTACGATTATGGCTCTATTCTGTTTGACAGTGGCGTAGGTTACCCTACTGTTTTGTCTATTGAAGGAAATGTTCAGGAGCTATGCAACGCCGTTGAAGCATTTCGCGAAGTTGTACGAGTAAACGACTGTCAATTGACTCGTAAAGATGATGAAATCAGGTACAAGTTGTTTTCTGGCAAACTGGAGAGCATCTCCATAGGCGAGTTACAGAGGCTTGAGAAGCAACTTTGCGATTTCTGGAACAGCTTACCACCTAGCTTTAAACTGTCTGATACCCCTTTTGGATACCTTCAGATGGATCGTATACAGCAATGTACTAACCCTTTTGCCATCTACCTATACCAAGTATATTACTCATACTGGCTTGCGCTTGAAACGCGGTTAATGGAAGAGCCGGCTGCTACAAACTTAAAAGGAACTAACATGGACAGATACGACGGAGATCGTGCTCTATTGCTTGTGTCAATATGCAGTGATGCCATGTCAAAGATATTTCATATCCTATTTCGAAAATTACCATGCAGTGTAGAAATGCATTGGATGTTGATAGCCGCTGACGCCTTGGGAAGGCTCAAGAAGTCCGCTAATCCTGAAGTTCGTGCCAAAGCTAATGTCAATCTACAACAGACACTTGCTGTGCTCAAGCGTCGTGTTCAAAGGACTAGCGAAGATGGCACCAAATTAAATGATAGTTACAATATGCTGAAAAACATGCTTCCATCTGTAGGCTCTCCCAGTGACAGCATGAGTACCAGTACGAGTTCTAGTAGTTTAGCCGGTTCTGAACAAGACTCTTTTAGCGAAGGCGAATCAAATACTGTTGGCTCTACAGTTTCAACGGCACCATCTGCTTATATTCAAAATCTCCAAAAAGCAATTTGTACTCATTTAGACACAAACGAATGTTCTTACATATAGTAGTAATTCTCAATAAAAGCAATATTATTTATTACTTGAAAAAACAATTTAAGCATCCTTGACCTTCTTGGTACCACGGAGAAGACCAGTACGGCGGGCAGCAATCAAACCGACCTTTTGACCAGCAGGAGAGTCACGGGCCATAGTAGAAGCCTTACCAATGTGTTGATGGTTACCACCACCGTGAGGGTGATCAACGGGGTTCATAGCAACACCACGAGTCTTGGGCCAGCTGTTACGCTTGACTCTGTACTTGTGGAAGGCACGACCAGCCTTCAAGAGGGGCTTGTCAATACGTCCACCACCAGCAACAATACCAACAACGGCACGAGAGGTAGAGGGGATAACCTTCTTGGAACCAGAGGGGAGACGGATACGGGTCTTACCATCATCACCGTGACCGATGATAGTGGCGTAGTTACCGGAAGTACGGGCAATAGCTCCACGGTCACCAACCTTTTCTTCGACGTTACAAATGACAGTACCTTCGGGCATAGAGGCCAAAGGCATAACATTACCAATGTTCAAAGAGGCCTTCTTACCGGCATAAATGAATTGGCCAGTGTACATACCTTCGGTGGCGATGAAGGTTTCAGTACGGAGCTTGTACCTAAATGTGGGAAATCAATAATTTCATTCGATAATGTGCTGTATAATTTTTACTTGTAGGGATCACGGAAGACAACCTAATGTCGCAAATGAGTGGTCAATACATGTACAAAGTCGATCGTTAAATCTTTTCAATTGTGTACCTTGGCAAGAGGAGCACCTCTTCCGGGATCGTGGATAATTTCCTTGACGATACCGCGAACATAACCGTGACGTTCAGCAAAGTCAAAAACTCTCAATTTGGCAGCACCCTTACGGCCGACAGTGTGAGATTTGAAGATGGATCCAGCACCCTTTCTTTGAGCACGAATAACACGACCCATTTTTTAACTGTTAAAATATAGTGTGAGTTCAATGATGCATCCATCCAATGAGTCGTACATACACTTGGTTGGAAATGAAAAGAGGTTGATCTATGATTGCCCTTTTTGCATGTTCTTTTGTTAGTTTCATTCAGGCTTTTTTTGCGAAAATAGGTTCAATTCCAGGGTTTGCGGCTCAAGATTTCCGGCCCGGGTCAATTTTATTTAAATATAAAAAGCTCTAATCTTGTCCTCCTTTTTGATTGGCTTAGACGCAGTGACTGTGATTGTATAACCGTTGAAGGTAATTTTTACATTGGCGTCTTGGGGAGATGACTTGAGAAGGTAAGGTGTTATTTTGTAAACAGATGAGCCCAAAGTAGTCTCAGATTCGCTTCCAAACTTAATAGTAGGCTCAGATGACTTTTATAACATATAAATAGTTAGGTCTATCATATGTATCTAGATCGGCTTACCTTAATCGCTTCTCCAGCACTACATTCTACATCATATGTGTTTCCATGGAATTTACTCAAGAGAGCGTGATAAATTTCTTCTGACAAAAACTCTTCAATACCTGGCACTTTGGATGATAAAAGTTCCTTGATCATTTGAATTTCCTTGGTATGGCTTTCGGTGACTTCTACATTTACAGGACTTTGTCTTTCAATATGATCCCAAGAGTTATATTTCGATTTATTGGTCTTATCTAGCTCTTCAGCAACCATTATACAAAACAATTTTGCAGCCATGGTGGGGCATTTTAAGTTTTTTTCTCTGGAGTAGTCCATAAATTCTGTTGCTTTTGAATTCTTTGCTTCCAGCTTGTTGTTTGTACACAAAAACTGATGATATTGATTGGTTGCACTGGATTCACAGTCTTCACTACAGAAATTTACTTGGTCACAGTTCTTGCATTCTATTTTCTGTTCCAGCTCTTTCATGCAACGGTTGCAGTAGCTCCCCTATGAAAACGGCTCAAGTTGAGTTTTGTATCTTTTTACTCTGTAGATTATGTACTTCTAATTCAGGATGAAGGGTGGAAACCAAGGGTGTCTCAGTGTACAAAACTTCACCCTCCTCAAAATCTTGCTCAGCAGACAAGCAATAAACTGGCTTTTCGTTTTGGATGGTTTTTTCAAGTTTCAACTGTACATCATTTGAAGGGAACTCTTTATAAAAATTCGTTTGGCGTTGTTGTTGCTTGAAAAAAAAAAAAAAGGATATCAAATTTAGTATAGGGTATTATATTGTTTTTTCTTTTTTTTTTTTTCTTTTTTACCTCCACTGCCATTATGTTAACTACAAGTCTGAACGCGTGTTCAGGCAAGGTTTGCTGAAATATGTTGAGGAGCTCTAAAGGCGAAGGATAGATCTTTAATGCCTTGTAAAAGTGAACAATACTTTCATGGATCAAATTCTGTTGAACCAATGCTTCGCCAGCGGATACTTGTTCCATAAAATACTTTTCTTTTTCTTCAGGAGATTCAGGAAAGCTTTCCTCGGCGACACTCTTCAACACCAGTTCAACTGTTTTTTCTGCTGAGTCAATAGCTTCCTTTTCAGCTTCTTTTTGGTTTTTAGCTTGCTTCTTTCGCTCACGTTCTACATTTAACAGTCAACTTAAGCTTGAAAAAAAAGTTAGACGCTTGGTTATTTACTCAGATGTTTCTTAAAGTTAGGGTCGCTTCTACGTTGTTTATCGAAATAAATAATATAGCCAATACCAAAAGTAGCAATAATTGCTGTAGATATAAGCGCAACTGTTGTAGGTTTGAGAGCCATGTTTGATGAAAACGTACAATAAAGAAAAAAAAAATAGAACAGCACTAAATCTTACAATTGAAACCCATTTCGAAAAGGGACTTGTTTTCACCTGTCAATTTTTTATTGTGGAACCTTGAGACACCATAGACTCTTATATCCTAAATGAAATACAACGCTTGATTTTTATTTTGTTCACTAAGCAGGAGTTCGTAGAATTTTATGTCTTTTGCTAAGTTTTTGATTTCAGTTAGGATTTTGCTTTTTAACTGGGTTTTTCAGCAGCTTCTATCCAAAATTTACTTTAAAATGGCACTCTTTGCTATTGGCTGCAATCGACCTTTAGGTATCTATATTGTATGAGAACAATAATAGCTTAGGATAGCGAAATTTTGTTTTTCTTAATTTTTCTTGGATAGTTACTGTCAATCCGAGATTTTTTCTTTTTTTTTATATATACAGAAATAGAAAAAAGGGAATCGATGTATGTTTCCCAATCGTTTCACGAAATATCAGTATCTGCCTTTCAGATCCTCTGTACAGTATTAAGCTCGTACTAAAATATACAAATAAAACCGCACTATACACTTTTTTTTAAAAAACAGCTTTGATTGTGTGTGCTTGTACGTGTGTATTTACATAATCATGCACATTGTTTAATAAGATGTTAAGAAATCAAAGGCAGGTATATATATAAAAATAGATACAAAATATACAAGTTATTGGTCCTTGAGTATTTTTTTTTAAAAATTTGTATTCTTAAATTTTTAACGAGATAGAAAACATTCAAGTTATGTTTCTAGGACTCTAAAGTGGTAGTAATACTGCATTTGCTCTGAACAACAAGCACGTTGATCTAGAAACAAATTCCACCACTAGGAGTTTAAAAACAGTGTTAATCCGACTTTTGCTTCAAGTTGACAGCACGAACGCCACTGTGACTACTACTACTCTATTCTGATCATCTAAAACAAGTCTCTTCTTTTTTTGACTGTTGTCATTTTAGAAATGTTCAAACGCGTAAGAAAAGAACTTGCAAAACAACAAATTGAAGAGCAGGAATTTGATGTCAATGACAACGAAGAAAAGCTGGCTGGTGTTTTCTCTGACACAGACGAAGAGACAGACGACTCCGATGATGAACAGACAAGACGCTTAAAAAAGAAAGCCAAGCATGCGTTGATTCAAGCGATTAACTCGCAGCCTGCTGCTGATAGCGATGAGGAAGAAGAGGAGGAGGAGGATAGTGAAGAGGAAGGCGCTAGCGATGACGAGGAAGAAGAGGAAGAGAAAGAAAAAGAAAGCATTCAATCCTACGTTTGCAATGTGTGCCCGGATAAAGAATTAAAAAATGAACAACAGGTCGAAGTCCATTTGAAAAGCAAAATACATCGCAGGAGAGAAAGATTTTTGAAAAAACAAAACCCAAAAGAGGTATTCAGGTCTCAACTAGAAAAAGAAACTCAATGTCATTTTAGATTTCTGCGGAGAAAAAGAAAAAAATTGAAGACAGAAAACAGGTACGAGTTTCTGCCAAATTGGAAAAGATAAAGGCAAAGAGAAAGGAGAACAAAAGAAAGAAGGCTCTTAAGCAAGGAAAAAAGTTTTAATAAATGCAATTTTGTAAATACAGTTTGATAGACTCAAATCCCAAAAAGCCCCAAATACAGTTATTTCGCCTTGACTCAAAAGGTCTAGTTTTGAATGGCAAGCTACTTTTTTTTACATCAAACTTCGTATACGTTTATGTAGATATATCCCATTCTACTTCAGCCCCTTTACAAACAGTTCAATTTCCACTATACTTTTACGGTGTATTCTTTCAACATTCGTATCGCGGAAATGAGTGAGCCGTCAGTCTGTTTGTAACAACCATTTCTCCCTTTCCTTGTTTAAAACAGCGTACCGAGGGGTTGCACCTTCTTTAAAGATATCTTTGATACCAAGATTTGTATGGCAAAGGTGTTGAACATAACTGTCACCGAAATATTGTATGCGACTTGGAAATAACCATTTTGGCTGTGTAACTTTTGTTTCGCAACTGTCAAGGTTTGAATGATAGCTCTTCAAACGAACTAGGGTTGGTCGTTTTGTATAACCATACACTGATCCAAGTATCCTTTTAATACGGAAAAGGTGACAGAGTTGTTAAATGTAATAAAACTATATCAAGCAGCAACGGTGATCTTGGTTGTCGTTCTAGATACGAAAATGCAAACCTTTTGAATAGTGTCACTCACTACTGAGATGCTATAGTAACATTCCCACCGTTTGAGGTACCTGTAAAGCCGAAAGTTGCTGCTGACGGACTAACTACTGTGTTACGTTTTTAAACACTTGGGTCAACAGCTACCAACACTCTATTCAAGTGTGTATATATTTGTGAAGCTTGCCGCTACGAAAAGACTTTGGACATTGGCAAGTATTTTTGATAGGCTATTGCGTCTTAGTTAGACTCTTGTTATCAAATGCGAAACACCTCACATTTTCCTTTGGATCTACCAAAAAGAAAAAAAAAACTATTGACAAAGGAGAAGCCTCTTATTTTGACAGATAATTTTTTAGTCCCTTCACAGTATGTTGATTCTCTTTGTTTTATTTTATTTTTAGTTTTTTGCATATACCCGCTTTTTTCTTTCTCTCAAGCAGAGAGCTGTCCAGCTTGACCTGTCAATCTTTAATGACTGTTAAGTTAGAAACCAGACTTGAGGTGAAAAAAAAATACCAGAAAAAAAAAACGTACGTCACATTGACTACGCTATTTCAAAATTGTGTCATTATTTTAGTCTTTTTTTTTCTTCTAGTAAAGTTGACCTTTTTTTTTAAACAATGGCACCACAACAAGTAGTTGAAACAAGCGCTTCCGATAAAATCAAGAAGTTCTTTGAGGATAAAGACTGGAAGTTCTATTGTGCTGTCGCCGCTGGTTTGACTGTTGCAGGTGCCGGTGCTTACCTTGTCTCTTCTTCTGGCAAGAAGGGCAAAAAGAAGCCCGAGTCTAAGAAGAACCGAGAAGGTATTTGTTTTTTTTAAAAAGCAATCATAAACATAGAACGACAAAAAAAAAAAAAAAAGAAGAAAAACAACCAGAAATTGACAGCTTTTGCATAGTCAAGGAAACTTACAAGGATACAAAAGAAGTCCCTGTCACCCCTGTTGCTGGATCTTTGGACTACATGACTTTGTCCGAAGCTGAAGTTGCCAACTTGACTGAGGAGGTAATTTTTTTCTTAAAAAAAAAACAAGCAGAATGTCTTTGAGTAGTTGTTGATTCTCTATTTTAGCAATGTATTGAAGCAGCCCAACAACTCAAAACGAAAGGAAACGCCAAATTCAGTGAAAAGATCTATGACGAAGCTGCTGAATTGTACTCTTTGGCACTTCGTTATAAAGCCGATCCTATTTTCTATTCCAACCGTGCTGCTTGTTATGCAAACTTGGGCCAAAACGAACAAGTCATTCAAGATTGTAGCGACGCTCTTAAATTAGACCCTGTTTATGTTAAGGCACTTAACCGACGTGCTCATGCTCACGAAAAGTTGGAAAATTTCGAAGAAGCACTTTACGGTAAATGAGAGGGAATACACGAACATTAATAGATATTAAGTGCACTACTTTGGTTTTTTTTTTGAAAAAACATGGACAGATTTCACTTGTGTTTGTATTATCGATGCTTTCAAAAACGAAACTGCTAGTAAATCAATGGAACGCGTTTTGAAGCTTGTGTCTGAAAAGAAAGCTAAAGAAATTATGAAGGTAGGCCAAAAGAATAGAAAAGCCTCAACAAAAGACTTGTTGTTAAACAGTGGTTATAGAACAAAACCCCCCGTTTGCCATCATCTACTTTTGTCAGTGCTTACCTTGATTCTTTCAGACCAAGTAATACGACCAAAACGATTTAATGTCAAATACTCATATTATATCTAGTTGTTCAAGACTTGTCTAGTATCCCTGAAGATGGATCTGGTGATGCTTACTATGCCCAAGCCCAACGCACACTTGCCTTGAAAGATTACAAGACAGCTTGTGAATCAGTCGAAAAAGCTGTTGAATTGGGTTGTTCTTCTCAATATCAAGCTTACGCTTTGAACTTGATGGGTACATTTGCTTTCTTAAAGGGCGATACTGTCTCTGCTTTGGAATATTTCAACAGAGCTGTTGAAGCTGACCCCAAGCTTGTTCAAAGTTACATTAAGCGTTCCAGCATCTATATGGAGCAAGGTAAGCACACATATATATATATATATATAAAAGCTGGATCCAAAGTTATAGACTTATTTTTTTAAAAAGGTGATATGACCAACACATACAAACAATTCGATGACGCTATTGCCGTTAATCCTAGCGATGCTGATATATACTATCACCGCGGACAAGGTAAAGGGTTGGGGGTAGACGATATGAGCATTATAAATAATTTTCTTTTTCTAGTCAACTACATTAGTGGCCAATTTGACGCAGCAGCAAAGGATTATACCGAAAGTATTAAGTTGGACGATTCCTTCGTTTATGCCCATATTCAACTTGGTGTTGTTCAATATAAGCTCGGCTCAGTTTCCTCATCCATGTCTACTTTCAACAACACACTCAAGAAGTTTGCTGACAGTACTGATGTTCACAACTACTATGGTGAACTCTTAGTAGACCAACAAAAATTGAATGAGGCTATTGATATGTTCGGAAAGGCCATCACATTAGACTCCAAAAATCCCTTACCCTACATTAACAAGGCTATGCTTATGTACCAAGTAATGGGCAATGTAGATGAAGCTACCAAGTTATGTAAGGAAGCTTTGGAAGTTGACCCTGCTTGTGATGCTGCCGTTGCTTCTCTTGCTCAAATCTTGTTGGAACAAGGCAAGCCCGATGAAGCCCTCAAATACTATGAAATTGCCATCAACTTGGCCAGAACCCAAGCAGAGTTGGAGCATGCTATTTCCTATGTAGAAGCCACGAAAACCCAGACCCGATTCGCTCAAGACTTCCCTGACGCTGCCGCCAAGTTGAGAGCTTTGCGTACTTAGATAGTGTACCAAAAAAAGAAAAAAAAACTATTAAATAGAATGAAAACATAATAAAGCGTTACTGTGATATAATCTCAATTTCCAAAGCGATAGTAGTGTAGATGGATGTGTTTTTTTTTTTTTTTTTTATTTCTAAAAAGAAAAAGAAAGCGTGTGTTGTAAAGTAAAAAAAGAAAGAAGAAATAACTTTTCCCCAATACATTTAAACCTTGAAACCACGAGAGGCACGCTTACCACGAGCGCGTTCGAACTTACGTCCCTTGGAGCGAACGTAGGGCTTCTTGTTCTTGTGAGGACCAAAGCCAAAGTGCTTAACGGATTCACGAGAGTTTTTGGCACCACGGATGAGGATAGTGTTAGCACCGGTGGGGGCACGGAGAGCCAATTGATCCAAAGTCAAGCATTCACCACCAGCCTTCAAGATACGAGCCTTAGCAGTCTTGGTGAAGTGAAGAGCAGCAATGGAGAGCTTGGGGAGGTCGAGGAGACGAGAATCATCAGTGACGGTACCAACAACAACAGTGGTCTTGTTTTCCTTGACGTTACGGACAACGCGAGAGACAGTGACAGGAGGACGGTTGACGCGAGACATAAAAAGACGCTTCAAGACAATCTTGTTGAACTTGGCATCAGTACGACGAGCAAGGAAACGGTAAAGCTAATATACACATGAATATGTATTGTCAATTATATGTGTAACTACAAAAGGTTGAATTTTTCATTTACCTTGACTAACAAAGCCAAGTAAACGTTGTCAGACTTGGGAGAAGTACGGTTGGAGTTCTTGACGTGGTGGTTCTTAAGATCGATACCCTAACAGAATAGACATGCCCAAAGAAAAAAAGAATTAAAAACAAATTCTACAGTCATTCAGAAAAAAGGGATTGGCTGCTATCTATTTTTTTTTTTTTTTTTTTTGGATGTTGAAGTATATTGCATAGAGAGCTGTGTGTATGTAGTGTGTGCGTATATATATGTTTGTTCTACTGTATCCAATCCATCCATCCAAACAACCATAAAAAAAAATAGCGCATCCCCCTTTCTATAATCTGCTCGGCTTCAAGTATTGATCTTTACCATTTTTTAATGCAAAACCAAGGTCGTTTAGGCTTGTGTCCAAGAGAAGAGGATCTTTAATAGGGTTGTAGGGGAGAAGTGTCCAAGTTCCTTGGACCCGTCGGAGAACAAAAAGAGCCGATGGACCATCTAGAAACTAGAGAGCAGTTCGATCCGGACCTTTACATACTTTTTTTTTTTTTTTAGAAACGTGAACAGGAACCCCTCTTCTTTTAGCATTGAAATTTTTATCAGACAATTTTATTTCTTTTTGAGTGACATGTCTTTACTTCGACCTATATTAAGAAACGCCGCTGCTCCAAAGAGCCTTATGGCAAGCACTTTGGGTCTTCGTTGTGTTGCTACTACGGCTACTACTCAGCTGTAAGGTGTTTTTTTTTTTTAAAAAAAAAAAGTAAACTGACATTGCTTGACAGACCTTGTCCACAAACAGAAATGTTGAAGGCCACCTTGAATTATGTACCTGAATACGGTTGGTCCATGCAGAGCTTACTTCACGGTGCTCGTCATTTAGGCTATCCCTCTGTTGTTCACGGTGTTTTCCCTGGTGGAGAAGCTGGACTGATTGATGCTTACTTGAAAGACGCTCGAGCCACATATACCCAAAAAGTGGAAGAAAAGCAAAAGACAGAAGAATGGCAGCAGTAACTGAATCCATACAGAAAGCGACAACCACTGACCTCCCGCCTTTTTTTTTTTTCTGCAGCTTGACCATGACCCAGAAAGTAAAGATTTTAACTTGGCTTCGTTTGGAAATGAACAAACCTTTTATTAAAAAGTGGCCTGAGGTAACTTATTGACCGAAAAGTAAACTATGGATGACTGAGGTTTTTCTTTTCTTACAAAAGGCATTGGCTATTATGGCCAAACCCTCCAATGTAGGTATGTCATTGAATCATTTAGGTGAGATTGTAGATGACATTTGGTTTTATGCTGGTGATAGAAGTCCTGATGTAGGTCCTAAACATACTAAAAAAAAAATTCTGTATCTCTTATCTTTAGGAAACCAAAAATAAAAAATAAAAAACTCAATAGATGAACTGGTATACCAAACGCGCCTCCTTAGCAGCCGTTTACAGTTCAACTGAGCTTTATATGTCTCAAGATCTTTCACCAGATTTCATAGAGACAGAGAAGTTCTTGAATAGAAGACTAAACGATGTTTTATGGGTTGGGTCCACCACACGACAAGTAACCAGAATCATCTTATCATAGCATTCTTAGCTAACACTTTATCTATCCATGTAGCTGGGTAATATGCTCTCTTTTGGCGCAAAAAGCATGATGAGTGTGATAACAAACGTAAGTAGAATATATCCAATTGAGAATAGAAGCTTTTAGCCTAAACATTTGTTCTGTGGTAGCGAGGAGGAAAGTTTTAGATAAAGAAAACGCATAAAAACTAAACCCAAAAAATACTACCTTTGTTGCATTATATATACAATTCAATTTAATAAAGGAAATAAACGCCTTTTAAACTTCGATTGTGTGTCTTTTTATAGTTGCGATTTTCAGGTGTACTTAATAATGCAGTTTTAAAACACCGGATAAATTTCTTGCTTTTGTGTTCATAAAGACCAAAAGGTACTTGGCTCTTGGCCTAAATAATCTAAATGGTCTACCAAGAAACGCAAACCAATCGACACCCTCCTTACTTGTCAGCGCGAATGGTCTTTCTTTTTTTTTTAAAAAAAAAAAAATATCTATTTTAATAGAATATTTTATAATATCGGAATCAAAAAAAAAAAGTAGATTTGTCCCTCAAAGGCTTTTTTTTATTTTTTTCGCGTTGTCTGGATTTTAAAGGTACGACGATATAATTACTGTTTATCTCTTATTTTATTTTGAATGAATTAAGGTCATGTTTCATTCTTCACCGATTGATCTACCCACGCACAGTAAAACGCTACAGTATGCCTACAGCAAGACGAGTTATTTGACAACCTTAAAGCAATCGTTAGAGATTATATTAAGCAATCAAGATTCAAAACAAATCTTCTATTTCTTGTTACTTAATTTGTCTTATATGTTTGTTCAACTTGCTTATGGTGTATGGACCAATTCACTTGGTTTGATTTCAGATGGTATACATTTACTAACTTTGAAAAGAAAAGGCTTTTGTTACTGACGCGTACACCTTCAAAAAAAAAAAAGCTATTCATATGTTTTTCGATTGTTTGGCTTTAGGTGTAGGTTTATTTGCCTCTGTGATGAGCCGATGGCCTTCTAATTCAGAATATTCTTATGGGTAGTTTTCTTAAAAAAATACACACATAGTAAAGTAGGTTAGGAAGACTAATAGTTATTGGGGAAATTAGATATAATCGTATCGAAACCTTGGCTGCTTATTTTAACGGTGTGTTTTTGATTATGATTTCTGTTTCGATCATTATTGAGGCTATACAACGACTAGTGACCCCGCCCGAGATGAACACCCATCGACTGTTGATTGTAAGCTTTTTGGGCCTTGTGGTCAATTTAGTAGGCATCTTTGCTTTTAATCACGGACATGCTCATGGAGGCCATCATCATGGTCATGATCACGGCCATGATCACGGACATAGTGCTAATATGCAAGGCAAGCCTTTTTTTTTCACTAGAAGGAAGGCAATCAGATTTGTAACAAGTATTTCTTTAGGTGTGTTTTTACATATTATGGCAGATACATTAGGCTCTGTAGGAGTGATTGTATCTACTCTTTTAATCGATTGGTTTGGATGGACAGGGTTTGACCCAATTGCATCTTTATTTATTGCGAGTTTGATTATCGCGTCTGTGTTGCCGTTGATTCGTCAGTCAGCCGCGGTACTGATGCTGGAATTGGATGACGCGACGGTGGCGGCTGTAGAAGGTACGGTGGAAGAAATCAAAGGGATTGAGGGAGTGTACGGAGTGAGCCAAAGTCGGTTCTGGCCCTATGAAGCAGAGAGCGTGATTGGCTCGTTACATGTACAAGTCAAAGATGACATAGATACGCAAGCCATGCAGCAGACTATTGTTCAACTATTACAACACCGTATTCATGGTCTGAAAGAGGTCTGTGTACAGATCGAACCTCAGAGTGCCAAAAAGAAAAATCGCACGGTGCCTGAAAAAGGCTTTTTCCACTCACCCCTGATCCACTCGCCAATCCATCAAGCTCATGTCAACTATCGATCGAACACCTCAACGCCTGTTCCTTCTACACCACCTTTAACTGATATCCCACACCCTGGTATTGCTCCTATTATCTCTGGTCTTCAAAAGCAAACAAAAAAGGAATAATAAACAAAAAAAAAAAGAAACACTCATATATATTTATGATGGAACTATTTGTATAGAACAAAGAAAAGCGTTTCCTCATCCCCTACTCTTTTTTTTGTATGCCCTAGACGCGTCTTTTAAGTACCTTGGACTGTTATTTGAATTAAAAGAAAGATTGATGCAACAAAAGATGTGTCCATCTCTAAATATGTATAGATATAAAGGGAGGAGAAAGAAAGGGAGAAAAAGAAAGGGATAATGAGGAGAAGTAGCTTTCTGTTACTAAAGAACAGTTTCCTGTAGCTCTGAGAAGCTCATTTTCTACTGTCAATCTATGTACTGAATACGCTTTTTTTTATTTTATCTTATTTAAAAAAAAAGAAACTCATGTAAATCACAAAAGACTGAGATAATGCTTGACGGAATTGTTCGAAAATAAACCATTGCTAGGTGATGCAATCAAAAAGAACCGGCTCAATGCCAAGTACATGTACTTAGCCCAGATACGATAATATGTAACCATAAAAGTTTTTATAAAGATATATCCTTTTATTAATGCTTCTTGTAATTGAATGTCCTTAAAACGCTATACTAATGAATTCCTTGGTATTTATATGTCCATTCTTCTTCTTCTTTTTTTTTGGCTATGCTTCTGTGAACACTATATTTGTCTTTTTCTGCAAATCGTTTGTTGATGAAATACAAAGTAGCACAAGTGCAAGACTAACAAAGTAAGTATCTCTCATGTGTATTTGTAAGGCTTATATGGTAGGCAAAAAAGAAAGAAAATGAAGAAACATTGGTATTTTTGTATATATCAGCAGTAATATAGAACTCTTTATAAATAGTATACAAGATATTAAATGAATAAATCTGGGTGTAAGAAGCCAGCCTGGCTTTTTTTTGGGAATGAATAAATAAAAAGCCGATCTTTTGGACATTGTAGTGACAATATGTATATACAGATGTACATATGCAGTATGTGTATGATAGTGTATGTATATGCTAAAGTATGTTGTATATGTTGTATATATATATATATATATATATGTGTGTGTGTGTGTGTGTTGTGTGTGTGTGTGTGTGTGTGTGTGTGTAAGTGAGTACAAAAGAAGTATTCTTTTTTTGATGCTGAGATCATAAAAATGGATACCACATGTCATTCATGGTGATGGGAACTTGAGGCGGTTGTGAGTACAACATCCAGATGGGTACAGAGCAGCTATCTTGAGAATAAAGATCGATCAAGTCTTGATTGTAGAGTAAAGGAGAGATATTATCGTTATAAGCGATAGGCTGTACTTGAGGGTATAATGTGGGAGTGAGGGGAGGAGAATAATAATAAGGATAATAGGTATCATTATTAAGGATAGCAGCGGGCTCTTCTGAAAAGAAGGGAAGATCACATAGTACATTGCATTTCTCGGTCCATAGTAAAAAAGACTCGGACGAGATATAAAGAGAATAATCTAAATATCTCAATAGGGCTGATTCCAATTTGACTAGAGTATTGACAGGTATCATGGAGACATAAGACCATTGCAACTAGTAAAGTAGTGTTATTTTATCTGTTCTAAATCTTCTCTTTGGGGATTACCATAAAAGGAGGTGGATAATCTTCTGTGTATTTGTACGCCAATAATAATGTAACAGTGACTAAAGAATAGTCGTCCATGTCATGATTATTCGCCAAAACGGTTTGCATATAATTTAAACTAAGAGGGCTTATACATTAGCCAAAAAAATATGGAAGGGGGGATTTGTTATATAAAACTATTAAGTCTAACCTGGCGTAGACAACGTAAGAGGGTATATCAATCAAAGCAAATAGCTTGTAGTAAAACAAGTATACGTTCTTTTGTCTTTCCAGATCCCAATCCCTCCGTAAGAAGCAGAGCACGATTGAGCCCAGCTCTGATAATTCCTCAATGCCTGTTTTACATATCATCTGTTGGTTCATTATTGCTGAATTTATGTGAGGATTCATTCTTCTGTGTATTGAGAAAGAAAGAAAAATAAATAAATATTGAAAAATAAACAAGTTTATAAAATAAGAAGAAAAAAGTATTAAAATACATTTAAAAGAACAAGTAACCTTAATTTTTATTTTTGACATACACTAAACATTTGGTGACATTAAAAAAGTAAATATAAGGCGTTGTATGACCGTAGAGAGTCAACAAAAACAACCCAAAAAAAAGAAGGAGAATGAATGCAACCAGATATCAAGAGATTCGCATACCAATAGGCTATATTTAACTGTAACAATAATCGTATCATTCAAACTCTCTCTTTCTTTTTAAGGTTTTTTTTGTATATATAAAAGGGGTCTATATGGGAGAAAGGCTCTTTCTTTTGAATCATATGGAAATGACCCAAACTGTACTACGGCTTTTCCCCTTTGCTCCTTAGGATCTCTATTTATTCTCTCTCCGATAGGCATGATGGTTTTAATAAAATAGTTGTGTTACATCGCACGCGACCCAAATATTTTGGAAAAAAAAAAAAAAGGTTTTATTATCTTTTTAGAAGGAGGCAAAGTTCCAGTCAAAAAGCTTCCTTTCCCTGGATTGCTATTATCCAAAAGGGAGGAGGGGTGAATAATAACAATAACAATAATAAAAACAAAAAAGAAAGATGGCAAAAAAGGAGAAAAAGATGGCTTTTGATATTGTTTGAATGATAATAATAATAACAATAATAATAATAAATGTAAATTGTAATTACAAAACGCGCAAGAAAAGTCTGTATTTTTCTAATGATTCTAATCGGCATCATCATTATCACGAAAAGACACGTCTTTTTCAGTCCTACTTTGCCTTTTTTAGTGGTGTAACATCCCTTAGCTTTTAGAATCTAAAACAGAAAGAAAAAGCCCTTTATCGAGGAGTTTGAAACCTAAACCGTGAAAAATGTCTGTTCATTATAGTCCGCCTGACGGGTAGTGTCAGTTACAAAGAAATCGTTTTTCGTACCCAAACTAACCCCAATTGAGCCCACTCCGGCCTCCAACGTGATACATGCTCCCTATGCCACGCTTTATTTTTGAGAACACAATCATAACAAAAAAAATTCTTTTTTCTTTTGTTGTTATTTATCTTGTCTTTTTAAGCCACATGGCGCGTCACAGCAATTAATGAATAGAAGGAGAATCTCTCACTTTATTTAAACAAATCAGAAACAAAGAAAAGCTTGTTATTATTGACGAGCGTACGTTTCATTAGACAGCCCTCTATCGTCAAAGGACAATGCTAGATTACAACCTCAAAAGCGCTTTAAAAGTGCAAGAAAGACCTTACAAGATGTACCAACAAAATGGACAGTATCCGATAAGATCAACAAGTCTCAAGCTTAAACAATCAAAAGCAGCAATGAGTCAAATAATTTCCTTCATTTTAAAGAGGTAGACACCATTCGGACACAGACTGCTGAAAGGTTGCAAATAACAAAAGAACACATTTCTGTCGAGGAAGGCTTTCAACAGTGCAAAGCAACCTGCAGAGTTCACATCGGCTCAAGGAATGCAGCGTAATGATGAAACGCAACAATCTGCACTCAACGTTCTCCGGCTCTCACTCCGTTTCAAATACCTAGTAGCAAATCGTTCGTATAAGAACGGCACACTAAGTAGCTCTAGCCGTAAAAGAAAACGCGATGGGCAAGGAAAGTCCGGGAGAAGATAGATGTGATCAAAATCTAATATGGCTATCCAACTCATTTCTGGCGAGAGAAACAACTGGAGTTCGAAACGTATAAGGTTGCCTTTTACTACGACGGACCTACTGAAAAAAAAACGTGGTTATGAATCTACGGGCAGGCAGAAACTTAAACCGTCGTAATAGCCAGTGAACAAAACATTGAATGTCTTTTGGAGAACACGTTTATCAGATAATAAAGATATTGGAACTAAAGTACAGCGATGAGCTACCTTTTTTTCAACTTGCCCCTTCGAAAACATTCATAAACTCTAAGCAGTTTTTTTTTATTCGTCATACTAATCGATTTACTCACACAAGTTAGATAGCGCATCTTTCAATGCTTTGAGTAGTTTGATTGTAGATTGGTAACGGTCCCTTTTTACTATATGCTTTTCAGGGTGGGAGATGACCCTACACGCTCCAAACTCCAACTATCCTAAAAAAAAAAAAAAAAAGGTAGCTTTAATTTACAACACCAACAAGTTATAGGTATCGTTTCACCTTGTTTAAATATATCAAAAGTACCCGAGTTTTTTCTAAGAAAGAAATGCCTTCTCTTCTGTTTTCGTTTGTAATTTTTTCCTATTCGTTACCCATAAACAGGCTTACTGTTTCAGTATCTAATATATCGAGTACAAACAACTTTACAACACTATAAAGACGTTAGCTATCAAAAAGTTGCCTTTAACTCTATATAATCTCCTAGCCCTCTTGTTGTAAATTAGTACTGAAGTGATAAAGAGAATAGTCAAATGCTCTTTTTAAATCCAGCCTTTACTTCATGTTTTCTCTCATTCTCAAAGCGCTTGTCAGAAATATTCAATCGTTAAGGCTTCAAGCTTTCAAGAAGAACCAAAAGAGAAAACAACTTTATCTATGCTTCTTAGCTCTAAATGCAAAAAAAAAAAAAAAAAAAAAAGAATTATTTCGCTGACACTCTAAATCCCTCGATCGCTTTCGTGTCCGTCACTTGTATTTGTACAAACATTTCTCTGATAGTGACTACAAGTTGTCCCAGTCTATGTTTTATTTTTAACATATCATACCATTTCCCAGTGGATCAATGATGCATTATAATATATTTTAATGACTTCAACAAAAGAAACTTGAAAAAAATTGAGATTTAGACTTGATGATTTGGAATTACAGCCATGAATAAAGGCAGGATCCAAGCCGACTATTTGTTAATTATAATAGTAAAAAATGTTCTAGAAAGAAAAAAAAAGAGAGAAGACAAGGAGTTTCTTTTTTCATTGTAGCAGCAATAGCATCTATGATGTTTAGGTAACGCATAAAAAGGACTAGGTATAGAATGATAATACAAGTACTTTCTATGACATAAACATGAGGAGTAGTAATGAAAAATGATAATCCAAAAGAAAAACTATAGGCAGGTACAATAAGCATTTAAATCGTTATTGGAAGTAGGAAGGGATTCTGGTTATCCCTTCTATTCCTTCATATTGTAGTCAATAGCACGCTGCTAATTTTTCTATCTTTTTTGAAACTGACACTATCCATCAATCAAAAAGATCTTCACCCCTCTTTATAGACATTTATTTATGTACTTACCATCAACTCCTCTATTGACCCCCTACCTTATGCACAAAAAAAAAAGAGGGCATATTACATCTTTAAGGATCAAAATACTCTCTATTTTTACGCCTTCTCTTTTTTAAAATTTTTATTCGGGTCAAGAGTCAAACTGTCGCCCAGATCTTTTTGTCTGTCCTACCATCCAACTTACTTTTAAAGTTCTTTTTGTTGAATGAAATTCAGGTGAAACTTGTTTCTTTGTTTATTTATTGATTAATGAAAACAGGTTCTCTTCCCATAACACGTCAGGACATATAGTTGGTTTAGCTTTTTTAGAACAGTCAAAATATCAGATTTTCTTTATGTTTCAAGGATAACCCATTCCGATAACACTCAATTTTTATAAAGTGCTCAACAAACAAAAATAACTTAAAGTTCAAATATAAACCTTTTTTTTGGGGGGGCCTTTCATACCCCTGTCTGTGCTTAACTTCGTTTTTCTGGCAAAGACACGTTACACTTTGTCTGTCCTAAAGAATAAAAGGAGCCTTTTCTTTGCCTCATTTCACTTTTGCTGGAATCGAAAAGGGAAGAAAATTTCTTTGTAATATGCGTATTGCTGCATATATTTAAAATAAAAATATGTGATAAGAAAGGATTTTGACGTAGACGACACTACCATGGCTTATTTTTTTTTTTTAAGAAGGTTGAACGCTAAGAACATTTGCCTAAATAATTTTCTTTCCGAGACCTTTTTTGGCTAATTAAAACGCTTTTGTCTCCATGAATTTTAGAGTATTTCTTTTTTCACCCCTCTTCTTTATTAAAAAACATGAATAGTTATTTATATAGCTATTTCAATAAACCGTTTTTTTCCAAGGTCATTTCCTTCAACGCAATCAGACACAAAAAACCTTCTGCGTTCAGCAATTCCCCTTTTTTTCTCTTGGCCACGGTAATTCAATCTCAGAAATATTTATAGATGCCGAAACAATCCGGTTATACCGGACAATAAACTCTTAAATGCAAAACAAAAAAAAAAGAAATATAGGCAAACCTAGATCAAGGCTCAAAGGAACCCTCCTCTCTCTTTTCATATCAATATGTCTGACCGGTAATCCATCCTATACAGTATATCAAAAATCCCCCCTTCTATCTATCTGTCTATCTGCTTTTTGGTCTATCAGCACTGCAAACAAGCTAGTCAATGCATTCATTCTGACAATATCCAGAGTTAGAGACCTCATTGTAGATTTTCAAAAAAAAAAAAAACATTCACCTTCAATTTGCTTGCGTTCAAATCACGCACCTGTTCTTACATTCGCAAAGACATTCAAAAAGACAAAACAAAAGAATAGATTTTGCACAAAAGAGTAGATCAAGTCTCAGCACCCAGTGAGATTGATAAATATAGGACGTTGACAGATAGATGGGAGCGATTGGGGCTTCATTTACTTTCTATATAGAAAACTAAAACTTTTTTACCTCCAATAGTCTTTACTCCAAGGGCCGCGTTTTGGGATACGAACGTGCCAAGCGCACTCAAAACCCCAACGTTTCTTTGATTCAAGTAGAAGGTGTCCAAACCACCAAGGATGCCCAATTCTACCTCGGTAAGCGTGTTGCCTATGTCTACCGTGCCCAACGTGAAATCAACGGTTCCAAGGTCCGTGTCATCTGGGGTCGCATCGCTCGTACTCACGGTACCAATGGTGTTGTTAAGGCTCGTTTCCGTAACAACTTGCCTCCTAAGGTCTTTGGCGCTTCCGTCCGTGTTGTAAGTTGAAAAAAATAACATACTAAAAAAGCAGTCATTGTTAACTTTGCTTTTTATTTTATCTAGATGCTCTATCCTTCCAACATCTAAATGACAGACGTCCTAGTTTATAATAAATGTATGTTGTGTGTGAATACTCTTTTTCTCTTAATATTGTAAATTGGCCAGCAACCTTAGCACCTCTAGTATTTCGCCACTTTTTAAATTATATTCAGCTACTAGGTTAAATATTTCAAGAAAAGAGTATGTTATCAAAACATATAAAACTAAGTTATTCAAGATGTCTCAAAGAACAATTTTCTTAAATCACCCCAATTCATTCCTGACACTATGTGTGTTTTTATAAAAGCTCTACCAACCTTTTCCCACTATTCTTCCTGTAAGTCAATTCGAGAAGTTTTAGAGAGTATTTGACCAGGTGTGGTGGTAAGTGGATTTAAACAACAAACTGGGGGAAAAGGGTAAATTAAGCAACCCCCCTATGTTCAAAGGAGACAAAAAAAGTTCAACTCCAAGCATTTATACTTCGTCGTTTAGTAGAGTGTAAGCAAAAGTAAGCTATTATTGCTAAAAGAGGTACTTCCAATGTTGCACCAGAAACCTTTGAGAAAATTGGTTGTTGAATGCAAATGAGAATTTTGTACTTTTTGAAGAGTTTTAGTTAGGTGATAGCTGTGCTTATCAACAAGCCCAGTAATCAATTTTGAAACATTCAATGTTTATTGTTAGTATGTAGTTCTGGTTGAGGTGAAATATTGCTATAAATTCATGACCAAATGAGGCAAAGCGATCAACTAAAGCATCTTCCGCTGTCCACTGAAATGATACAGCATATCCATAGTCATTCAAGCGAGGGCTTTACTGTATTCGTATTTATCGACTGATATTTCGCAATTGTAAGTGGCACCTCTCTTATGCATATATCGTCCCCCGCATTCAGACAGTACGCTTTGATAAAATTTGTGGCATATACTACCAAGAAAAACAAGCATCAAAAGAGTACACCAGTTGATTTGAGTCCGCAAAGCTATAGTTTAAAAAAGTTGAAGCCTTTGAGCAGACTTCTCATTTTTGGGCTCAAAGTTGACGTTTAGATGCTACACGCAACGTAGACAACATTGACCAAGGAGATTGGTGTATATAGTTATAGTGATACTGGGACTGACTTGGCTTGTAATGTATCGGCTCACAGCCGACGGCAAAGTTTTTTTTTTCTGTTCAATTTTTTCAAAAAAATATCGTTGAGATTCCAGCTCCTTTCGAAAATAGCAGTTACTGTTAACAGCCCTGAAGGAGATGTCATACCTTGAGTATATACTAAGATTCAAACGCAACAGTGTTACTTTCATGTACAAAAATATGGATTAGAAAAAAAAAGGGGAATAATATGTCAAACTTGGCAGTATTTCGAAGAAAAGGTCACTGAAGAGGCATACAAATCTCTTGATTCAAAATCTTCTATGTGGGACTAAAATGATCCTCAATTCGACTTACAACTATCGTTCCTATTTTTTTTAGATGTTGATTGGGGAATAAATCAGCTTACCGCTCATCTATGAGCGCTTTTCTTCTTTAATTATTTATTATTCGTTTTTGACAGCTGAATAGAGCAAGAAGAACTCATGAGGTAATTCAAAATCCTTGTAAGTAAAATCGGGTAGCTTGACACCAAAAGCAGACACATGTCGACTTGAACGACGAGAGGAGAGGGTGCTTTTGGTATGTTTGTTAAATGTGCTAAGCTGTCTTGCTTTTTGACGGATGGCTTCTACTTGAACAGCTTGATGAAAGTCAGGATTGATTTCTGTTGGCTCTTCTTCTACGTTCACACTTGTCTTAGATAGACCAAGTGCTTCATACCGATTCAAGAGTTCGGTGGCGTCTTTCAGTAGTCGTTCATGAAGAATATCCAAGTATCGTTCATCTTCTTCATCTTCAATCTGAGTACGATGACGAATGGAAGACACGATTGATTGAAGCGAACTTTTATCCATGGTCTTAATGCGTTCCACAAGTTGGTTTTGTTGGTAATAGCCATGTTTTAACCGTTCTTTCTCTCGATTCTTTTGTTTCTTCTCTTCCAATTCATGGCGACGATGGCGCTTATAATAAAAGTCATCCGGAATTGCGCCTTCTCCATCTTCATCGTAGAATGTCTCTGAGGACATCAATCCTCGCTTCACAGGCGAAATTACCTTGAATACAGCTTGGTGTTCAATCACTCCTGGAGGACTATCCGCTTCTCCCCCTCCTCCTGTTTGCTCGTATTCTTTCAATAGTGAAGCGTCTGAAGTAACAGTAACCAGAGTAGTACCATCTATACTAGGCTCATGACTATTGGCATCTATTTACATAAAAAAACAAAACGGCAGCGAGGTAGTTGTTGTTGTTGATTGTGTTGATTCAAATGTGTTGAGATTTTTGGTTTTTTTTTATAAAATGTTTTCTTTATATATACATATTTGGTGTGAGCAAAATCTCACCTGTTTCTAATAATCGTTTCACGGCTTCTGTTAAAAAGTTGTGTCGGGTAGGCAAAGCTCTTTTTTCCATAAAATTTTTTTTTTTTAAAAAAAAATTGGTTTATAGTTTTTTCTTTTACTTAACAATCAACAAACAAAGCAAATTATATTTTAAAAGGAGTAGTAAAAAAAATTTACTTTGCATAGCGTTTTTTATGACGCTACTTGTTCAATAAAAGTAACGCTTTATGGTTATGTATTTGTGAGATTGACAATAGCTTTTTTTTTTAAAAAAAAATTATAAAAAATATTCAAGTCTTTCATTTTCCTGGATACAAATAAAAAAGCATTTCAGTTATAGCCTCATTTATATATGGTTATCAACGTACTCTTGTATATACATCGTTAGATTCCAATATTCGTTCATTTTCTGGCGCAGCATCAAACACATTAAAATATCTTTGTCCGTTGACATCGATTTCTAAAATAGACGCGAGATTGCCGCACCGATAGCAATAATTCGGAGCAGACCAAACAGTAGACAATTTGTCGTTAAACAAAACTTGATAACCTGCGTTGCAAAGTTGATGGGCCCTTAGGATATGATCCATATCATTCAATCTTAAAAATCTATCTACCACCAACGAACCAAACATATAGCCCGCACCTCGCGCTGAAATTGCAAACTCACTTTTATCAGGATCAGGGTCAGACCATACAAGGTCTGCCATCGCACCTTCGTGAGGTATTTCTAATTCTATATGAATACAGGCCTTACCTTAAAAAAAAAAATTCTTCTACCTTTAAATCGGTCAATAATCCTTATCTGATCCAAAACATGAATTGTAGGTGACAGGCCTCCATGAACACAAAATATACTATTGTCAATGACCACTGAGAGAGTAAGGAAATCAAACATATCTGTAAAATATTTCCACACTTGTGCTGTATTATATTTTCGCATACACTCTGCATAGAATCCATATGTCTATTGTATATATATATATATATATATATATATATACATCTTTTCTGTTTAGCAAAAAGCCCTCTATCCAACTTTGGTACGCCAGATTGACTTTCTCCCACTTACTTGAGTAACAGCCCTCGATTCATGATTCCCTCTAACAAGCTGAACTCGATCGGGATATCTTAATTTCAAACATATCAGTAATGATATAGTCTCAACACTATATAACCCACGATCTACATAATCGCCTATATGTTTATTTCAAACGCTCTCGGTTAGATTCAGAAGGAGTACGTCTTATCTAGTTGCTGCCTTTACCCAAGAACAAATAATTGGTATCTGGACAATACCCTCCAATCCGAAAAATTTCAATCAAATCATAATACTGTCTAATAAACTAGATGTTAACACCAGATGCATTGCTTTATACTTTTTTTTTTTTTTTTCAAAAAAGAAAAAGTACAAAACAAAAAGTCAGTACCCATGAATGTCACCAACAACAGTTACTGGTGCTTTGATGTGAACAACATTGCTTTCCTTAATCAACAACTCTTTGGTTTTTTCGCATATTTCTTTAATAACGCATTCCGCCAATAGTTGTTTTTTGTATAACTTCTCCAGACATGCATCAAGATCTAAGGTGGTCATTTGAACTGTTTTTTTTCAATTGATATTCGCATTCAATTCTTTTTTTCTTTTTTTTAGTTGTACTTTTTCCTTTTCTTTTCTTTTTTAGTATACAATAAAAAAAAAAGGTATTTTCTATTTATTTATTTTTACTTTACCTATTGTCGAAAACAAAAAAAAATAAAAAAGCATGAGAGAAGATTTACTGGCATCGGCTATTGCTTTTTTGAAATCGCCTAACGTAAAAACAGCGAGCAAAGAAAAGAAAACCCAATTCCTTGAAAAAAAGGGATTGACACAGGAAGAAATAAACGAAGCCTTTAAACAAACGGAGAGTGAGCTAACTGAAGTTATAAAGGTAGCAAACCTATCTTTATTTTTGTTAATTCATAACTATACACTAGCCTATTGTACCTCCCAGACAAACCATACAAGTTGTGTATTACCCTTTAGAGGCACTACCTGTGCGTATGACCACTCAACAGATTGTAAAAGTTGCTTGTATCGTGGGCTTAGGGGCCACAGGTATTATTACAATTCTATTGGCTATTATTCAAGTAAGCTTTGTTCTTTTTTCTTGTTGTACTTAAGGTCTGATAGAGATGTATGTCCAGAGTACTTGGCTCTATAACTCGATACCAGAGCGATCGATACAAAACTCGAGCAGATTTTTTGAAAAGGCTACAGACAATTTTAGAAAAACAAGATCCAGACTATACTACACTTATCAAAGAACAAGACAGTCTGGATACTCGCTTAAACAGATTAGCCACTTTGATTCGGTCTAAATCATGCCTAAAACAAAGTACATTAAAATCGTCCGTAGATAGTCTTCGCACGGTCTTTACCAGTTTACCGCAAAGTGGGTTTTATTCTTATGGAAGCGGGGATGGGTTTGTCTCCTCTTCAAATCGGTTGCCTGATGACAATCCCAGCATACAAGCGTTAAAAAGCGAAATTCGAAGCTTTAAAGGTGCTCTTCTAAGTCGAAGAAACTTTCCTAGTATTACTCAACGCTCATCTGAATCGCTGGAAACACCTCAGCTTTCTACAAACAGCTATCACCCAAGAAGAAAAAGACTACTCAGATCAGAATTGCCATCCGGCTTTACAAGAGAACAATAAATCACAGCCCTTTAACTTTAACGTTTGATGTATAGTGGAAGTTTTGAATATTAAATTAAATACAATTGATGGCTGACCAAATCAATTGTTTTTTGTACTGAAAAATTAAGCAACAGCTCGCGTGTGTGTGTGTGTACAATTTCTTTTATTAAACTTATTGCATACTCTTTGCATTTTCATCTTGGTATTCCCAATGAAGCTCTCCAACATCATGGTTACCGTGGTAGTCCCAACCTTTTTCTGTAACGTGATATACTAAAGCCAATAATGTTACATACAAGTTCAAAAACGAAAAATAAAACTTACAGTTTACTGAACCACCAGACATAGCATCGCGATGTGTAGCATGATAAATAGATCTTCTACCAAGCTCAATAGCATCTTTTACAGATAAATCGTAGTCATATCCAGAGTCAAGCACACCATAAGCAAAAGTAGAGCCTGAGCCAACTGAGAAAATATCCCCCTTCAGTCTCGAGCCATCAGAGTCTACATAAAATAAGTTGGGTCCTGTCTTATCCCAGCCGGTAACCATAGTTCCCTATAACATTCGTTAATTCCAACTGAAGAGCTATAATGTATAAGCTTTGTGTGAGCAACCTACCATTGAGAGACCCATACCCTTATATGAGTATACCATATTAGCCAACAGTTTTGATGCAGCAGCAACTGAGATTCGTTCTTTATTTCTTAGTTCATGTAAACGACATCGTCTTCCCAATTCACGTTCCCAGTATTGACAATCTGCTGCACCACCTGCCATTGTACCCAATAAGTATGGATTAATTTCAATCACCTTTTTAACAGTTTGAGAAGCTACATCACACATCAGTTTTCAACTTTCCAAAAAGCTCAGACATCTTACAAATATAGTTCCCCATTGTGGCTCGTGAATCAACAGCAACAACTACACCTCCTTTAAACTGAAAGGCCAATGTAGTTGTACCGTGCTGGATTTTGATTTTATAGTCTGCGGATTTCTCATCAGTCACATTTCTTAAAAAGTCGACAGGCTATTAAGTTACGCTTTAGCTCTAGTGATTTTCTCCTTATTTTTTTTTTAAAAAACTTTATTTACATTATGAACGGCAGGAACGTCAAATGAAGGGAAAGCAAGTTGTTGAGCAGCATCCCATTTTCCACATAGTGAACCAAAACTTTCTTCTTGCGGCAATTGTAAAGGTGAAGAGCTATATTTGGTGACAAATTGATTCATCAAAGAATAGAAGTTTTTGAAAAATAACAAAAAAAAAAGTAAAAGCTTCTTAAGACGAGTAGGACACGCGTTCGTCTCTTCTGTAACTGAACTTTAATTTGATTGTTACGTCATCTATCTTCAATGTGGTATTGAGCTTACGCGTTTTGAGAGTCTGTACTTTTTGCTTTCGTCCTTTTTTCTTAACAAGACGAGAACAAAAAAAAAAACAGAATGATTGCAAATTTAATGGAAACAACATCCGCACCTATGCAACATAGATTTGAGCCTTACGATGACAATGGAGGGTAACAATTGATAGAAAAAGATGTTAAGAAACTTGTACTCAACGATAAAACTGTAGAACGAGTGTTGCCATTGCAGGAAAGGATTTCTGTATCGTTGCCGCTGATACAAGACAAAGCACAGGATACAGCATCAACTCTCGATTAGCACCCAAAGCTTACAAATTGTCAGAAACTTCGGTCATTGCTATGAACGGCTTTCATGCTGACGGACTGACTTTGAAGAAAGTACTTGATCAAAGATTGAAGGTACACAAATCACACATTATAATAGCTGTACACTTCTTTTTATGCTTCATGTATTGCTTTTAGTGGTACAAGTTCTCGCATGACAAGGACATGTCATGTACTGCTTTGGCCCAAATGCTGTCCATCACCTTATACCAGAAAAGGTTCTTTCCCTATTACAGCTTCTGTGTAGTGGGAGGTGTTGATGATGAAGGTAGAGGCGCCGTATATTGTTATGATGCTATAGGGTCGTATGAACGGGAAAAATGTCGTGCAAGCGGATCAGCAGCTGCCTTAATTCAACCATTTTTGGATAATCAAGTAATTATATTGACACTAGCGATTGGGTTTTCTGACTATGTCTTTATTCACTTTTTACACTTTTCTGATATAGGTTTCTAAAAAAAATATGCAGAATGCATCATTGAATGATTTAGAGCTAACTGAAGCAATCAGGGTTGTGAAAGATGCATTTACCTCTGCTACAGAAAGAGACATATATACTGGCGACAATCTCCAGATATTTATTATTCGTAAAGATCAACCTGTTGAAGTCCAGCTCCACCCCTTAAAAAAAGATTAATAAAATTGCAAATCATTTTGTTAGCGTACAACACTCAATAAGCTTCTTTTCTTCTTTAGAAGGGAAATGCTGCTTGGAAAAAGCACCCTAGTATTTTCAAGGTAGACTTCAGAAGGGTTGGACATTCCAGAAAGGCGTAGCATTTAGCATACATACTTAGCGACGAAGGAACAGTTGTCATAATAAAGCCCTCAACATATTGCCCGCTTGAAGCCATAGAAACTAAAATCTTTATTATTTCAAGTCCTTGACATTTGTCCAACCCCTTCCCTTACAGAGTATTGCTTCCGGCCTCACTTCTTAAACGCATAGTTACTTCTGTATTTTTTATAATAGATGTCAGATATATGAGCTGCTCTTAATCTGTCTCTACATCATTCTCTTTTTTTTCATTATGCAGAGAACTTATTTTGCTCTTGTATAATGTTTTGCTCGTAAGACTGTTATATTTAAGTAAATAATAGGATCTTAGCGCTATGTTGTTTCTTCCAGTCGTACTTTTCCACGCTTACTTTTTTTTACTGGGATAGCCAAGTTTATTACAGTTTGGTATTACAAATTGATTATTAAGCGCACTACAATTTGGGATAGAAATTTCGAATGTAAGAGATATTAGTATAAGGCACTCTCCACACTCACTAATGTAGTTCTCTTGAAGTGCTATCGTTTGGAAATATGTAAGTTGTTATCAGGCCACTAAAACAAGTAAATAAGCAAACTCGGTAGGAATATCCTTAGGCTTATGCATACTGAATTACTTTCTGAGGAGTATCTGTAATAGAGACTACCTGACTAAAATCGAATAGAATAGCGTAGATAGTGCTTTATGTTTTCCACAAGCCCGAAATCAACTTGGTTTTTAAGGACGAGAAAAAAGAAGGAAAAACTATAAAGTAGAAACTAGCTGAATGTTTAATGAATCGTCATTTGCACCAACCCTTTTGTGTTTAGTTTATAAAAGCCAGCTGATACTCGTTACTAATAGTTATAAAGCTCAATTAAAGGCGTAGTATTAAAATGCCTAATACGCAAATGCGGTATGGAATGAATTCTAAAAATAATGACATTCAAGTTTATTTGGCAAGAGAAGCATCGAAGATGGCATTTCATTGATAATAGGTAGAGGCGACAAAAAAAAAATACCAGAACCTAGTGAATTTGTGAGTTATTATAAAACAGTAGCTCCTCTAGGTCTATAATGAAGAGCGCTGTAAATTGCTTTAGTAATTCATATTGAAAAAGGCCTTTGAGTCATTGTACGTATAATAGAGCTACTATTTATTTGAGTATGGCAGACAATGTCTTGATAATTTTCTTTTGTACTCTAGACAGGTTATTCTTGGCTTTTAAACAAGGGGTTTCACCTAACGTGTATGGCTAGATATTATAATGATATTTCAATAGTTGATTTAATTTGGCGACGAAAAAAACCCTCTGTATCAAGAAGTTGCTAGAACGAAAAATAACTTGAAGCTCTGTGATTATTGAAGACAAAAATACAGAATAAATTTTAGGGGAAATGCGAATACTATAAAAATATTAAAATACGTTCAAATTATTGTCTAATTGATACCCTAGTTTCAAGAGTCAAATATAAGCAGAATACCAGTTATACTAAATGGCTACGGCGGAGTGCGGAAGTATTCTAGGCTGAATCTCAAAATAGAACCCTTTTTCACTTTTTTTTTTCATAAAAAATTCTATTCGATCGAAAGCCATGGTACACTTTTGCAGCTTTCTATAGTGTCAGTTTTAAACAAGTTCCAATAGGGGAAAAGAAAAACCAAAAGAAAGCCTCAGAGAAAGCTTAAAGAAAAGCTAGATACACAATTCAATTGCGTATTTTGTAATCATGAAAATAGTGTTGACTGTAAAATGTAAAACGCAAAACATTGCTTTCGTGCCCTCTTTTTACAAACAGTTAAAAAATAGTGACAATACAAATAAATTGGGCCATTTAAATTGTAAAGTATGCTCAGTCACTTGGCAATATCCAGTCACCTGTAAGATTTCAAACTATATTACAGAATACAAAAATAACGGTTGTCATTAGATTTGGATGAGCCTGTTGATGTCTATTCTGCTTGGATTGATGCTTGCGAAGATGTCAACAAAAAGAAAAAACGCGAAAATCTACGAAGATCTAGTGAAGTAGATGAGCCAAGATCTCCTGCCGCTGGCTCATATGACGAAGAAGAATAATTTATTTTCACAATAAATGTGTTCTCCTTTTGTATATATAATCTTTGTAAAAGAGCAAAAAAAACAAAATAATGCGGCTAAGGGTGTTTTAGTTATGTTTATTGTTGAGCGCATCCAAAGTTACTTTGCTTTTCTTGTTCGTCTTCACTGTCGTCTTCGTCATATACATTACGAGATTGGCCAGAACTGCCAAATGCTTCTAAAGTGGCATTCGTCAAACGATATTCATCAATTATTTCGTACTTTTCCAAAGTACTGGCTGGCCTTTTCGGTAACAAAGCCTCTAATTCTTTAATTTTTTCAATGCTGGTAAAACCGTCGTCAGGAAACTCAACATCGAATTGTATATACAAATCCCCACGACTATCGTGGTTTCTGTATGCGGGCATACCCTCATTAGGCACACGCTTTACCATGCCTGGTTTGATAACATGTCCTGGCAGTTGCTTAACTTGAATTCCACGACCGTCAAGATGTCTAACAAGAATTTTATCGAAGCCGCACAATGCTTCTGTCAATGATATTTTTACTTTGCAAAGAAGATCAGCTCCTTTGCGCTCAAAGACCTTGTGCTCATTTTGATTGAGCACTATAACTACGTCTCCTGGCTCAACTCCAGGCTATAAAATACATTAGTTCACCTTGCTTGCTTGTTGGCTACTACCTCTTGATCCCCTTCGCCTTTCTGAACAATTTTTTGGCCATCCACCATACCCTTTTCGATATAGATATCCAAATACTTCTTTTCAACAGTTACTTTCTTTCCTTTGCACTTTTTGCATCTATCTTTGGCAATCTCTCCTGTATGTCTACAGTCTTCACAAGGGACTTGCATCTGTTGTATCATGCCCATTCCTACTTGTCGCATGGCTACTTTAAAACCTCTTCCTTTACAGGTGCCGCATTTCCTGGTTGCTCCGGTCTTTCCACCCTTACTACAGAAAAATCAATAGGCGCAAAAGCAAAGACATATCCTTACCCGTCGCAGTTTGAGCATATCACGTTTTTCTCTAATGCAAGCCTTGTTCGCTTTCCGTTATAGAGATCTTCCAGTTTAACAGATAGAGGATACTTCATAGTTTCGCCTTTTCTTGGGCGAGGTGGCGCGCCTCCGTAAAAATCGCCTCCTCCAAAACCAAAATCTCCTCCTCCTCCTCCTCCGCCTCCAAACAGGTTAGCAAATAGTTCGTCAGCAGACATTCCATATCCGCCTCCTGCACCGCCAGGCCCTTCCTCTCCAAACTGGTCGTATGATGCTCGAGCATTAGGATCAGAAAGAATTTCGTAGGCATGCGAAATTTCTTTGAACTATAGCATCCAAGTAAATAAAAAGTTTTCCCTTTTCCATGTTTTTTTTTATAAAAAAGAGAAAACGCTCACCCTTTCACCCTCATCAGGATTTTTGTCCGGGTGATATTTCATAGCCTATATTGAGAGTTTTAAGTAAAGATCTACAATGTGTCAAGATCTAACCAATTTTCTATAGGCCTAAATTTTAAACTTTGTTAGAAAACCTAATTCAAGTAATCATGCGATACCTTCTTAATTTCGCTTTCAGTTGCGCTGGTCTCTATTTCGAGAATCTCATAGTATTTTGTCTCAACAACCATGTTCAATCTAGGCAAAGCGAATAAAAAAGTTTACATTTATTTGACTAAAATTGTTTTTGAGTCTAAAAAAGCTGCTTTTTAACGTTGTTTTAAAAATCGGCTACGGATTATTAAAATGAGAGCGTTACTAAAAAAAAAAAAAGTGCTATAAAGTCTCGTCGAGTGTATTGAGAAAATAGCCTGCTGCTGTTAAGTAACATTAATTATCAGCTAAAAATCAAACACACGCAGTGAAAAGGAGGATACAATATAGAAAGTTTATAACAAGAAAAGAACATTACAAGTATAATGGTGCCCAATTTTATTTTAGATATTTCTAGATTTCATCTTTAAGTTTTGGCTTTGGCCTACAGTTCAATTTTTTTTGTTAGTTCTACTTTTTTACTTTTTCTTTTACTTCCTATTCTAACTAAGGTGTATTGATAAGATAACGTATACATTATATTCCGGTTATATGTTCCTTTTTTTAGTACATCTTCCCCGTTTTATGGCGTTGCTCAGATCGTTTTGTGTTCGAGTTTTGTAAACCATGACTAAAAGCTGCATTATTAATTGTTCTCTATATTTTCTCTTGCTTTTTTGTCAAAACAATAGACCGTTCTATTCTGACATGCCCAATAGCTTCTTATATTAGCTAATATGTTCCCAGAGCGAGAGTATTGAGTTTTCTTACCCGATTATCTCCAGACTCTATTCTTTAAATCCCTTTTTATATTACAACAAAGCCTATGCAATTAGCAACGATGTAAAGCAGACCAAAATAGTTGCTGGGTTCTTTTGCATAGAGAAGCTTGTGTTAAGAAAACTTGGAGCTTTGGAGTGGTTATTACCTTCTTTTCAGCCATTTTGTTACCGTCTGTTTACACGTTATGACTGTATAGGTTGCAATTGTACCCCAAATCACTTGAGTTCTTTTATTGTTTGATACCAAAAAAAATTTTAAAAGAAAGTATATGGCCTCTAGAGTACAATGTAACTCTTGAACTTTGAAGCACTTTTCAATACATCTGTAAGCCTAAAAACGAATATTATCTTATCTACAAAAAATTGTAGCTCAGCACAAGACTTTCGTTCGTACGATATGGTGTGCTACTAAATAAACCATGAAGGGCATTTCTACGTATATGTTTTTCGTTGTTAAAATTAAAAACAAGTACCTCTTTCAATAAAAATTACAAGACTTTCAAGTAAAGCAACTACCTTTATATCTTCAAAGTTCGTCTAGTAGTATTGTTTTCCCTTTATTGTTCCGAAAAGCTAACTACACAGCTAAGAAAACATACTCAAAGTTGAAGGCATGATCAATGCCTTATTTTAAAAGTTTTTGCAAAACTGCTAAACAAGCCAAATACTCTCTTTGCTGGACATTTAAATATGCTAAAGTTTGCCAGTGAAGTTTCTCAATTTTGCAATGCAGAGCCCCTCATTTTTTTTTTTTTTTTTTTGGTTCTTTTCAAAAATGGTTTTCATAACTATTTCCTGAGTTACATTGCGAATTGACAAACATTACTTGTCAGATGAATGTTTCTCGAATTATCCAAAAAAGACGAGCTGCTTTGAATAAGGAAAGAAAAAAACTTTTTTTGAAGGGTAAATGTATCAAATTAAAAAAAGATAAAAAACAGGAGAAAAAAATTAGACAATTCCAACAGGGTTTTGAGCAACAGATTATACGAGGCTGGATAAACGTTAGCTTTTTAAGTTTTTAAGAACTTTGCAGTTTTATCGCTATTAACAACAAGGCGAAGACAGATTATCATTTTGTTATTATAGACCCTTTTTAACTCTTCCTCCTCTTTCATATCATCTTCAAAATGAGGTGCTATATGTGATACAAATACTGGGCTGACACGAAGGTGAGGGGACTTCAAGCTTCTGACTTAAAAAGGGGTTTTTTTTATGTTTTATATCTTGACCTGAAAATGAATTCGATATCAGACCCCGTTCTCAATTTCTTTGATTTTCCTTCTTTTTTTTTTTTATTGTCCTTCTTTCTGCTATATAACTCGAAAAGAGGCTATCGGACATCAGTTAAAATACAACAAAATGTCTAAAACTAATAGTGAAAGCAGTGGGACTATACCTAGCTTTAATGGGACTAACAGTGGCTCAAATGATTTTGTCGTTCAGAAACTTGATCCTAAGCAGTCAACTGGTTATGGTACAATGCCTCCCAAAGCAAACTTAGAGAATGGAGTAGAAGACAATGACTTATTGCAGTCTACTCAACCAGGATATGGTACAAGATCTGGGTGGGATGTCTCCTTAAACATAGTTAATGCAACCGTTGGATCAGGGGTGATTGGGTTACCTTTCGCACTTATGCTTTCTGGATTCACTTGGGGTATTCTTATATCCATATTTGTTGGCGTATTGACTTTTACTGCGATATATTCGCTTATTCTGACTGGGCAAAGAAGTCAAATATTTAATTTCGCATCTCTTGCTGAAGTAGCTATGGGCAACTTCGGTTATCATATGCTAAACTTGATGCTTTTTATACAAAGTTGCGGAAGCATCATTAGCTACTTTATACGTAAGCGTTATAAAAGGACCAAACCAAAAAAGCTAACTATCCGTAGTTGTGGCCGATACTATACCTGTTTTACTAGGACTATATATTCCTCAGTATCCTATACTGGCTGATCGACAAATTGTTACTGTTTTTGTTGGCATCGTTGTGGTACAGTGCAAAAGCTATGTAATTTTTTTTTTTTAACATTTGTATAGATTTTTCCACTTAATTTGTTTAGATCAATTGGGGCATTGGCTAAGTGGTCTGCTTTTGCCGTTTTGCTTTTACCCATCATGATTTTAAGTGTACTAATAAGAGCACCTTCTTATGCACCTGAACACAAAGCTCCTTTATTTGAAGTTGGTAGGGATCCTATTGGTGCGATGGGAATAATGTCATTTGCCTTTGTTTGTTCGCAAGTTGCCTTTTCGAACTATTTGTCTCAAAGCAATCAATCTATGAATGGATGGAAAAAGACTTCAATATGCTCTACAGTTTTAAGTTGGACTATTTCTATCTTATTTGCCGTGATTGGCTACCTTAGCTTTGGTCAAGACGTGAACTCAAATATTTTCAGTAACTTTCCTGCTGATGATCATGTAATTAATATCGGCAGACTTGCTCTTGGCTTGTCTATGGTATTGACAGTGCCGTAAGTTAAGAACAATGTTGCTTTTTATTTGATCTAACTATTTAGGACAGTATGGGCTTTTATCCTGCTAGGGACGCGGTACAAAAAACCATAGGATTTGAAACTGCAAGCCGACAGCCAACTAATATCGAGCACTACACTGTTACCATTATTTTATATACCTTTTTCCTTGTTGCCGGCATAAAAATCCATTCTCTTGGAAAGGTATACTCTATCGTCGGTGGTGTTGCCTCTTCGTTCTTAGCATACATCATACCTGGATTCGCATATATAGCTGTGTTTCATCCTAAATGGTTGAGACGTTCAGAGACTTTATTGACTAAGCCAGAGGATGTCAAAAGTTTGTGGTGGCTCGATATTGCCTCAGTTGTTCTGATTAGTTTTGGCACTATTATTATGCTTTTCACAGCAAAGAGTGCATTTAATTAATAAAAAAAAAAGATTCATTGGAGTAGTGAAAGCTTCCGATCATTTCAAAATTCAATTGAGGCATCAAAACGAAGCAAAAAAATGTCACCAACAGTTATAGTGAAACTAGAAAATACAAAGTTATGGAAAGGAATGTTAAATCGTAAATCTGTTTTTCGATAACTACATTTGTCAAAATATAACATTTTTGAAACCACTGTAGCTTAACCATCGTGCTATACAACTATTGTATCCGAGGTCACTCCACAAAACAAAATATAAAACATTCAAATAGGACCTGACTCACTAGGTTATCAGCATTGTTCAAATTAAACAGCTTAGCAGGAAGCTGAATTTACAAAAACAACAACAACAAAGAGCATCGCGTTTTAAGAATAAGGACGCTCTATCTATAAGTTCAGTTGATTTCGATCTACCATTTCCTGTCTAAAATGCTACGGAAACAGTTTTAATATATACAAAAGGTATTACAGATGTATACAACTATGTTAAGTGGTTTATAGAGTGTAATTTATAAAAACTGTTTTATTTTCCGCTTCGTAAACAAAGCTACATTTGAGCAGAATATCCAATATAGAGCATATTTCTCTATATTTAAATACTTATAAGTACATGAATCCTAAGTGCTCTATCACAGTTTTTCAGACACTGTTATAGCGTTCAAAGAATTGTAAAGTTGAAGTACTATAAGCCTTGTGGTTATTAAAGGCCATCTTGTAGGCTACTGACAGCTATCATCAAATACACTGCAAGACTTTTTTACTCGAAAACAATCAATCTTACTTTGAATTTATACTTATATTAGTGGAGACACGGCTTACAAAAGATAGAATGGAGTAGTTATCTATCAAAAAGTACGATACTATACTACATCTACTTACAGTCGAGTCAGTACTTGTTAATCACAAACAAAAGTTTACACAAGCGTAGTAGCAACGGTTTAGGTAACAGCCTAGACTGCGATTAGCGCAGCAGCTTCCAAAGAAACTTGAACACCGTCTGTTTTTTCTCAAGATTTATACTCAAAACCCAAATGCAACTTTTGGGGATACTTGAATTCTTTGGCAACGTAACAATGTTAAGAATGATCAACATCGCTCATTATACAGAGCGCGTACTATATATGGTTCTTCATTTGATTTTTTTCTGTTAGTTTTCTACTCTCAAACTACACGAAGAAAAGCAGTGTGCTTTTGAACGAAAGAAAATGCCAGACACAAGCAAAAGAAGAAACGAGATCAAACAGAAACAAAGGGCATAAAACCGGAAATATAAAACAAAGTGACAATACCACTAGATATATTTAAAGAGGATATAATATGTAATTATGGGTGTCTCAAATGTCGCTACTTGTATTGCTAAATTTATTCATAGCTTACATGAAACTGGCTCCTTCAAAAACCAGTTCAATGAATGAGACAGAAAGTGTGTATTTTTTTGCAATTCTCTGGCAAGCAGGCACATATTAGATTTTACGATCTGCGGTACAACATATCAGAAAATCAAAAAAACAGCTCCTTGTGATTCAGGGACTTGGGGGTATGACTTTTGAACACGAATGAATAAAATATCACAAATATATAGCGACATGTATACATGCATAAAAGGCAAGCTAACAATTATGTTTTATAAAAGCTATTCTAGACCTGTAATAGCTGCTGCGCATACGGTTTCCAAACCGTTAACTAAAGACTCGTCCGCTCAGTAACGAATTGCAGCAGCATTAATGTTGTTTGCAATAACAGTTAGCTGTATTTTACCAGCCGAATGTACCTGATGCTTTTTCTCCGTCCCAGCCCCTAAGCACTACGCCTAGCTTGATTCTTTAGTAGCTCGAAGGATATTACATATAGCCAAGTATAAATACAAAAATCACAGAGTTGCAGGAGCTAATACTTGGTGCTCTTCATTCTTAGTAAAACTATGATTTTGGCTTCTTCCACTTTTGTTTAGTGTCTATTGAATTTTGAAATAGCCAATTTTTTTTCTGGTTCAATAAAAAATACCTAACCAAAAGTGACTGGCAATTTTAATATACTATGAGAACTTTCACGTGCGAAACTCTTTTTCTTGTTCTTGTTTTGTGATAGAACAAATGGCTGCCAACTATCATATATTTGCCGAGAAAAACTTCAGAGGCTTTGTTTACTGTGATTATTGTAGTAAGCTTCTTTGGGGATTGGCCAAACAAGGCGTACAATGTAAAAGTAAACATTGAAGTTAGAACAAAAGTTATACATATAAAACACAATAATTGAATGCTTTTTTAGAATGCGGTTATAGTTGTCACATATCTTGTAGCGATAAAGTCGTTCAATGCCGAACATTTAGACGCTGGAGTCCAGATTCTCTTTCAATGACAGACTCTGAGCCTGATTCCATTTCAAGGCATTCAGCCAATAAAAGTTTACGGCCCTCATTGGACAGTTTGCGGTATTTGGAAGAGGAAGGCAGTACAGACAGAAAATCGAAAACTGCAATCACTTTATACGATGACGCATTATCTCGAAGCTTCAAAAGCCCTGAAGAGCCTTTAAAGTCACCTTCTCTTTTAAGTAACAACAAAGCATACAGGAAATCTCTAAAACAACAACTTCAAAAATCAAAAGCATACATTGATATGGACGCAGTAAGTCCTCAAGCCACTGCAAAGGCATTCACTCGACTGGTAGCAAGATCCAGGGCTTTTTTTAGTCTGGTGACGCTATTCAATGAAATATACTACTGGAAAAGCGCCTTACGCTCTTTGTCTATCTGCTTTCTTTGGACCTCAATTTGTGAGTGATACGTAAATAGCATATTGTTAGTTTTTAATACCTTGAATTTGGGTAGGCCTATACCCACAAACACTAGTTTTTATTCCACCTTTAACGGTGTTCTGGCTTTGTAAGCGTGTTGGACTGAAACCTTATTTACAGGCATCTTTTGTTTTGACACCTCGATACGACGAAAAAACACCAGAGTATTGTGCAAATCTTGAGCAGATGCAACAGGCTTTTGTTTTTTTTATTCGTCTTTACGATAACTTGGCATACCATTTAAACCACATCAGTCTAGATAGCTTTACCTATAAAATCCTGTTTATTCTAAGTCTCTGTGTTTCAACTGTCTTTTATTACTTTGGCCGAAATTTGCTCTTACTATCTGGCCTTTTGATTTTGCTGAACAAAACATGGGTTGGAAGTACACTAGAAACTCTTCTATTATTTACAATTGAACTGCTACAAACAGTCATAGATATATCTAACAGGCTGGACTATCGTCGCACAGCATCCCAGAAAAAAACAATCGAGGTATCTGTTTACGAAAACCAACGATGGTGGGCTGGCGTGGGATATACATCACAGGTAGATTATGAACTATAAACACCGTAGTTCTTATTTAGTGTTGGCTTTTTGCTAGATGCTGAGAACAGAAAGAGCTTCTTGGTCAAACATCACAGGCTTAGAGCCTGTGCCTTTTAAAGAAGACATCCCATCACCTACAAGCTACATGTGGATAAAAGAAGAGGAGTGGGCCTTAGATACAACAGGCCCTTGGATAGACGATAGACTTGGAATAGGTATATCAATGAAATTAATAATTGTATTCTAAGCTCTCTTTTATTTGTGTATATCTGTGTTTACATCAACTAGTGGTAAATCATTTTGTGGTTTTGAAAAAGAGAAACTAACAAATACAACAGAAAGCAGTTGAATGCGACAAAGACGGGTGGGTCTACTCTGACCATAAATGGTCTCAAGAGTTCAAGGCTTCAGATGTTTGCAAAATTTCTGTGAACGGACATGTCGATAGTATCAAAGCTTTGACAAGAAGAAGAAGATGGTTTAGAAAAGCCGTATCTTTAGTTGAGCTTTAGTATCAATAAATTTTCTTTTTTCTGTATTAGAACAAACATGTTTATTAAGAAGACGTTGCTATGCGATGTAGTTCCTATAAGCCTTAGCGAAATTTGCAATGACTGCGTACTTACGAGTTCCAAGTCGTCCATATTCGATAGAAAGCTATTGTTTAAGGTATCAAATACATCCCCTACTGATTTTAAAGATGTAGATCTAGGCTGTAACATCTTTTGGTCTAAGATGCCACTTATTAACATACGTGGATCTCATGTGTCATTAATAATTACACTGGTTATTACCTTTTGCATATTCACCAACGTCGCATTCAGACGATTTGTTTGACTGCATTTGTGTCTTCTTTATTAGATCAGTACACTCCCTTACTTTGCCGGTGTCAAGTTCAAGTGACTGAATTGCTTCATCAAGTTTTCTTAACACGTAGTCCGTATTTGATAAAGTGTGCCTCTCAAAGCTCCCTGACTGATTCATTGATTGATGAATAACCGAAGAGGAGCCGCAGGGTCTTTTGCGTAAAACAAACACTTTTTCTGCTGACCCTTTCGGGACAAGGTTGATATCATTTAGAATTTCTACCAAGATTTTGTTTTCTGATAGGATCTTTTCTATTCTTGTTTTTTTGGTTTTAGTTTTTGCGTATAAACTTTTAGATTTGTTTCAGCGAACAGTTAGTAACAGCTTACCTGCGGCGTTGTTGATAGATAAAGCTATGTAGTATAATTTGTTCTCTGTCGGATCTAAATGAAATTTTTCTAAAGAAATGGCAACTAGCTCCGATATGGATATTGATGTATGGACACCCACCAGCTTGTCGATCCTTTCTTTTTTCGACCCCTTTGGTATGGCTTCTTTTCTCAACAAGTTACTCTTTCTACCACCTTCTGTTTGTGTTTGATCCTCTTTACAATAATATGCTATCTTAATACAGGTTTTTCCATCTACAGTGCGCTTGATTCTCTTGTGTATTGCAAACCGTATAACAGAATCTTCACCAAAGTGGGCCTTCGCTCTTTGTCTGGCTTTAGAAACACCAACACGTGTTACTTTGATAGTAGGTTGTTCAATGGATAGCTTTCTTATGTATGTCATTGAAGGCATAGGTGTCGTAAGATGGTCACTGAGCGAATGAAAAATTTCTAGAGGCCTATCTTGAGGCAACAGTACTAACTCATCTAATAATAGTACTAAGCTTTAGTGATGCTAAACCATATTTATAATAGTTTTACCGCCATCCATAGATTTGACAGTGAGGTAATACTCAATACCATTATGCTCGCTCGAAGCATCTATTAGCAATGGTATATGGAGCTTATCCAGTACTAGCCTCAGCAATTCATCAGCGCTTGTTTCAGGTGTAACAGCCACAGTGGCAAACATGGTGCCAACGCTGATACTTTCAGCAAAGATACGAAGCACATGAAACTGTTGATTGCCTTCTTCAAAAAGCTTTTCCCTTTTATTTCCTATAGAAAACAACCTTTTGAGCCCAGTTGGGGGCTTTTGTGGAGAGAAACTGCGCTTGTTATTTTTCGAGATCTCCTCTCTTTTTGATTCCTTGGCTACTTCGTCCTTTTTTACTTCAATCGATTTGTTAAAATACGGATTAACTATTGGCGACTTTGATTCTGCCACTTTCTCACTCTCATTCTCTGTTGACACTTGCTCAGCCAGAGATCTATCTGACATATTTTCTGTCCAATGCTCGTATGTTGGACTCCCAAATCCCTCTTCTTCATCGATCCAAATAACTTCTAGTTGACAGTTCAGCTCTTTTGATAGCTTGACTTTTTTTCCAAAAGTAATTTTTTGCCGTGCTTTCAAGTTTTCAGTCAAGTGGGCTGGTAAAGTAGCCTTGTTCTTGGTTTTAGATTTTTGAGAAAATCACATTTAAATTACCTCAACGTTACGATGTTTATTTAGTCTAGCTAGGCGCTCAAAAGGTGTCTACAATAGATGTTAAAACTTACAGAGCAGTTGCCTGATAACCAAAAAAAAAAATTACCTCTATATTTTCTGCAGGTATATATCCTACTTCCATCGTTTTCAAAGGTCGGATTAACCACCAGTATGAGTTGGTGTCGTCCAAAAGAGTCATTGAGTCGCCTTTGACTACAGATGTCTGTCCATCCAATGTGGCTACAAAAGTGTGTAAAGCATAGACCAAACTGAAATCTATATCTTCATCAGGAACACTAGACGTAGACGAAGAAACTGAGTCTCTGTCCTCGTCAGCTTCATCTCTGTCCTTTTTGTTTTCGTTATCGCTTATCGTACAGGGCTTGTACTCCCTACCACTCTCCTCACTTGATTCCTCTTCCTCTTCATAAACAGTAGTTATTGTTGAACACGAAGAGCCAACGGTCATAGATGATATTTGACGCTTTTCTTTAAATGTATCTACAGATCCCTGTCGACTGATCTTTGACATGTTAAAAGCAAAAGAAAAGGAAAAACGTGCTTCTTTCTTTAAAATAAGATATATTTTTGTAACACGTTTTTTTCGGTAAAAAGAAACTTTGAACATTGTGAAGCAGAAGCGTCTGCGGGTATTTATGATACGTTAATAAGCTTGTGTTCATTTTATGAAGTAATTTTGCAGCAATGTAATTCTTAAAAAGCTTTGCCATGTTTTCAAAGACATGTACCGCTTCTACTGGTATCGCATTTCAATAGCCCTAAAATTACCTGAGTAATAAAATAGGAAAAGGTAATTGGTTCGCACCCACTGCAAAAGACTATCTGTCGATTAAAAAAATGAGCCTTTCGTTTTATGTATTACTCTTGACAAAATTGGAAATTTTGTTATACATTATTTAAAAAAAGAATTATAGGGCCAAAAACTCTGCTATAAAAGGTGGTAAAGGCATTTTTAAATGAATTGTTTATATTTTTATATCAATCGTAACACTCACTGGCTAAATGACTGCGTTTCTTTTCTTAGTTTTATGGTATATTAAGGTTGATACTTTTGTTTATGCGTAGTTGAACACTATATACTAAAAGAAAGTTATATATCCAATATAAACCACCTGTTTCATCTCTCAGGGCTTTTAAAGTACAAGCACTGTTTGTATGACACAAACACTATTAGGTAGGCAAAAGTGTAGCTGGCCTGAGCGTTTGAGCTTATAATTTTATTTTCAAAGATGTAGCTGGTATAAACAGGCTTCTTTCTCATATCTACAAAACCTGAAGGTAATGGAGAAAAAAGGGGACAGATAATGAAGACTATACATAAGTGCGAAAGATCGTACAGACGAAAAAACTTCCAACTGAGCGCTTTTGAAAACATCTCTTCCTGATCCTTAAAAAATTGTAGCCCAACATAAGTGTTTTGTTAGAAGGCAAGCCTCCACACTGTTTGTGAAGATACAGCACTTAATAAACTTAAATATGAAAAAGACTATTTGCAACTGATTTTTTTGTTATAGCTCTGAGACTAAACTATTGGTTCAAACACTCAAACCAAAATCTACAAAGATTTGGGCGGTCTTTGTGCTATGGGCAAAGTATAGGTCTTGACTTCGAGTGTTCACTTAGAATTTACTTTTTTTTGAAGTTTTAAAATAAGCTTGGAGTTGGACTTGTAATATATAGTAAGGATTTAAAGACATAGCTCTCACTTAGATTCATATAAAAGCTTTTATAAACCTTAGTATAAGCTAGCAATTACTGCATTAAAAAGATCCAGAGTAAACAATGCGGATGAACCACTGTAAGGAAGTCATCGGGAGTACAAGCTGCAGTTGAATTATCAGTTTTAGAAAGACAACACTTTAAAAAGTGACGTTCACCGCTTTTTTTTTTTTTGCAATCAAATGTTTGGGGTCAAAGATTTTATGGGCAAGGCTGCCCCGCCTAACTATGTAGCAGGCTTAGGCCGAGGTGCTACTGGTTTTACTACGCGTTCAGATATAGGACCTGCAAGAGAATCTGGACTTGAGGCGTAAGTGATTTTTACCTTCGAGTTAGGATCAACAAAGGAAGAAAAACTAAACTAGTTTTAGCGATAATGCCTTATCCGCCCCAAAAGAAGAAGGAGGTGCTGATGATGATGATGAGAGATATCAAGACCCTGACAATGAGACAGGTTTATTTTCTTCAGCGCCTTATGAAGAGGATGATGAAGAGGCGGATCGTGTATGGGATCAAGTTGATGCTAGAATGGATGAACGTAGAAAGGCGCGAAGAGAAGCTAGAGAAAGAGAAGAGCTTGAACGCTATCGTTTAGAAAGACCAAAGATCTCTCAACAATTTGCCGATTTAAAACGTCAACTTTCTACTATCGATGATGCTGAATGGGCCGCGATTCCTGAAGTAGGAGATTTGGTTGGAAAAAACCGTAAAAAAAACAAACAGCCCGAACGTTTTACTCCAATGCCTGATACATTAATCAGTTCGGCCAGAGAGAAATCACAATATGAAACTACTTTAGATACATCACAACAGGAGATGGGCAATATTTTATCTTCAGCCAAAAACTCTGATGCAGACGACGGAATGATGACCAACTTTAGTGAAATTGGAAAGGCCAGAGATAAGGTGCTAGGACTTAAGCTGGATCAGGTATCAGATTCAGTCTCAGGGAGTACAACTATTGATCCCAAAGGATATCTTACAGATCTGAACAGTGTTGTAGTTAAAAGCGACGCAGAGATAGGAGATATCAAAAAAGCTCGTTTGTTGCTACACTCAGTTATCACAACAAATCCAAGGCACGCTCCTGGTTGGATTGCTGCTGCTCGTTTGGAGGAGGTAGCAGGAAGAATTGTTCAAGCTCGAAATACTATTGCCAAGGGATGTGAACAGTGTCCAAAAAGCGAAGACGTATGGTTAGAGTCCGCACGTTTAAACAATTTAGAAAACTCAAAGATTATTTTGGGCGACGCAGTACGCAACCTGCCTCAATCAGTAAAAATTTGGTTAAAAGCTGTATCGCTGGAGACAGAGAACAAAGCAAAAAAAAAAGTATTGCGCCGAGCATTAGAATTTATTCCAAATTCAGTTAAATTATGGCGTGCTGCTGTTAATCTGGAAGAAAATCCTAGTGACGCCAGGGTTCTATTATCTCGAGCGGTCGAGCTGGTACCTCTTAGTGTGGATTTATGGTTAGCTTTGGCACGTCTAGAGACATACGAGAATGCACAGAAGGTATTGAACAAAGCTCGTGTGGCTGTACCAACAAGCCATGAAATTTGGATAGCTGCTGCCCGTCTTCAAGAAGAACACGGTAAAGAGGATATGGTGGATAGAGTTATTGTTGTTGCGGCACAAGCATTAGCACAATCGGGCGTACTCTTAGATCGCGAACAATGGATTTCTGAAGCTGAAAAGTGCGAAAAGAATGGGTCAGTACTTACATGCCAGGCTATTATTCGAGCTACAATTGGTATGGGCGTTGAAGAAGAAGATCGGCAGAGTACATGGATTGAAGATGCAGAAAAATGTGTATTACATAGCTCGATTCAAACCGCTCGTGCTATTTACGCTCACGCACTGAAGGTTTTCCCTGGAAAGTCATCGATTTGGCAACAAGCTGCCTATCTTGAGAAAAGCAACGGTACTGCGGACAGTCTTGAAGAGCTTCTTCAGCGCTCAGTGACATATTGTCCACAGGCTGAAGTTCTTTGGTTGATGGGTGCGAAAGAGAAATGGATGGCGGGCGACGTAGAAAAGGCGCGTGCTATATTAGAAGAAGCCTTTAGAGCAAATCCCAATAGTGAACAAATTTGGCTAGCAGCTGTCAAGGTTGAAAGTGAGAGTGAAGAGTATGACCGTGCAAGAAAACTGCTTGAGCTAGCTAGAAAGGAGTCTGGAACTGCTCGTGTATGGATGAAATCAGTGATGCTTGAAAGACAAATGAGAGACCATTCTCAGTGTCAGGTGCTTTTGGATGAGGCTCTTTCAAAATTCCCTACTTTCGACAAACTATGGATGATCAAAGGTCAATTAGAAGATATGCAAGGGGAACTGCAAAAAGCTAGAGAAACGTATAACCAGGCAGTAAAAAGCTGCCCAGAGAGTGTTACATTGTGGACTCTTTTAGCACTTTTAGAAGAAAAATTGGGAATGATAACAAAGGCCCGTGCTTCTTTGGAAAAAGCTCGATTTCGAAATCCTAGAAACGTGTCTCTCTGGATAAATGCTATTCGTATAGAAAAAAGAAACAATAATGTAAATGTAGCCAAAACTTTAGCAGCTAAGGCTTTACAGGAATGTCCAACCTCAGGCCTTATTTGGACTGAAGTCATTTATATGGAAGCAAGACCTCAACGCAAAGCACGTAGTGTTGATGCTTTGAAAAAATGCGAGCATGATCCAGTGATTGTTACGACTGTAGCATGTATTTTTTGGAACGATCGAAAAATTGAAAAAGCAAGAAACTGGTTTCAAAAAGCTATACAAATAGATCCAGACCAGGGCGATTCATACGCTTGGTGGTACAAGTTTGAATTGCAGCATGGTACAAAGGAGCATCAAGAATTTGTTGTTAAACGTTGTGTACTTGCAGAGCCGCGACATGGTGAATGTTGGCAATCGGTAGCGAAAGACGTATCAAATATTGGGAAGAAAACTGAAGATATACTGAAAATCTGCGCCCAAAGCTTAGAGCTTGTAAAATAACAAAGAAAGAATATATATACATTTACAAATATACCAAGAGGACGCTACTTTTTTTTTTTTTTTAAAAAAATAACTGATAAGCAAAGATTTTCAGCCTATTCCTAATGTTACAAACCGGTAAGCTCGGTTTGTGACAATAGGCTAAACCCAACTATTGTATCTGTATTAAATGCTTTGCAGTTTAATATTAATGCATTTTCTTAAAAAAAAAAAAAAAAAAGAAACCTAATGATATTTAAAACCTTCGCATTATAGCAATAGTGGCTTTACAAAAGTATATTTTATCTTAGTAATGACTTTTTCTTTTAAAAATTCTCAATTAGACAAAACGGCCTCAAACGGTTTTGTTTATTTGTGACATCCCGGATTTTTGCTAGTAATAGTTATTTCAATTACTAACAGATAGTATCTCATGGGGAATGATACACGTATTATATAATAATGCCTATCGTAATCTATCAATAAGCTTTACAAGTGGCAACCTCCCCATTTTTAAAAATGTGCAAACTCTAGCCCCGGGAAAAGTTTCAGTGCAACTTTTGCACTGTTCAATATAAGTATTGGAATAAGCTCAAGCTGGCTCGAAAAATATATCTGCCAAATTTGATATTTATAACAAATCACCAAACAAACACTTCATATAATATCTTAGAAACTAAAAGATTTCCTAAAAAAAATGGCTACAGCTGCACAGCTCAAGAAAATTTTACTGCAAAGTCTTAAGCAACACAATATACATTGTATTATTCAAGACAAATTTATATGACACTTTAATTTTTTTCATTCTTAACAATTATTTAAATATTCCCACAGTTGCGCTATCTTAAACATTTTGTTTTTCTTTTACTTATCAGCCATGCCCTCGGAATTACTATACAACCAAGCACTCAAAGCCTTCTTGCTAAAAAAGCATTCGGTAGCAGCCAAGTACTGTACAAAAGCAATTGATACAACGCAAAACGATGAAGAAGCCAAGTTCCGAACGTGGACACTGTACATGAATATTGCATCAGCTCTGGCAGAAAATCTTACTCTTCACATGACTAAGCAATTGGGGCTTGATTTAAAAGTAGCTGACTCTGCTAATTTGTGTACTGCCATTTGGAAAAGATTGGGGGAAAGCTACGGAACTATAGCCGATATCAATATCCTGCTTTTACCTAGCTTGTAAGTGGTATAGACCTAGCGTTTTTATCAACTCTAAAAAAAAAAAAAGTGTAGGACTCACTTGTCAGTTACGGCAATACGATATCGGCAGAAGCGTCATCGAGGAGTGGTTTAGTTATTTGTCGGACGCAGCACTAGACTCTATCTCTCAAAAGTCAGAAAGAGAGGACGATAACTTGGTCGCCACATATATCAGACTTGTTGAAATATATACCACTTGTATTTTGCCAAAGCTTGGCGAGTTTGACGCAGCAATTGTGTTTTTGGATTACAATACTACCCTACCAGAGCCTGTATTAAATGTACGAAAACGGCCTTAACAATGACATAATTTGTAGTTAACAAGGAGATAAATAGAGGTTCAAAAAGTCGGTTAAAGAAAGTAAAGAGTCTATGGAACAGAAAATGAAAGACTTAGAGCAAGACAAAGCGGCAAAACTAGCGGTATCAGAAAATCCAGAGAATCCAGAGAATCCAGAGCAAATAATTGAAGACAGTGTTGAAAAGGCCCCTGAGGAGTTGCTAAATGACAACAATGTAAAACTAAAAACTGAGGACAGCAGCTTGTGTTATGAAGCATCCCCTCCAACTAAGGAGGTACATAACTCCATCCCGGAAAACCAGTTGGATTTCCTCAAGTTCTTACGGACCTGGATCAACCGAATGGCGATTAAAAGCATGTTGCCCTATACAACTATTTTACTTCTAACGTTTTCTTTGGCCGTTTTATTAAAAAGCCAAAGAGTCCGGTTTTTTCACCTTCTGCACAGTATTTTCAGTAAAATTTACCAGACTGTTAGGATGGGAACAACTGTAACTTATATGTAAAAATGCACAAGTTTAGAGTAAACGGATCAGCAAGTGGCATAATTGGAATGGTAATAGCAACCCAATAACAATAATAGTTATAGCAATAAAAAAGAGCGCAATATGACAATGCCGAATTAGTGAGGACATTTATCGATATTTTTTTATAAAGTGACATAAAAAGGTTGGGGTTGTAATGGGCCGCTGAATAAATATATATCGGTATGGGATTCGGACTTTTATTTTTTGATTGAAGATTGACATGTGAAATTCAAGGCTAAGATATATGGGCCTATGTTTCGATTTTACTGCTACTTTTTTTGTGTTTTGTTTTTCTTTTTTTTTTTTTTTTTGACAGTTTCCTTTTTAATATAAGAGATGATACCAGACTCAGCCTTAACCAGAGGGCTTATATACGCACTAGCCTTACTACAATCAACTGTAGCACCAGTAGCTTTCATAAGCTATATCTATTATGTTATAGTGGAGCAGCACTTGTTCGAGCTACATCGATCCATAGATACATTTATACATTACTGGCTTGGATGCGAGCTTATGTTTTATATTTATTTCCAAATTACTCGCAATAGAATGCAGAGAACTTCACCTCATGTGGCACCTACTGCACAAGAAAGAAACGATTTGTATAACCTTTGCCTGTCAAATATCGATGAGGCAGAACTTTGGATATCTGGTTGGTTTGCGTCAGCAGGTTATCCTGACTGCCCACCAAAGTTTAAAGACATTTTCCGCGACAATGTAGCTGAATGGTTAGTCAGCCAAATAAAGGAAGGAGACTAAACTTTACTTTTGATAGGATATCTTGGGCATTCTTCAATTTACCACTAGAGCATGCTATTGAAGACCCAAGTTTGTACGAAGAGCTTGAGTATATGATAGACCGCTTTGAGAACAACTTTAAAATAAATTTCAAGGAAGGATACAATGAAAACATTGTCGCATATAGGCTTAGCTTTGATCCTGTGTCTGCATACTATCGGCCTCTTGTGTTCTATCTAGCTATACTTCTTATAACAAAGCTTTTTGGCTTTTTATGTCAGTTTTTGTGGGGTATGACAAAATACGGTCCCGAAACTAGATCTACTATATGGAATCTCATGGATCCACAGCAAGCCTCGTACACTACATCCCAAACAGGCCCTGAAAAGGTCTCATATTGGTTTCGTGATGGAAATCGAAACAAAAAACCTATAGTTTTTATACATGGCGTTGGCGGCGGCCTTGTGTGTTATATTACCTTTCTTATGAAGCTGGCATCACTAGATACACCTATATTTTGCATCGAGCTACCTTTTGTGTCAATGCACTGTGTTGAAGATGTTCCGACACAACAAGAGACTGTTAGAGATTTACAACAGATGCTTCAAAGACACAATTTTGATGCTGCAGTTTTTGTCTCGCATTCCCTCGGAACCGCAATAACATCATGGGCTGTCAAACATATGCCCAAAAGTGTAGCAGGGTTGGTGTTTATTGACCCTATTTGTTTTATGCTTCATTACAAAGATGTGTAAGTGACCAAAAATTTATTCAAAAAAAACCCTGCTAACTCTACATATAGCTGTACAAACTTTATGTACAGAACTCCAAAAACAGCAGCTCAGGTAATATTGTCAAAAATAGCTATTTGCCTTTTACTAAGCAGTTCTTAGGGCTTGGTGAAATACTTTGCTTCTTCCGAGCTTTATACCTCATACTATTTTTCTCGTCACTTTCATTGGTTTCAGAGTGTTCTCTTTGTAGAGCCAAATTCTTCAAATAGAGCTGCCAACTACAATGGCTCTGTAACCCTTCCCCTTAATACTAAAGTTTACCTGTCAGAGCATGACAATATAATTGATTCCGATCGAGTAAATGCTTATCTTGGGCGTAACGCAATAAGCTCAACAATAATGCAGACACTGGATCATGGTTCTTTTTTGTTTTCTATAGACTGGCAAAACGAAATTCTATCAACAATTGATAAATTCGTATCTTAATTTATTTTTTCTTTTTAATTAAACAATAATTCCAATCCTTTTAGCCAATTTTTGATATTGCTCGTTAGCCATCAATTTTTGTCTCCAAGTTAAGACCACAATAGACAAAACGGCAATAAACAAGTTAAAAACCTGTTTCAAAATTAAAACCATTAAGTAAACATTCTAATGTACCTCAAATTTTATAAATCGACTACGTTCCACTCGTTTGACTTTTGCGCAAGGTTGAAAAAAAGGTAAAGAGATAGAGTCATCGTCATATATAACTGTCTGATTCTTTCTATCATCCAAGTCGGGATCTTTCCATTCGCACTGAACAGGTTGTATATTTCCAAATTTAGCACAAAAATCAAAAGTTTTCTACAAAAATGTGTTAAAACAAGATTCTAAGCATAGCAGTCAATTCACTTTTTCGAAAGAAGAACAAATTTCGCAAGCGCCTGTAGGTTTACAAGAATAAGTTGGTTTTGTAACTGTTTCGTGAGAATGTGTATAGTCTCCAAGATGCTGAAGATCGCCCTTCTCTATTACACCAAATGGGGGTGACCTTAGCTGATGCTTAGCTAAACAAACCGAAAAGCTACGTTTCGGTTCCAAACTCTATTTTTAAAAAGGGATTTTAAAAATTATTCTTACATTGCAAAGAAAGCATAAAGTGTCTTTATCATTCGGTCAAAAGGGATAATATAAAATGAAATACAATATGTGACTTTTTTAGCCGAGTAATTTATTAAAAGAAACAGAATTAAAAAAAGCGTTTAGATTTGACACAATGCAAAGAAAAAGTCTATGGGGATCTTATAAAGCTTTATCTCCCAAAACAAGAATTTACATTGGAATAGGTAGTGCACTTGATTGACAAAAATTGCGTCACTAACTGGGCATTTACGGAAATGTTTGCTAAATGTAGGAGGAATGGTGTTTTCTACTGCTGGTATATTGCTTGCTGATTTTTTTGAGGCCCAAAAGCCAGCAACAGCTTTGGATAAGCAAGAACTAGAACTGATGTCACCCATCACATTAGTCGACAAAACAAAAACAGCTGAGATACTAAGCCAAGTAAAGAAATAACAATATGCTCTACATACGTAGAACCTTTGGTAGTAACACGTAACCAGGAAACGAAATAAACACTAAACCACAAAATTGTGCTTTGACCTGAATTGTTTTGCTCTCGTTATCAAGAGAAATAGTGCACAATAACAGTCTTTTGTATCAACATTCGTACTGCTTGGGCCAGAATACATCTAGATCTAAATCTTATTTAGAAATATGAGCCTTTGTATAACTAAAATGGTTTTACAAGGCTGTACAGTTTTAAGGTATGGTTTTATTCTCACTTTTTGCGCTGCATTCGCTTTAGTCTTGATAAAGAAAAAAACTCATAGCACCTACATTCGATAATATTGGTAATGATTATGGGCTATCTTTTTTATGATGGTACTCTGTTTTTTTTTTGCAAGTAGATAAATACAGTCTTGTAAAAACAATTCCAAAACAAGACAAGAGCGCTTTTTTCTTAAGCTCGATTACAATAAGATGAGCCTACATACTTTATATTACTTATAACTATTTTGTGTTATTTGAGTGCTTTGATTAGACGTCCTTTATAACGTTCGTTCAAAAATGACAGAACTAATTGTCACACTTTTTTTGCTGTCTATAAAAAAAAAGTGGGCTACTTTGGAGGTAGTAGTAAATTATTCAAAATACTGGCGTGGTTTTTTTTTTTTTTTTTTTTTTTGCTTCTACGTATTTTCCAATGGAAATTACTAAAATACGATGAAATACAAAAATAAACAGTAATAGCTAGGTAGCTAACTAACCTAATATGCGCAGCTCGAAAAGAGCTGAAACGATGTTGAGGTTTCATTGAAAGAAAACGAGCGATGCAAACATAATTGTTAGCTCAGTAGTAAAAACTCTTTCTCCTTCTTATCGCTTTAAACTAGCTTGAAGGTTTCTCTCGTCACTTCTTAATATTTTCTCTACTTAGCAACACATCAAACATTGTGATTGCTGTGCCATTTGAGTCATATTATCAAAGTAGCATAAATATAATCAAACTCTTGTTTGTTTTTACTCATTGATGTTTACTACGATTGAATTACTTCAAACATTTGCTTTTCTATTTAAAAAACGGACCGTTTTTCAAGTATCATATAAAAAATATAAAAGAAAACGCAGCATTCTATGTCTTAAACATACACTTGACTCTCCCAGGCCTTTTTTTTTTTTTTTTTTTTTTTTGGTTTTCTCATTCGTTTGCTTGAAGTTGTAACAGAAATTCTTCAAATGTACTTTTTAACTTTTTTTTAGGGTTTGGGCATAATAACTTTGTAAAGAACATATATGTTGTTTGCAGTTGATCAATAACTAAGGCTTGTAGTTATCTTTAAAGTTGTTGTATACAGGCTTCGATTCAGACAATTGAAAAATCTTTGCTGTGTTAATAATGTATATAAAGACAGTTCAGCTCTTCTCTGAGAAAGTAACATTCTGACAGGTTCTTAGGTATCAGATTTACAATCGATTCATTCATCACAAAATTATTTATTTTACATCCAGCCCAATGGGATTAAGATATATAGCACCATGAACTATAGAAGATCTTAACATGAGATTATTCATTGTAGATATCTTGCTTATTGGTTATATAATCAAGCACAGACAATCTGCTCATCTTGAACGATTGCCAAGTTTCTTTTTTTTTTTTTTAGAAAAGTATATAAAGCACTTCTATTGTTATGTTTAATAAAGGACAGAAAATTTATTATAGTCAGCTAGTCTGATAATTCTCCTGTTTTGTTTGGTATTTTTTTGTTTTCGTATACCTCATTTATTACCTGATATCGCAAAAGTACTATAAGATAAAATAAAAAACTAAAACAAGTTTTAGCTCGGTGTCGCTCTCGTAAATAAAATGCTTGATACTAAACTAAGCTATTATCAGCGATAAGTAGAAAGGACATGAAAAATTATTAACAAAGCGAAAAAGAACACTGCTTTAGACAGTTGGAAATAAAATATACATACACTCGAATTTATAATAAGCGTACAAAATCACTTGAAACACCAAATAAAGCACTTTTTCTTTCTCTTTTGCTTCTGTTGAGAGACGTCTTAAAAGATTTAGATTTATAGATTTTGATACGGATGTGGTGGTCTACATATCTTATTTAGATATTTTCACATAGATACATTTTGACGCGTAAAAAGATAAAATATAGAATCTACTAGAAAGTAGATAACGCGTATAAACGCCAATAATATATAGTAAGAACTATATAAGAGAATAACGTAATGAAAAGATAACACGTAACTGCTAAAAGAACCTATAAGCAAAGACAGACTAAATTAGTGTGAGTCTAAGAGTATAAGGAAAGGACTCTAATATTAAGACAGAAAGAATGGTCTAAAGACAATAAGATCAGACTAAGAGCTGTCATGGCCTAATTTAGAAAAGGTATCATAGATGACACAATTAGTGTGTAGCAGAAAGATTCTCTCTAATATTCATATATAGAAAAGATCTGACAGTAAAAGAAGTCTAATACATAATAGCTATAGCAGATTGTAAAAGTATATAAAGAGCAGCTTATTTTATACTTAATAAAGAATAAACCTAAATACAGTCTCAAAGTATTCACAAAGTCTTTTCCTATTTTGTTTTTACTTTATTTTATTATTTTATTTCTCAAAATACAACAGTAAATCCTAATTTCTTGAAGTAAAAGAACAAATATTTAGTGCCACACCTCTTTCTCCAGTCGTGTCTATCCAAGCTTCTGTTCTTTTCCGGTTCCTCCTCTTCCTGTCTGCTTGAGGCACTTACTATTATTATGTAATTTCTTTTTTTTCTATTCAATCTATCAATATTATTTTTTAGATATAGGGGCGTCTTAACATTTATTGAAATGATGATAAATGAGAAACGACCAAAAATAAATAATTTTGATATTGTTATTGCTTTTTTTTAAAAAAAAAAGATATAACTAACCTTGGCCAGCGATGTTAAGCATTAAAATGCTACATTTGCTTTTTTTTTCTTTTCTTTTTTATAATAAAACTATCCAGTAAAACTAATCCAGTTTTCAAAATTAATAAATTAATTAAAAACAGATAGCTTTACTCAAAAAGCAACTGAAAAAAAGAAGAAAAAAAAAACTTACGCACCATTTGCCTTACTTTTCTCCATAAATAAATAAAAAAAAAACTTAAATACCACACTTATTTTTTTTTGGTGGCACACGTTAAAAGGTCTTATCGAGCGGCATTTATACTTTTAAAGTATTGCCAGTCAAATGGATTGAACTAGAGTGAGTCTTTTTTCTAAAGCCATGTCGAGGCCAGTCGATAGAGAATCATTTTCAAAAGAAAGTTTTGATCAACATAATTATTTTGTACTACTAACTCTCCACATCGCCAACTATAGATATACCCATTGTATGTTATAAGAAGCTGTTCATTCTATGTTCTGAAACAAACCGAAAGATAGTAAAACAGAACATATGAAAAGTACTTACTTTATTCTACTGAGGAACCCGAAAAAAAAAAAATCTTATTGCATAGCAGTCGCTTTGCAGAGCGATAGCCTGAATCTATCTTACCTGCTGTTACAAAAAAACGAATAGGAAATGATATCAAAGCTACAACTCAATCACTGAAAATTCCCTTGGCTATTTTAACTGGTTTCCTTTCGACGCTTTGAAAAAAAAAAAAAAAAAAAAAAAAAAACGATACCGCTGTGTGACTACGCAACCTTTCAAAATGCACTCAAAAGGCGAGACACAACATATACTTTTATAAGCTTGTATCTGAACTAAAGTATTCTTAATCTTTATCATGTCTTTAAGAAACCGCTTTCTTCCGATAATATGCCTGTATTTTTTTAAATACTCGGCGTTTTACTAGAAAAGTCGAATCTAATGCATCTATAACAGGTAAAAAATAATATAGTAATGGAAGAAACGATAAGGGTTGGATGCGTCTTTCAGACTATAAAATCACTTTGGAGTTTTTCTTTTTGTTATTCCAATCATGCATCTAATCCCTACTGGTTCATTTGTTATACCTTCTAGCCCTTTATCAGTAGGCTGGGATTCTCAAAATTTAGCTGTTGAAAAACATACGTTTGCCGCTAAACAACGCAGCGGCCGCAGCCTGGTTTTTCTGTTCTCCCATGGAACCGGGTTTCATAAAGAAATGTACCATCCTCTTATTCGGCATCTGATTAACTATATGAGGTCTCAAAACATTTATGACACAGTTGACATTCATGTCTTTGCTTGGGATGCACGTCTTCATGGCGAGTCAGCTATAGTTAACAAACAAAAATGTCATAATCAGTGTATGTACAGAATAAATTTACACATACAAAAAGACGCGTCACTAAAGCTTGAAATCTCTCTCCTCTTCTCCCCCCCTTTTTTTTTTTTCAAGATCGATGAGAAGACAATGCATTGGATACCAAGCAATTAATCGATTACTTTGACTTGAAAAAAAAACTATGACGCTTTAATTGGGGTTGGTCACAGTCTCGGTGGCTGTTGCATGTAAGCACACTACAATTATTATTATTTTTTGAAGTATACTTACACTTGTAGATAGGGTTTTGTTGGAACGTTTGTATCCAAATACTTTTGACAGTCTTTGTCTAATAGATCCACCCTTATTAACAAAACTTACCACTATCGAAGAAACCTTGAAGCTTTCTTTCTATAAAACAAAGTTCAGAAGAGACGAATGGTCTAATAAGTATGCTTTTTTTTTTATGTGTGTGTGAACAGTATTAGATTTTAAATAGCTTTTACAAAGAGATGAAGTCTTGGCCTGTCTCTCTAAAAAGCCCTTTTGGATGAAATTCGATCCTGAAGTTCTGAATAATTACACCGTAAAGTTTTTAACCATTAGTACTCAATTTAATCTCTAAACTTAAAACAGAACTATGGGATGTACATAACTGAACAAGGAAGCGTAAAGCTCAAATGCCCCAAGGATCATGAGTTTGTAATAAAAATAAAAATAATAAAAAAAAAAAAAAAAAAAAAAACTCACAGTGTATATATGTAGGAAGTATTGACGTGTTTCGCCTTAGAGGGCTATGCAACATTTGAAGCCATCAAAAATCTAACTCTTCCTACAAACATAGTACTAGCTTCTTACTCTCCGTTGTAAGTTGACCTTTATTACACTACCGTTATATACAATAGCGTTGACAAAAAAAGCAATAATAGAGATAACGAAAGCATAAAAAAAGCTATCAAAAATATCTGTTCAAAATATGTTTCTACCGATATGATAGAAGCAACTCATCAGATCCCTTTTGAAATACCCAGTGCCTTAAGTAAGTCTTTGAAAAAAAAAAGCACTATAAACGCTTACTCACTACTGTTTAAATAACCCAGTCCCTTATATCATAAAGGCTGTTCAAAACATACAATTTAAAAAATATCATTCATACTCTTCAAGGTTATAGAGTTGAGGCAAACCCTAGTTTTTTTTTTTTTTTTTTTTTTTTTTGAAGTTTTGTAAAATAATAAAAAAAAAAAATTATCGTAATTGTACTTTAAAGTTTTAAACGTACACATTTTTTTTGTATTGGCTTCTATCACATTAATTCGGTATGACATTTGGACTTTTTTTTTCACTACAAATGCTGTTTACCTTTTTTTTCTTTTTTTTTTTTTTGAGTTGAGAAAATTCGTTGGTGCTAGTTTATAAAAAAAAAAAACATTGTAAAACAATAGTGTAGAATTCTTTGTATTTTCAAAGACATGTTTCTTCCATTTGGAAAAAAAAAAGGAGGAGGCCCCCTTCAAACCCTTTTATAAACCCTGAACATTTTATACACAATCAGTTTCTAGCGGATCCTAATCTGTATTTTGTAAGCGCTTGCTCCTACCGATCAAGTAACTCGATATTCTATTTCTTTATCTCAACTTTCAAAAAGCGATATGAATTTCTAATGAACGATCATTTTTATATGTTGGCACTGTGGTCTACATCATAAAGACTGGGCTATTTGAGATCGAAGTTTTCAAAACTCAATGTTATGTATAGATATATTTTATAAAAGTAAACAAAACTATATAGAATAAGTATAATTGAATGTGTTTGATGATCTAAATCATTTAAAACCTTTTTTTTTTTAGTTCAAGATCTTTGTATGTTATTTTTGAATGTTAAATGGCTTTTACAATCTTTTTTTTCGATTCCATACAAGACGTTTCTCAATGTTATATCTGAGAAAACTGAGATATCTGTCATTAAATGGACTAAGTGGTGCGATGAGTATTTTTCAAATACAACGTTAAAGTTCGGATGTACAAATTTAGCGCAAATCGAAATTATTGTATCTCCATTTTTTTATACTTTTGAAAAGATAGTCTTAATGAGTAAAAAGCTATTTCGTTATTTATATCAATAGACAATTACTTTACCTACCTTATAGACGAAAGAAAAAATAGAAAAGAAAAGAATGGAGGTTTAAAAAGCGGGGTTCGGAATTTAAAATTCTCGATTTTTTGGGCCCCGACGCGCCGTTTCGCACGGCGCCAGAGAAGCTGACGATTATATGCTGGTAAAAAGGGAATGAATAGCCTCTCAGAGAATCTGAGAGACAAAAAGAAATGACTGGGAGTTTCAAGTTGAGAAGGAAATTAAAATACCATTCAGCTTCAAATGATGCCTGGGTAAGTGAACTTTTTGAAAAAAAAAAAGATAAAGGGAAAAGAAAAGGCAAGTATGATAGGATAAAGATCGGCAGTAATAAGAGGCAAATGTTTATTTTTAAATAATTTTTATTTTTTTATAAGAGTGAATAAAGAAGAGAGAGAAGAGAGAGAAGAGAGAGAAGAGAGAGAAGAGAAAGTATTGTGAGGGGTATATACTATTAGGGCAAGGATGAGAGAAATGTATAGTCAGAGAAAATAAAAGTGTAGGCGAGATTTATAGTCAGAGAAAATAAAAGTGTAGGCGAGATTTATAGTGAGAGACAATCAAAGTGTAGGCGGGATTTATAGTGAGAGATGACAAGAGCCTAAGCGAGATTTATAGTGATGAAAAAGAAAAAGGTGGGCGAGGTGTGTAGTCGATGATGGATGGA